>OZ005740.1:81087608-81094973 GCA_963930735.1 Dioctria linearis
CACATACACACACACACACACACACACACACACACACACACACACACACACACACACACACACACACACACACACACACACACACACACACACACACACACACACACACACACACACACACACACACACACACACACACACACACACACACACACACACACACACACACACACACACACACACACACACACACACACACACACACACACACACACACACACACACACACACACACACACACACACACACACACACACACACACACACACACACACACACACACACACACACACACACACACACACACACACACACACACACACACACACACACACACACACACACACACACACACACACACACACACACACACACACACACACACACACACACACACACACACACACACACACACACACACACACACACACACACACACACACACACACACACACACACACACACACACACACACACACACACACACACACACACACACACACACACACACACACACACACACACACACACACACACACACACACACACACACACACACACACACACACACACACACACACACACACACACACACACACACACACACACACACACACACACACACACACACACACACACACACACACACACACACACACACACACACACACACACACACACACACACACACACACACACACACACACACACACACACACACACACACACACACACACACACACACACACACACACACACACACACACACACACACACACACACACACACACACACACACACACACACACACACACACAACACACACACACACACACACACACACACACACACACACACACACACACACACACACACACACACACACACACACACACACACACACACACACACACACACACACACACACACACACACACACACACACACACACACACACACACACACACACACACACACACACACACACACACACACACACACACACACACACACACACACACACACACACACACACACACACACACACACACACAAGAAAAGTAGTTTTTTTAGCTCTCTTCTCTCGAGCCAGTGAACAATGCAGACGTGCTTTCACGATTCAAAAAAAAAATTGAAAGGTGCACAAAGTTTAAATAAAAGATTTTAAAAGTGGAAATCTAAAATTATTAAATTAGATAAACAAAAAAAAAAACAAAAAACAAAATGAAAGGAGAAGTTGGACGTAGAAAAGTAAGGCACCTGGACCAGTGTATAATTTTTGAAATCTACCCCATTTAATGGAAAAGTCACGATGGAGGGCAGAAGGCAGGAATAAAAAAAAAATTAAATAAAAGTTAAGTAGGTATCTATTTAGAAAAAGGTTGTATTAAATTATTGGTAGTGACTGGCTGACTGATATTGTTTTAATTAAAGTATGCATTAAATTCCATTAATTTGTAGTGTTGGTTTTGGTTCTGTATATACATACATAGCATAAGATTGAATTCAAAAAAAAAAAAAACGTATTAAAACTTACTGAACTATTCGTAATATGTTATTTTTTTTATAATTTTTCCTTGTGTGTGTGATTGGAGTTTGGTTATTCCGTAATAGAATCTGCTGATACCAAAACGGGTTTCGTGATACATCCGAAAAATCACGTGGCGCTCAGCTTACGACATAAATTATTATTAAGGGCCCAATCCGTCTCCTGAGTCAGCTTTCTACGCGCTGTAGAGAACGTAGCATGTCAATATGTCTTTAAAATTATAAAAATTTTGGCTCATAAATTTCTTTAGATTAACTCCATTTGTAAATAAAATTATCTATTTGGCAACATGGATACACTATTTTTTTAATCTTTCAAAGTTCTCACAAAATTTCCAAAGCAACATCCTACAGGAAATAGCCTAACTGCACTAAGTACTTATGTATATACTAACCATTTTAATTTGTCAATATCATGCAGACAATTTCAAACATGTAATCCAATTGTTAATGTTCGCAGAAATTTTTTATCAATATTTTATTCCTTATATTATTTATATGACATGTTTAATATGTTTGTTTATTTTTTAAGCCAAATATCACAGATGAGGAAAGTCGAACTGAGTGGAGCTTAGGACAATATAAAAGAAAGGCTCTGCGAAAGAAGAGGTCGGAGACCTAATTAAAAAGAAGGTGAAGGTTCAGAAATTTTTTTTGATATGGAATTAGCTTAATCAGAATACAGCACTGTATTTCCTCAGTCCAATTTCCAAAATGATGATTCATATGAAAAGAAAAAAGTAAAAAAAAAAAACAAAAACAAAAAGTACAACATGCTCTACAAAAACATCAAAATTAAAGGCACAATGTGGGGCGGTAGCTCGTAGCTGGCGGAGGAGTTGTTACCGGATCAGCTGATAGTAAGAAAATTTCAATTTATTTTTTTTTACTGCTGGTTTTTATTTAAAAGTTTTCCGTACTATATTCCTCTGATGTGTAAATAAAATTTTTTATATTCAATCCTATGATTTTACTTTACAGTTGCTAAACTAATAGTGATAAAATTCTAAGATCTTTTCTTTAAAGTAACCCGAATGAATAAAATTCAGAATGATTTACTTGTGAATTTAGATTTATTTAGGAAAGTAATTTTATACAATAAACAAAATACAGTTAATTATTATTGCTGCTATCCTTGTCCAAACTTAACTCTAATTCGTGCATATAAGACAGCAATTAAAACTTTGCCTCTTTTTTTATCCTTAGAGGAAACTTGTTAAGTTTTTGCACTAACCTTCTGCAAAATAGGTTATCTTCGCCATCGTTGTTCGCTGTAGGAGAAGCGGCAGCAGGTTCCCCTCGTTTTTTAAGGAAACTCTGGATGGACGACATTGAACCCAATAAGTTTTCCTCTAGTCCTTGTTCAACATTTCTTCGCTTCGTCCTCACTCCACTACACCTAGTGACAGGCGTCGAAGAAAGTATTTCTTTTTCCTGTCGATTTTCAGTGCTGGTACTACTGTCAGGGCAAGGAAGCGAGGAGAAAATTTCATCGCCAATTTCGTGTCCACTCGGAGGCTAAACACAGCTTCATCAAACATGGAGCCAATTTCGAAGGCTGCCAATGAAGAGGAGTCACCGATGGTGCCATCAAGCCTATATTCGATTTTAGTAGAATAGTTGGATTTTGTTCTGAAAATTACGTTATAAGAATAAAAATTAACAATAAACAAATGTTTTCATTTACCATCTGGGCTTTACATGGTCTACTAAAAACTCCATCTGCTTAGCGTACTTCCATCCGCTTCCTTCCTTCTCTGCTTCTTGTCCCGATACTTTTCTGCTTTTTAATTTGTCACGGTTGTACGTATCACGTAATCGTTTCCATTTGTTTTTGCAGACTTCAACTAAAAAGACGATTATATTTGGTAATTAATTCTTATAACATTAACTGGTAATTTGTATTATGTTCTTCCTTACAATTTAGTTTGCATTCCTCCGCTATATCTCTTTCAGTTTTTTTTTCGTGTTCTTATATTGGGGATCTGTTAAATCATACAATATCGGCTTTCCCTTCAGACTTTCAATAAAATTTTCCAAATTTGATATTTGGGGCGCTTCAAAAGTTAAAAGTATGGCAAAAATGAGCCACAGCGCCAGCTACACATTGGAACGCCATCATAGACTTTCCGTGCTTTTCAATTATGACAGGTCTAGCTACCACGCCAGCTACGTGCTACCGCGCCACATTCTGTTCCGTCCTTAAAACAGTCCATTTGGATAGAAGACAGAATATTTTGCTTAAAGAAAGAAAAGTCGACCAGTTGCGAGTCGGACTCGCGCACGTAGGGCTCCGTATTATCGTACAAAATTTAATGATAGTAGGCGTTATTTGAAAAAATAATGCTGTAATTTAAAACAAAAATATCATTTGAAAAAAATATGCCTATTTACGGTAATAATAATGAATGAGAATAAGACGCGGAAAAAACCGCAAAAAATCATACTTCTTGTATGGAGGCCCCTTTCATTTTTCTTCATTTTTAGGATTTGTTGTTATAGCGGCAATAGAAATACATACTCTGTGAAGGACAGATAAACGGACATCGGAGGCTTAGTAATAGGGTTCCCGTTTTTACCTTTGGGTATGGAACACTAAAAACAACGTATAACCTCTATATCGAAAAGCATTGTAATGTTTTTTTCGTTTTCAAATGAGCAGTGGCTCTCATCGTCAAATTTTAGCAAGGAACATATTTTTCCGCTTGGGGTTCACATGGTTGAGGTTATACCTCTTAGTTCGATTCAAGCATTCATCTAAGCCAAATGTTAAGCTTCACCAACAGAATTCTGTTAAAAAGAAAAAAAATGGAAAACTGTAATTGTCGAAGTGATATCATTTATGGTAAAATAAAATCACTCTCTTAATGTGTAGCGAATAAAAGAAATACCTATTTTATCAGAGCCAGAGTATAGAAAAATTACAGGAAATTTTTCAGCAAATATAATTTTTATAAAAATCTTAGATACAATTCCAAATTCTGCGTTACGTTAATTTTAATGAAAATAGAAAAGCGGATCCACCTCCTTTAAAATTTCTGGAATTTTTAAAACAAATAAGATGCAGTCAGTTTAGCTAATTATAATAACTGTTGTGCCAAGCAAATAGTTAAAAAATATAGTTAACCCAAAGTCTGTATTTACGAATTTCGAGAGCCACAGTTTAAAGTTGTCCTCATATAAGTCCAGTCCTTTATGATCGGGCTTATTCAAATATTGATTATGAAAAATGATGAAATTATCCATAATTGTAACCAATGAATATTATGATGAGGAAATACCCAGTGCAATAAGAAGGTGAAGAGATACTGAAGAATCAGCAAGAAATTCTCAACTGAGAGAAATAAATGAGCACAGTATGGGAAAAGTGTTGAGATATGGCTTCAATAATCCGATGTTCTTAGATAAAGACACGACGATGAAGATAAAGGTAAAAGACCGTATGTGAAGTATAACAAGTGAGAAAGCTAGAATTGGTCTAAGACCAATTCTTATGATACCCTAGATGAATGCACGTATGAGCAATTTTTATTTTTTGCATTGCTTTCTCGCTTATATTTCTAGAACGGCTCGTCGGACAGAAAAAATGGTTATAAGCAATTTTATAGGATTTCTTATTCTGAAGAAGTTTTAAGTACAATAAAAATGTCTAGGACTGACAGTTTTCAAAGTACATGTAAAAAACCAAAATTATTATATGGCAACACCAAGCAGGGGTTGCCCGATTTAGCCCATTTTTAAAAATTTTTTGCTATTAGTATGAAAACACAGTGTACCAAATTTCAGCTGAGAGGTAGTGTCCAAATATATCGTGGAAAACGAAATTTTTGTATGGCAACCCCACGAAGGAGTTGCCCGATTTGTCTCATTTTCGAACTTAATTTTACTTTTTTTTTTCTGATGTACGTGTACAAAATTTCAGCTTTCTAGGTGAACGCGTCCTCGATTTATCGTGCGCACAGGCAGACGGACGCACGGACGAACGGACGGACGGACGGACATGCAAAAATCAAAATAACTTTTAACAAGTGAAAAAGCTAGAATTGGTGTAAGACCAATTGTTATGATACCCTAGATGAATGCCCGTATGAAATTTCGTATGGTCACCCATTTGAGCAATTTTGATTTCATGTATTGGTTTCTCGGATATATTTCTAGAACGGCTGGTCGGACAGAAAAAATGATTATAACCAATTTTATAAGATTTCTTATTCTGAAGAAGTTTTTAGTAGAATAAAAATATCTAGGACGGATCGTTTTCAAAGTATATGTAAAAAACCAAAAATTTTATATGGCAACACCAAGAAGGGGTTGCCCGATTTAGTCCATTTTTGAAATTTTATTTGCTACTACTATGAAAACAGAATGTACCAGATTTCAGCTTTCTATGTCGACGTGTTCTCAGGTAGTGTCCATATATATAGTGGAAAACGAAATGTTTGTATGGCAACCCCACGAAGGAGTTGCCCAATTTGTCTCCTTTTCGAACTTAATTTTACTTTTTTTTGTAATGCCTGTGTACAAAATTTCAGCTTTCTAAGTGAACGCGTTCTCGAGTTATCGTGCGCACGGACGGACGGACGGACGGACAGACGGACATGCAAAAATCAAAATAACTTTTAATTTTATGCGGGGGTGTCCAATCCATTTTGCCCTACCATCATTATTTCTGTGCGTTACAAACGGAATGACAAACTTAGTATACCCTATAGATTTCACCTAGGGTATAAAAAGGTGTACATAAAAATATGAAGTGTCAAAAAGTATCTAAGAGAACTAGAATGAAGCTAGGCTCAATTCAATGAAAGCATTAAGTTAAAGTACAGGCAACGTATTAACTCAAGTAGTACATTAAGTGACTAACAGATGACTTGGTGTTGTTTCTTCAATAATATGTTGCCTTTTTAACACGCCTCCTCAACATCTAGACATCTTCTCCATTGTCCAATCCAAACTTGTCGCAGGAAAAATGGTGTTGTCTCTTAGCTAAGGCTTTAGTAAGAACATCAGCTGGCATCGCTTCTGTGGGTAAGTATCGAAGCGTGAATAATGTGCTTTGTCCTAGAATGTCGTCCTTCAAATCTCACAAGGCATTGCGCACTTTGACTGTCATTGAATAGTATTGCTGCCTCACTTGAATCCAGGTTCAATTCTTCAAGCAAGTACCCAAGATAATACGCCTCCTTTGCAGCACTAGTCAAAACAATACATTATGCTTCTGCGCTTGATGTTGCGACTACACGTTGCTTTCTCGATTTCCAGGAAACCGCGGCTCCACCGAAGATGAATACGAATCCACTGTGTGATTTTCGATCATTGATGTCTTCGCCCAACTCGCATCTACGTATCCATGTAGAGAGTCTCCTGTCTTACGGTAAACTAATTTCAGGTTTGCAGTTGCCTTCAAATATCCGAGAACTGCAACAGCTGCTTTCCAATGATGATCTCTTGGACTTTGGTTAAACTGAGCTAATGTGCTCACACCGAATGCAATATCTGGTCGAGAATGAACAGTTAGTTAGTTAGTGACCCAATTAACTCCTGATATTTAGTGACATCAACTGCTGTCCCTTCATCTCCTTTGAATTTAAGCTTTGGTTGCAGAGGTAACTGAAGAGCATCAGAAGATTTAACGTTATGTTTTTCTGATAAATTCCTAATGTATGCACGTTGTGAGATTTCTATAGTTCCGGTTTGTTTTTTTCGTTCCACCTCCATTCAACAACCTGTTTGGGTTCACCTAAGTCCGGCATCTTAAATTCTTGGCTCAACTGCTTCTTCAAAGATACTACAAAGTCATCATCGTTTGTGGCCAGG
>OZ005740.1:81095173-81460173 GCA_963930735.1 Dioctria linearis
GTGGCTCCACTATCCAAGCACCAGGCTTTACCCTTACTTTATATCTCACATATTTACTATGAACTGTAAGGCATTCTTGCATCATAAAACCACACTGATGACTGTCTGATTAATGAAAGTTTTCTTGGCGCTTATTGTTATTGCTCCAACAATCCCGAGCTTTGTGTTCCCTTTTGCCACATTTTCGGCAGTTATATGGAAAAGGCTTACTTTCTCTCATTTGACCTCCAGTAGAATTTTTAAAAAAGGTTTTCTTTTTATGATAAAAGTTATTTACCTGGATTACAGCTCCACTTTCCTCCCTCTTTCTATCACCGATTTCCATAAGACACACTCTCACGATTTGCAGACTTGGAAATTCTTTTAGCGCATCAAACGCTGCTTGCACCTCCTCGTATGTATCAGGTAAGCTATCGAGAAGCAAGGTTACAAGTAAATCTTCATCCAGATTAGCATCCATTTCAGTCAACCTTGTAACAATCGCACCAAATTCCCTTAAATACTCATCCATTGTTTGTGAACTATCCATTCTGGTGTTGACTAATTTTCGGAACTCCTCGGCCTTTTGTGTAGTGCTTTTTCCATCGTAAGTTTCCTCTAAATAATCGCAAATTTCCTTTGAAGATTTAAAGTTTTTAACGAGAGCCACAGACTCCATTGAAATCAGAGGCTCACTGCGATCCAATCCGCGAATGACTCATTTTTTATGTCTTCAGGTTTCTTTTCCGTTCCGTTGACATATTTTAATAACCTCGCCTTGTGTAAAATTCCTTCTATTTGAGGACGCCAAGTTGAGTAATTTTCCCCATTGAACAATGGTATTCTTGCAATTCCTGCAGCCATTTTTTCAAAGGAAAATCTTATTAGTTCGCAAAAACTTATCCACCATCAGGTTTATTATTCGCACTGGAATCGATCTGGGCCCATAACCTGTTGAGATATGGCTTCAATAATCCGATGTTTTTAGATAAAGACACGACGATGAAGAAAAAGGTAAAAGACCGTATCTGACTTTATAATGTATATATTTAAGTGAAGTATAAAAAGGTGTACATAAAAAAATGAAGTGTCAAAAAGAATCTAAGAGAACTAGAGTGAAGCTAGGCTCAATTCAATAAAAGCATTAAGTTAAAGTACAGACAACATATGAACTCATGTATTACATTAAGTGACTAACAGATGACTTGATGTTGTTTCTTCAATAATATGTTTCCTTTTTAACAAAAAGTTGTTATTAACAGACTGCGGTCTTACATTATCAAGAGTATCAAGATCTCAGAGCCCGAATTACATTGCTTTTAATTTTGAATTCAACCCTAATTGAAGATGAAATTTAGAAAAGATTAAAAGAGGAATATTTGAACTTTGACAATTATTATGATAATGATGTCACATCCATTCAGTTTCTTATTGAAATTCTTGACCTTGTGATACTCCTTCGTGCAAGAGGGAATACAGTTCCCGCTTGATTTTAGGGATTATCTAGAGATGGTTGGGATACATTAAAATGGTAATGATTACTGCTACCTATTGCATTTTTGATTGCAGTTGGCGATAAGGGGGAATAATTAACCAATTTTCAATAAGATATCTTGCAATAATTATTATTAAGTTTTGGTAAAAGTAATTATTTGGGAAATTGGATGACCTTCATCCTTGACCTACTGTTGTTTTATAAATAGTGGGATTGTCCATAACAATTTTCATTTTTACACACCTACGTTGAGAAACTGGATAAAATTGAATTAATGTAAGATGATTAATTTTTTGTCGTAGCACTTTTACAGATTGTAGTTGTTTAGGCTCACATTAACTACAATGGGAAATCCGTAATGAAGTTACTACGTATCACGCATTTCATAAAAGATATCGAAATAAGATCAGATCAATTAACTTATAACTTTTCTTCATAGATTTTATGTCTCGGAGGACATAGGGTGGAATTGATTGATTTTTAACAGAATCAATTTCGTCCAACCACCTTTAATTCAATCCTGCTGACTCTACTGACGAAAACAAAACAGTTCGCTTCCAAATGGATACTCACTTTATTTGCATATCGATTCTGTGCTAGCCTGACTGTCTAGGCCGTTACACACGTTCATGAAAATGGTACGACTTTGGCATGCACAGTTGGAGCTTGAGTTGATCATAAATGAAATCTGATGACTTTTGTTATCGAATCGAACTGAAGTTTATGTACGTTAACATCCGATTTTGTGTAACTTGGCATCCGCATTCTTGAGCGTGTGTAGCGAGTTTGAAATTTTTATCTTAATCTAATTCTATTTTCCCGTTGGAGCTCAAAAGCACCGTCAAGAAGCATTCTTGGCTTTAATATTTCCAGTAAGTCAGACTAGACAAATCACATCTTCTCTGTTGCCAAAGCAGCATCGAAATGTTTTGGATTTCTGAAAAGATGTAAGAAATATTTCAGCCCATCAAATCTACATTAGACCTAGAATGGAATAAAATTCCCAAATATGGGCTGGGGCTGCTCCACAGCCTTAGCTTCATGGGATATTTTCTAAAAGAGAGCCTTAACGCTCATTGGCGATATGGCAATAACTTTTCATATCGACTCACTCGAGCACCGATGCAATGTTGGATGCCTTTCGCGCCTTCATCACTGCATGCATGGTCAATGCTCTGGTGAAATATTTAGTCTAATCCCTTGTAGAGTGATTCCTGCGCACAATACTCGCACTGCAAACCGCGCACAACCTTTTACCCTTCAAATTATTTTCGGCTGTACAGTAAAATTCCGTGATGCTTTTTTATCCCGAACAGTGCGAATGTGGAACAGTTTACCATCTTCTGTTTTTCCTCCGGCATACAATCTGCGGAAGTTTAGGGCGACAGACATCGGCACCTCCGACACTCTCGTCATATCCCCTAATGCTTTCCCTATCGCCTTCCTGCCATACAGTGCTTTGCATCATAGGGTATCCCCTGAGCTTGACTTAATAATATATAAAAAATAAAAAAGAAAAAAGAACACTCTGTCTTAACAGAGGTCTCACTGGAGGTTTCCATATCAGATAACTTTTCCTCTCTTTGATTATTTATATAGCTGAGGAAGGCGTTACATACCGCGAAATACCGAAAATATCAGCAGCATTTGCGGTGTGAGAGGATTAAAAAGTTATCTCTCCCAATATTTCGTGACTGTAATTGTGGAAATACGAAGTGCTATTGGTTTGACAGTCGAATGTTTATGAATAATGTAACAACTACTCAGTGCTATAGAAATTTGTTATTCTACTATATCGAAGATTTTATAAGATTTTAATAACATCTAAAGGTTGGTATATAATTACTTGTTGTACTTAGTTTTTGTTTAATTTAGGTATGTTTTGTTGAAAACACTGTACCCTCTGAGTTGGTGTTAAGTACTTTGATCACCTAAACTTTTCGGTATTCCACGGAGATTGTTGACCTTCTTCCATCGAATCCTGGTAATAGGTGCAGGCTTACCATTCTCGTTGATTTGTAAATCTAACATAATCATGAATATCCAAAGAAACTTATTAAAAAAGTGTTTGTTCTTCAAGAGAATTATTAGTTCTCCTACCTACAACGAAAACTTTCCAATTAATTTAGTTAGTACCTACCTAGCTGGTCAGTCGTATATTCTCACCTTTTCCAAGTGCCAAGAATTTTTTTTATATGCAAGGATATAAAATTTATCACCAAGGGTATTTACAACGAAACTATACCAAGTATTATATTACGCCCAACCAGTTCGTGATAAAGTTAGGATCATATAAAGAGCCCCCTTTGCCTTCAAGTGTATCCTGTACATACAGAAAAACTTTTCCGTATGTACGCTATTCTGATAAAGTGTTCTTACAATTCTTGTCGATGTTAGGTGTTAGTGCATATACCTATAGAAAGTATTTTAGTAGCTGGAAGTCAATTTCATATCTTAGAAGTTTAGTAAAGAACAGGCAAACACCAACCATAGTGTGTTGGAAACGGAAACAAATTAGGATATAACATTCTCGGAAAGTGTAAACTTTAATGTTGTACAGTTCAAGCATACATCTACTTTCCTGTCACAAGCATAATTTTCACTGTTGAAAACTGTAATAATCGAATTTTCTTAGCTTTGGTTATATTTTGGTTAATTGAAACTTAATTAAAATTATTATTTTGTATTTATTAACCCTTAAGCAGGCGCACTAGACTAGCAAAATCACACAAGAGACTGCATGGCGTCAGCAGTGACCCCAATTTCTTTCTAGAAATTTAAGTAATCCATAAAGTATTTACAAACAAAAGCTTTGCAGTTCGATAACTAAAGCTTATTGCTTGAAGAGAAACTAAAAAACAAATAACTTCTCTTTAAGTTAACACAAAAATAAAATAACAATTATTTTGTATTATATATTCTAAGAAACATCTTGCCAGTCTTTATAGAAAAAATAAAAAAATAAAAAACACTATTTACTCAAAACTACAATCTCAACATACGTTTTAGTCATTTTCGCTAGAATTCATGCGAAAATATTATAAAATGTCGAAATTTCGCAAGATATACCTAACAAATCTTACCTCACGAAAAAATTACAAAATGGGTGCATGGGATCACACTTCACTATAGTGCAAAAGCATGCGTACGTTGCAGTGGTTCGAGTACGATGATTTCAAAATTGCAAACCCGCAAATGTATCTGAGACAAATTCCAACAAATTAGTGGTTTTAGACCTGCTCGAAACAAACCCATATTGTTTTGAAGAGAGTAAATTCTTACAGAAGCTTGATAGTTGAGAAGAAATAATAGATTCGAATAATTTGGGCATGCAAGATAATTTTGCAATAGGTCTATAGTTAGAAATTTCATTTTTACTACCCTTTTTGTGGATAGGTATGATAAAGGAATTTTTCTATAGCTGCGGGAAACAACCAGTATCGAGCGAGTTTTGGAAGATAATTCTCAGCGGAGCTGCCAGGGCGAAGCAGCATGACTTAAAAAAGGCTGGAGGGATCTTATCAGGACCTGGGCCCCTATTCTGCATTCTCACTCACTCAACTCACACACTCACTTACCCGATTCCACGTGTTTCTTTATTCTGGAACGTAAGTGAGTGAGATTTTTGTGGGAAAGTGAGTGAGATATTACTACTGGGTATACGGTACTCGAAACGGCCATTTGTGTTTGATTTGAATAGCTCCTCCGCTCTAAACTACTATTTATACAGAAAAATGGTATTCTGATAATCTTAAGCTTGTTTTCTTATCTTTCGAATCGAAATAAATTTGTTATACCTTTCCTAACAAAATTATATAAAAAAATGTATCTGAACCAAATGCCTACGATTCCTCAAACAAAAACTCTCAGCTAAGTAATCATTGTATATGCCGCTGCGCCGTCATGGCATGTCGTGGGCTGATGATATCTAATGTAGCTGCCTACAGATTCAGACTCTGGCTGTATATACACGCATGCAATTATTACTCAGCTGAGAGGTAGTGAACGTAAAATGGTAAGGTTATTTTGTAATCAAAACTATTTTATTATTTTGTTAAGTAAGGTATATAACTAGTATAGTTTTGTGAAGGTAAGGCACCAAGCTGTAAATTACTAGAAGACTATTTTCCTGTATGGATAGTAGTTTAGGCTCTATAGCAAATATAAAGTCACATCAAAAATATTCACCACGAGCGTGGTGGATTATTTTATTTGACAGTGTACATCTCATCCCATTTGTTTTCTAGATGGTGGGTGAGTGAGATCGAAGTGAGTGACTTCTCTCATGCAGTCATAAGTGAGTGAGACTGCAGAATAGGGGCCCAGTTGTGAAGTCATTTGGAAGCCCATTAATATGATCTAGTATATCCTCTTCTGAAATTGAAGGGATAGTGAATGAAACGTTATGAGAGTCGTTCAAATGACTGAAGTTGCTATTTTGAGGGTAAAAATTTGACGAGACGATGGCATTGTCAAAAAATAAAGCAAACATGTTGCAAATTTCAGACGAGTTATTACTAGCAGAATCTTTGTACCTCATGGTATTGGGGTAGTTGTCCGTTTTCTTCTTCATATTAATAAACTTAAAAAGGATGCGTGGGTCGCTCAATAATTTCGTACGCATGCTTTGAATATATTCATCATAAAGTGTAGATCAAAATTCTTTGAACTCATTATAGGATGTGAGGAAATTGTTGTGACCTATTATGTCCTTGTCCCTTATATAACTTTTCCAGAGTTTATTCTTTCTATTTTGAAGACGTTTCAGCTCTTTTTTGAACCATGGAGGAGATGTTTTAGAGAACCGCTGACGCTCACGGGGAAATGTGAAGAGAATAAATTAAAAAGAATTATGTAAAACTTAGAAACGTATTGCAAGACAGTAATGTGTTGAAATCAATAGAGGTAAGTCTACTAGAAAGTTCCGAAAAGTCAGCCTTTCTAAAATTCAAAAAGTATTGCGTTTCGTCACAATATGTGAGGTTTTCAGTTGCATAGCAATATTTAATTAGTAGACGGGGTGGTATTTGTCAAGAGTAGACATTAGAATTGGGCTAGGTTCAACTAAATAAGTAACCTGCCTCAGTAGAAAATACCAGATCTAACTGCCTACCCATATCGTTCATAACATTACTGATTCGGCTGAGACCAAGAGATCAAATAGTGTCCAAGAAGAGTACCTCCCTTGTTGTCAAGTGATTAAGTGGAAAATGGCCATCATTATCTTCATTAAGTACCCATTGTATTTTGGGTAAAATCACCAATAAGTAGTAACTCGTCAAGAGGGTCCATCTTACATGGATAACATTAAATGTTAAAATAAGTAGGTCATAAATACTCTGACCTTTGTCGTCGACGATATTTATGGAGTCTGGAGGAATATAGCAACAAAGTATGTATAAGTCATACTTTAAGAGAGACAACTTAAGAACTATAAGTTCAATGTCGAGAGTATTGGAAAAACTAGGAGCTCAACTTGGCTGCAATTTAAGTGGTTTTTTAGTCGAGGAGTACGCCACCGCCACGAGCTTCAGAATCAGTATACCTATCTCTTCTAAAAATTTCTAAAAGTTTCAATGATTGCAACTATATCAAAACAATTTGCAATAGAGGATTTGAAGATTTGTGCAGTTTTGCCCAAGTCCCCCTTACGTTTGATAGTAAAGGGAGAAGGATTTGAGATATCGCTGCTTATTTTAGCTGTATTTCTATGTTGGCGTCCAGAAGGCCAAAATGTGGGATCCAATAACTTATCCTGCTCATCCGCGGACACAGTTAGAGCAAATGATGAACAGGTTTCGCGGATTTACTAATTTTACGACAAGAAATACCATCTGTTGCAATATTCTTGGACTCCAAATACTTTAGTATGTCATCGCAGACCGTTTCTGGAGAGAAACGGGTGATGAAAATACTCGCAGGTTTAGATACCGTTCTCAAAGAAGCACCAATGCCATTTCCTCGAGAGGACACAGATGAAGTGTCATTCGATACTGTGGAACGCTCCCTCACTTCAGCTACAGAAGCAGATGTAACGAAAACTATATCACCACTTGCTGTAGATTGAACAGATTCCTTATTTGAAAGAATCGCCTCATTGGGGCTATACTTTTTGGCTGATTCACTACTATTTGCATTAGGTACCGGACAGTAAGAGTCTGATCCTTGCTACACGAGAGGTAATGGTTGAGAATCAGACAATTTCTTGACATCAGTCGCCATGCAGTCATTAGTTTCGAGTTTGCGGAAACAGCAGATGCCCAAGACCCGATATTGTCTTCAACAAGCTTTAAACTACGCCGAACGTCATCGATTACTGTGATAAGTAACCTGCTGTTGGAATTCTGAGACGTAGATGGTGAGTCTTTGGCAAATACTGCATTAACATCAACCAGTGAGTCAGACAAATTTTGAACCTTTAAAGACAAGTCATGAGACTTTTCAAGGAGTGTGTCTGAATTCATCCTCAAGTTTAAAAAGCTCATCAACTTTACCATTTAAAATATTAATGTCATCGGACAATACTTCGAGACCAGTCCAGTTCATAGATAAGCTATTAAATTTATCCGCAATGAGAGATTGAACGGTAGAGAAAGAGTCAAGACGTTCGGTAAAACTTTTTAAAAACCTTAATGTGTGGCAGGGCTTTATATCCGTGAATTCGCTACAGGTTGTAAGTCCAGGACTAGGTGCTCTGGGGCTCCGCTTCAAGCAAGAAGCGTGCAAAGATTTACGACATATACCGTCACAAGCCACCACGTCCTCTGATTTCTCTAAGAGCAGACTTTACAAGTTCTCATTGCCGGCGATTGAAGTAGAAACAAATTGAGGATGTAAAGAAAAAAAAATAGTTTAAGCCCGCGGAGGGAATATATCAAGTCCGACGAAAATGCACACGGTAATGCTTAACTATCTCGGCTAAGCGAGAATATTCACAGATAGAGGGCAAAAATATAATCGGAAACAATAACAAATGAAAAATAAATATATGTATAATAAAAAAAAAACAAATTATCTTTACAAAGAAATACCAGCGATTAAAAGAAGTTCCTAATTCACAAAAAAAAAAAAAAACAATAAAGATGAGAACGGCCGGCGGTGAGCCTCAACCGGCATACAAAATGGACGGTACAGCTGAAACCACTAATCAGCAATTAAAAACCAAGCAGAGTGCAAAACAAGCAAATGATAAAATACAGTACTATGGCACAAAAATTGCTAAATTACAATATCACTCACGAACATCAAACAAATAACGATCAAATCACTAAGTTAACAAAAAAACAAGTAAAAAGCTAGAATTGGTCTAAGACCAATTCTTATGATACCCTAGATGAATGCCCGTACTAAATTTCACATGGTCACCGATCTATTCAAGTTTGATTTTGAAGTTGTTTTTCGCATTTCTAGAACGGTTTGTCGCACAGAAAAAATGATTATAATCAATTTTATAGGATTGCGTATTCTGCAGAGGTTTTTAGTACAATAAAAATGTCTTGGACTTATCGTTTTCAAAGTATTCAAGACATTTTAATTGCTAATGTAGTAAAAACATCATGTACGAAATTTCAGCTCTCTACGTCGACGTGTTCTCAGGCAGTGTCCAAATATATAGCGGAAAACAGAAACTTGTAATGACAGATGGGAACTTCTTTTTCTTCTTGATGTCTTAATGTCGTATTCTTTAAGTTAAAGAGTTTAGTCAGGAATAAATTTGTTAATTTTAATCAATTATTTACCGATATTCTTACTGTATATTGGAAATAAGCTACAAAAATTCCGGGTTCTCTTCCTTGCTTACACAAAATATCTCTGATTAAACTTTATCATTTGTTATGTACCAAAACCTCTTGGGATTTTATTAATTAAGTTTATTGATTGAAAAAAAAATGTTTATAAAGGTTTCCCTTTAAAATACTTTTCTAGATTATTATGCAACTCAACAAATAAAATAAATTTTTGATAAATATAGTTTTACTTTAAAAATTAAAATTAATAATTCAAGACAGAAACTATTCCAATGTAGTTTAACTGAAAATCAAAGCTTTTTATTTCAGACACAAGCCAAACTTGTCCAAAAACCATCCTGAAGCGGTTCATATTGCCACTTTAAAATAATTTATATCAATTCTGGTTGTAAATTAGAATTATAAATAACTTTTAGAAGTACTGTGACGAAACTTATTTATAATAAATAATTTTATTGCGCCAATGAAGAAAAAAAAATTATTATGAAATTATAAATATTTATTAAAATTTCAATCAAATGCAATAGTAATACGAAAATATAAATTTTTTTACGGGCAATTCCCTTCGAAACCTCTTTCTCTATTTAAAATATATACTATGGTACAAATCACGAATTTCCTTCTGGAAACGTTTATAGTTCATTTCCGTGACGTGAACTATAACGTTACATTAATGTTTTATTAGCAAATCTCACACTATGCAAATATTCGTTTTCACCAAATTCAAAAATAACAAAGATTTTATTAGACTTTTCAGCGTACAGATATGATAGGTACGACTCGATGGACTAACATCCTAAAAGAGATTAAATGAGCACATACCTCTTACATACCGAGAACATATGCCTATGGCAATTTTAGTTTGAATTCTTCAAACGAAATCTCCAAAGCAAGGCATAAGTATCACCAGTACATTTATCCAATCAGGAAAATCTCAAGTTCACAAATTAAATTAAGGAACGAGTCCATAAATCTCGATGTGATGGTAAGTTACCTAACACCTAGCGGTATAGAAAATCATTCTTGATTAAGTTAGTTGCGTTTTTAGTGATCCCATAGTCCCCACCTGAAGTAATGGCTTTTATTCATTTATCAGTTGATTATCGTGACTTCGAACCCCCTTATTTTCATGGGGGCTCCTATCCCATGGTAAGTTTCAGAAAATTGACTTTTGAACACCCAAATAGCATCAACATATCCTTCAGCTGAAAAATGCCTTCCTTACCTCACTCGTCTCATTCAGAAATATCAGCTTTTATTGACTTCGGGTCTGATGAGAAAGCCTTTGCATGGCTCCGGACTATGCCGGTAAGAAGGAGAAAATCCAATGTGTTCCTTAGAGTTGAAAGCAAGTGTTGCGATAACATTTGCTCTTTTTTTTCGGAAGACAAACTAAAGCGCGAACTCAACTCATATCCTGGAGTTTCCTTTGAGATGCCAATATATGCAAAGCGTACAAAATTTTCATGAGAATACATACAATACAATACATAAACATGTAATGTTCACCCAAGATTAGGTTATAAAATGTTGTTTCCTGGCAGGTGCTTAGATGGATACCTACCTTCAATACACATCAAATTTTAGTAGATATAAGAACATCAGTGGAGTTATGCATAGCTACGTTCATGGGTGGAAAAGGCGATGGGGTTAATACCTTAAACTAAAGGGTTTAGTTTTGGCTCATTTCCATCTTATGAAGTGATGAACGGGTAATTTGCACGCTTATAGGCCCCATAAGAAACAAAATATTAAATTTTCTGAAGCGTGGCTAAGAATCGTGAAATTTATGGGCATGAAATAGCTTTGCGTCTCTGTGAAATTGGTTAGATTTTGGGAAATTTTTTTTGTCAGAAGGAGAAGTTCGCAAATTGTTTAAATATCAGGTGAAATCAATTGCGGTACAGATATTTTCGTCTAGAGCATATGTTAGGTGGAACCCATAGAAATAATTAAATAAGGAAGAGTTACCCAGGATTACTATAATTTTTTATAGCAGCTGCACGTGGCCCTAATCATAAACGTACCCAAGAAATTTTTTGGGCTTATTATCTGAAGGCTCATAAAGACTCGGCAAGTTACTTGCATAAGTAAAGACTCTCTTCACTTCCCTATGCCCCTCGTAGGACCAAATGCTTACTTGGCAAGTTAGAAATCTTGTTCCACTCCTATCTACTATTTAGATCAAGTCCATACTTTTAACTTCAATTTTATGTGAATTTTAAACATGGGGGATGGTGTAAATTGTCAGATGATATGGATTTAAGGAAGTTGTCAACCTTACATCACGTTAAAAAAATAATAAATAGTTAAGATTTTGTATTCCTCAATATAAGTAGAAAGAAATTGATCCAAAAAAGTATTATGAAAATATTTGAAGTGATGAAATTGACAAAATTGCGGACACATTAAACGTTTTTGGATACGAAAATGATTAAGCCGAAGATATGAATTAGGTGCTTTTAGTACTTTCTCAAAGAACTAATTCTTGAAGATAGGCAAGCGTATCGGAATTACGTATGGCTATCTCCGGAAATATTGCTGTTAATGTGATTCTTAAAGGAATGACAGCAATTAGCTGTTTTAAGTTAAGGTTCCACTTCAGGCAAATTCCTGCAAAAGTAGTTACAGTTCAGGCAAATTCCAGCAACCCAAGTAACATTTCCCCTCCTTTTCAGGTCGCATTTACGTCTATTCGACGTAAATTAGGGCAGCGACTAATTGTGGATAAGTTAAGATTACCTAATATTTACGTCCGATTTACGTAAGTGGAGAATGAGAGGACGTCGTATCGACGTAAATATTAGGGAAATTAGGGAATATTTCCCTATAGGGCACAGGACTCATTTCCTTGATTTGGTAAATTTAACGTAAATTTCACGCCGAATTTACATAAATTTTCCTTAATCTCTACCTAGTTTAACTCAAGTCTGTGTTAATTTAAAAGGAATTTCATTTTATAAGAATTGTGTATATATATTATCCCAAAAGGAAATGTATATATTATGAACAAGGCACATAAGTGTAAGTTGAATGATTATGAGAAATATTGCTTTAGGAAAATATACAGAAGTTATAGGCTTATTCAAAATTATATATCTCAGCTTCTATGCGCTCAATTTAAAACGACTAAAACTTTATTGATAAATATGGATATAATTTTTCGAAAAACACCAACGCGCTTTAAAAATATTGTACATTTATAAAATAATAATTTTAAATTTTTTTAAATTTTTCTTTGGTTTGCGATTTAGATAGATTAAATATTCTTTAATCGTTCTAAGATTACGAAATATACATTTATTTGAGTGTTTTTTTTGCAGTTACTATGGAAATAAATAAATTAAAGTTCATGCAAATTTTCTATTCATTCCCTTAATATATGGCAGCCTTGTTTTGTTAAATAAATATGGCGCATACCACATCTATCGACCTAAAAGTTAGTTTGACTTAAAAATTTTTCTTATATGACGACTTTCCTAGACAACAAGGCTAAATAACCAAAAATTTTGACTTTGAGGGCAAAATACCTGTTTAGGTAATTTTGTGCTCAAAGGCAACTATAATTTTTTCCTATAAAGAAATTTCGCCTTATAATAGGGCATTTCGCCCTAAATTAAGGAATTTCGCCTTAAATAGGAAAAAGAGACTTGACAATTGACAGATTTGAATTGTTTGTCAATAATGTGATAAGTAAAGTTCTAAAAGTGGTTTTGAACTTGTGAGAAGTAAAACAAGGATACATCGATATTGAAAATTCCTGTATTAAGAATTGTTAATCATGTCATCAGGTTCATTTGGATACAAGATTTCAATTTCAATTTCAATTTATTTATACTGGTTGACTGTACAACAAGACTTACAATCTTTTTTGTTTGCACAATTGATTTTAATAACTACAAAATAATAATTGTAATTGAGTTTCAATATAACAAAAATGTAATTAAAGCTAAGTGACTACGTTACTAACTAATTAGCAAAAATATAATAATTCAGAGGTGGATGTGCCGGAGGTGGAAGGAAGTAAAAAAACCGTGAAGAATAAGAGCAGCAACACACATGTAATCTAATCATTGGGATATATTTAAAAATATTTTTAAACTATTTCTAAATCGGCTGACTGAGGTCGTCCGTTGAATATCCGCAGGTAGAGAATTCCAGATATTTGTCGCATGCACAAAGTAAGTGCGCTGCTCAAGTAGAGAGAGAAAGCGAGGAATTAGAAGCTGTCGGTGCCTTTCAGAACGGAGGAAGTTTAAATATTCATAAAGATACCTAGGTTCTTTCGTATATATAATTTTATGCATGAAGATTAAACTCTTGTATGTGCGATAAGTTTGAATTGAACATCCAAATATTTTGTGCTGATACAGGCTGATGTGTTCAAAACGTCGCAATCCATAGATGAAACGTACACAATCATTATAGGCTACGTCTAGTTTGCGCCTGCATACAGAGTCCAGTGACGGAAACATTAGACCACGATATACAGAGTAACAAGGTATGATTGTCCGGGCTGTCAAGTACATGTGACGTCACACGAATCGACGGGAAAAATAAAGTGCTAATATTTATGTAAATTTATTCCACTGGATCCATTGAAAATGTTGCAATAAATATAATATGAGTTTTTTACCATAAATGTACATTGAATTTTTTAGTTTAAAGCTCATTTCAGGGAAATCAGTTCGAATCAAAACAAAGTGCCACGAAAGTTTTATCGATAAAAAAATGCAAAATAAGACTGAAATATCTATAATTTGCACTCTTAATTGATTATTTAAGATCTTTTTATTATTTCTATAGTGAAATTAGTTAGTGATAATGGTAATTTTCTCAAATAGAAGGCAAATTTGCAATGCATCATACCGATGTGTAAAAAGTGGGGTTAGTGACAAATTAAAATGTGAAATACAATTCTAGTAATCTTCCATCAATTTATCTTTATGTATAGAAAGAAAAATGTTACTTATTTCAAGATTTTAAATGGATCCAGTAGAATAAATATTAAACCTTATATTTTTCACTTTTTAAGGAACGCGTCATGCGAATCGACTAACACAGAAAATGCGAATCTATGGTGTCGGATAGTCATACCTTGTTAGTCTGTATATCGTGCATTAGACTACCATAACTAAATCATTTATATATAGTGGCATTTGTGAAAAAGCGGGTGAATGCAAATACAGTGGAATATCCGTATATTCCGCATAACTGGGAAAAAAATAATTAAGTGTATTGGCTGAAATCGAGTGTGGCAGCTTTGAGAAAAGATGCAAATAGTATCCCGGAGCCTGACTGCTTCCAAAACAAATGTGATGTAAAAAGAAAAAATATTTACAATCTAGATGAGGCGATCCAATGGGAGGAAGAGTATATTAATGCTAGTGATACTGAAGCCGACCAAAAGTAAATGAACTTTAATTTTTGTTTGTATTATGTAAACTTTTTAAAGAATTCCTGTTTTTTTTTATAAAAATGCAGTTTGACAATAAAACAGAAAACAAGAAACAAGAAAATATGTTCAGTTGTATTAGTGAGCAAAACGAAATAGAGTCAAATTTTATCGTAAACGATGTCATAATCCAAAATCATGAAGCAGAGGATCGGGAACATACTGTAAAAACGCTAAATCATAATCCATCATCAATTAAAAGTAGTCAATGCGAAAACCTTGCCGTACACAGAAAAAAAATGTTGCGCTCAAAGCCTAAGTTTTTATAGTTCTACGGCTATAATTATAGAGGAAATCGGGATTGCAAAAAATTATTGGACTTCCAACCAAAATATATTGCAAAAATAATATTGTAATAACTTCAAGAGAATATGGCTCTCTCATCAGTATTTATAGCTCCTATAACAATACCATGATTATAGGTATAAGCGCAATATAGATCGAAATAGAAGGTACTTAATGCAATATTTAACAAGTAAATACGACAAAAAAAACACAGGAAAGAAGACAATTTTAGTTGACGTATCTTACAATAATTATAGTGATCAAAGCCATATTGATTATCACGTGGACAATACTTTATCAGTTCTTCTTCAACACATATAATTTCGAGCGAAATTTTGGAGAAGCCTCCGTACCTAAGACAATGGTAAATTTTGATATAATTGTAACACGTTCTACGAAAGTATATAGCACAGGATAATATGTAATGTAGTATCTTCTACAGTAATCGTAGTGAACACTGCCATACTCAGTGTTATATGAGCTATATTTTATAAGGTTTTTTAAAAGAATATAGCCCCGAACGCAGATACAATATTTGCTGTAAATAATCGTAAAGTCTCTGTGCTTGAAAAGAGTATTCAAATTTCCTATATGATCAAGCATTGCATGAAATTATATAGCACAGAATAATACATAATGCATAATCTCGAGCAGTTATTATATTGATCACGGCCACACACAATTTTATCTGAGCAATATTACAAAGGTTATTATACCAAAATTATAGTTTCGGCAGCAGATTTGATTGCTTATATAAAATTTCGTGTTGCGCCTGTACCTAAAAAAAGTAGTAAAATTTCATATATTATCCACACGTGACATAAAAGCGTACCGCACAAAATATTGGACAATGTAGTAACTATATTGATCACCCTCATACTCAGTATCTAAGGAGCTGTTATTTTTCATAAATCATAGCTTCGGATGCAGTTTAAATTGGTATTATATAAATTTTCCTTTCTCCTTTCTTTGAAAATTGATACATTATGTAAAGTTATTCGAGATGCAATCCTCTTACTATTGTGATAAAAGATTGTCTTTACATTTTGCCTATTTTACAAGGACACTTTTCAAAGAACTATAATCAGTCCCCAGTTCACAAATATGCTGAGGTATTATTAGCTGAAATTTTCAAATAATAAATATAAAAAGAAATCCAATGCATTCACTATATTGGATACGATCTGTTAAATGCATATAGTAATCCATTAGGAACATGAAATTTTAAATTGAATCAAAATATTGTCGGCTTTAAATTCAATTCCATTTTATATTTTTGTTATTTATAATCCATTTAAAATCAAAATGTTCCCTCAAATCAAATAGACTAGTCAGTAAAATTAGAAATAATAACACAAGTATTGAGTATTACTTTTGTTGGTTAAAATTATATTCCATTTTAAATTAATTTTACATTTGCACAACATACAATGTTGAATTGGGGCTTAATAGTACATATTTACAGTAATAAACTAATTCAGTCTTATCTTAAAATGTTGTCTTTTCTACACAGTAGCACATTATGTGCGGATCATAATAAGAAGTTTGAAGTAGCGAAACGAAAATATATTTTCTTGCATCTGAATGGACTTCAATACAGTCAATAATACCAAATTTGGGATAACCCTCTTGCTCTCCAAAATGTATAACTGAACCCTTCTTGTACTTTAAGCCGTTACACTCATCCCAATTATAATATCGTATTTGATCATCATCGGCTTTGGATGCTCTCACGTTATGATCAACATAAAGTAATTCTCTACTGTACGTGCATGCTGAAGAAAAAACTTCACTGTTTGTCTTTTGAACTTCACCCAACAAGAACCTATTTACTATTGTAAAGCAAATATTTTTACGAGATGTTGTTGAATTAGCTATGCTCTTGAGTACTTTGTGTTTCGCCTCGAATCTCATAGACCATAGCTGCTTCAGTGGCCCAACTTTTCTTATAATCGTAGGATAATGAAGAATGAAATGATGCTTTGGCCTGAGAGGTAGTTGAAATAACTTAATGAAAAGGGTATGGTGCTTTTTCTTTAGAAACTCCATTCTATTAATATTTTCCTGCGATAAAAAGTCATCATGGCCACATCTAATATATTCTTTAATAAGACATATAAATTCCAAGTTTTCTGCCCTTCGGGAATCCCATCACCTATCAATACACCCAGAAATCTCATTAGCCATAGAGTCTCTGATGCGGAATATTTTAATTTATTGAGTTTCAAATGATCTTCTGAAACTTGCTGCGGTTTATTGATGTGTCTGTAAGTTCCAAAATCAAACACGTTTACACGTTCATTAAAAGCTTTGAGGGTAAAATTTTTTTCCTGATTAATAAAATGTTTCAAAATTACAAATCCCTTCTAGCATGTCATGCATAATATCAACTGAGAAGTTTTCACAGACAGTTTTCACGTCTACATATATTCAGCTGATTAAATATACACAATGAAGCTATTCCTGTGATAGATAGGTTGTTGAATTTTAAATCGTCCTCGTAGTTTTGTTTGTTTCTCAAGAGTGTTATGTCTATTTGAGATTCTTTTTGAGTTACTTTTCTGTACAAAGCCTACAAAAGTAATTTGCGCGGAAGCATTCCGTAAACCCAAGTATGGAATTAAGACCTTTGTTATCAGCAAATGGCTAAAATAAAATAGACTGTCTTCTTATTTATTTCGAGTCCGGTTTCCTCTAATTCTTTCATTTGTTCAACAAAATTTTGAAAAACTATGTTCCCGAAATTGCGTTTATCCAAACTGTTTAAGATCATAACAAGGAAAATGTTTTCAAGTTTAGGTCGTACAGGAGGAGGTAAATATGGAAAAGAAATATAAACCGCTCCAAAATTCTGCAACCCAGACCTAGAGCCAAGAGGGTTATTGTACAGTCGTACATCGAATAAATCGTTGCCAGGGCAACTGAGGTGTATGGTTTCATAAGAAAATAAAATCAATAAAAACGTCTACAAGGTTACGTAAGAAAATCTTTTACCTCAGTAGTCTTTGCAACGAATGAACTGCCTATATAAATGGGAATTGGCGCTCTAACAAGCGCAGTCCTTTCTGAGCAGACCAGGTAATGCTTTAAATTATCAATCTGCTAAGTAGTGCTTTAAACTACTTGATGCCACCAATTGTATAGTGCTCTAAACTATACAATTGGAATTACCAAGGATAACAGAAACTATAGATCGCTTTAAGATTTATAGTATTTTTTATAGCTGACCAGTCGTACACCGCATTTAAGTGTAAGGGCTGATAAGCATTATTCAAATACTATAAAACTGTGTATGGCGATTCAAACGATATATAGTGCTCTAAACTGTATATGGTGAGTTGAACTATACACAGTACAATAGACCTTAGCTACAGTATCTTGAATTGTTTCCAGTGCTTTAAACTGGTTGCAGTGCAGTAAACTTGTGTATGGTGATTCAAACGATATATAGTGCTCTAAACTGTATATGGTGAGTTGCACTATACACAGTACAATAGACCTTAGCTACAGTATCTTGAATTGTTTCCAGTGCTTTAAACTGGTTGCAGTGCGGTAAACTTGTGTATGTTGATTCAAACGATATATAGTGCTCTAAACTGTATATGGTGAGTTGAACTATACACAGTACAGTAGACCTTAGCTACAGTATCGTGAACTGTCATCAGTGCTTTAAACTGACTACGGTGCTAGTAAACTATTTATTGAGAACCAATTATACAATAATTAAAATCTCTTTAAATTCAAGAGTTATACATCAAAACATATAACCCATCTTATAGTTGCTGTATATACCGCTTTAAGGTGTATGACTCACTAGACTATAACATTTTTAGTCACAAATAAATCTAATCACTGCATTTTTCTACCATTTCAGATAGAAAAATACAGCAGAAAAACCGGTAAATTATTTGATAAAAAAGGAAAATTGTTAGATATAAGTTTTTCAACCTAGTATAAGTTTTTTGGTGTCAACCCAATGTTACAAAATAAATAAAAGATATAATTTCAAAAAACTGACTGACTTGTCACTTACCTAGCACCTTCATTTATAATTTTTGTAAGACGACCTAATAAGAGGTTTGTACATGGTCCTTCGAGCCGGATCTATATCCATAGATATATATGTGCAAGTCATTCGGTTTGGAAGAGTATTTTTTATATTGAACAATGGACACGACAACCAGAAAGCTTATTAAAAGACAAAATGCCCTTCAGGCACAATTAGCAGCGGCTGTCTCTAGCCACCAGCATATAAAAACACCCACCTTTGGCTACTACCAAACCAAATTAAAAATTATAGATGATTATTGGAAGGAATTCTCCGATAATCATCTAACAATATGTGAAGAAACCGACAAAATAGAGGATTCATATTTCACACAAAACCTAATGAAAGGTACCGAAGACTCATACATTCAGTTTCGTAGTCTACTAACTGATGGTCTCAACCAATGCCCGCCTACGGCAAAAAGAAAGGCAAACCATATTTATGCATCAGACATAAAATTACCTCGAATTGATATACCAAAATTCGACGGCGCCTATAAATCATGGAGATCATTGTACGAACTATTCAAATCACTCATACATGAGGATCAATCAATATCAAATATACAAAGATTACATTATCTTAAAACAAGCGTCACTGGTGAAGCCGAACGAATGCCTCGGCAATTCGATATAACTACAACCAACTACGAAAAAGCTTGGGAGTTACTTACAAAGCGATACGACAACAAGCGCGTATTAGCATCAACTCAATTAAAACTCCTTCTAAATCAACCACAGATCAAACACGAATCTGCTATAGCTATAAAAAATCTTCTTACACAAACAGAAGAGAGCCTTCATGAGCTCAAAACTTTACAATTACCCATTCAACAATGGGATACTATACTAATTCATTTATTAGTATCAAAACTACCATCCGAAACCTATTATCTATGGGAACAAGAAATCAGCTCAACGAGCGATTTTCCCACATACATAAAATTCAACGAATTTTTAGAAAGGCGTTTCAGAACGCTCGAAGCTATGAGCTCAGACAGCCATCAAGGCACTACTCATAAGCTATTCAAATTACATCAAAAACCTACATACAAAACCACATATGGTTTATATAACAATTCTATAAATATTACAAAACCACCATGTAAACTATGCAACGAACTACATCAAATGTTCTATTGCCCAAAATTTAGGGCTTTAAATGTATATAATCGACTAAAATATATCAAAGAAAATAAAGCATGCATAAATTGCCTATCAACAAACCACACTATAATTAACTGTATTAATAAAAGAAGATGTTGGGAATGTCAGAAACGTCACAATACGCTTTTGCATCATCAATCAAACACAGAAACAGAGTCTCCAGTGAATAAATATAAAGATACAGCATCAGAAATACATGACACGTCACCATCACAGCCAACGGCATTGTTTAATACAAATATTCAAAAGGCTTTACTCTCTACAGCTTTAATTGAAGTACAAAATTCCAAAGGTATTATGGGCATATTACGAGTATTAATAGACTCCGGATCTCAAGTATCATTTATTACTGAATCGGCACGTAAGCGTCTCAAACTGAAGGGAACTCCTGTAGACTTACAAATATCAGGTCTATCAAATACTCATACAGCCTCAGCACATAGATGCATATCTCTCACAATAAAAGCATTAAACAAAAAATTCTCTTTAAATATCGAAGCATTAGTCATTAATAAAATATCAAGTGTCATGCCACATACTACAATTGATATCACACAATGGAAACACATACAAAAGGTACAGTTAGCAGATCCACAATTTTACAGACCTGGACCCATAGATATGTTACTTGGTGCAGAGATATATGCACAGATAATAACAGATGGAATTGTTAAGGGACCTTCTGACACCCCAATCATTCAAAATACGTATCTTGGATGGATCGTAATAGGAAAGATTCCTGAAACATCCAAATATAAAATATCAAATCTGACAATATCTGTGAACGACAATTCAGCACTCCAAACCCAAATGAAAAGATTCTGGGAAACAGAAGAATGTCCTAACCAAGTCATTTTATCACCAATATATAAACAAGGTGAAGACTTCTTCAAGAATAATCACGTGCGTCTAAATAACGGAAGTTATGAAGTCAAATTACCATTTATAAATTCAATCTTGCCAGATTTAGGACAATCCAGAAACATGGCACTTAAACAATTTTACCAATTAGAGCAACGGTTCCAAAAAAACCCTCAATATTTCAAAATGTACAAAACTTGTATTGAAGAATATATAACACTTGGTCATATGAAAATAGTACCAACACAACAAATAAAATTAGAACAAAATAATAAAACCAAAATAGATTATTACTATCTACCACATCATGCAGTAATGAAAGAAAGCTCAACCACAAAAATGAGAGTGGTGTTCAATGCTTCATCAAAAACTGCAAACGGCAAGTCATTAAACGAACAGCTCTTAGTCGGACCGACAATTCAACCAACCCTATGGACAATACTTCTAAGGTGGCGACAATATAAATACGCAATATCAGCCGATATAGAGAAAACGTATCGTATGATACAGGTTGACCACAATCATCAAAACTTTCAAAGAATAATTTGGCGTAGTAGTCCAGATAAACCAATTCAAGATTTCATTTTAACTACAGTTACATTCGGAACTGCACCTGCTCCCTATCTTGCCATCAGAACTATCCATCAACTTGCAATATATGAAGGGGATAAGTTTCCACTGGCCTCTAAATGTATAAAGAAGGACTTCTACGTAGACGATCTACTTTCTGGTACACACACCCTTAAGGAAGGGAGACAATTGCAATTAGAACTAGTAAATATATTTCGCAAAGGCGGTTTCAATCTTCGCAAATGGGCAACCAATCACCCAAGTTTATTAGAACATATTCCTGAATCAGACAGGGAAATAAAAAATGTTTTAAATGTATCAGAAAATGAAGGCATCAAGACACTTGGAATATATTGGCATCCAGCTACAGATTACTTTAGTTTCTCCGTTAATCTGCCATCCCCAAAAAACGAATACACAAAACGGATTATAATATCAGAAATATCCATGTTATTCGACCCATTAGGGTGGTTAGCACCTGCCATTATCAAGGCCAAAATACTCATACAACAATTATGACTATCCGGGTGTGAGTGGGATACAGACGTTCCGAATAAAATATCAACCGAATGGAAAACGTTTAAAGAACAATTAAGGGATTTACGCCAGATAAAAATTCCAAGATGGACTAATTTCCATCCAGAGGTTCAAACTACAGAATTACATGGCTTTTGCGATGCATCTACACATGCTTACGCGGCAGTCATCTATCTAAAGACGATACATAAAAAGCAAATTTATACACAATTAGTTACATCTAAAACTAGAGTAGCACCAACCAAATGTGTCTCATTACCTCGATTGGAGCTCTGTGGTGATGTATTGTTAGCACATTTATTGCATCAAGTACAAAGCGACCTTAATCTACAAAATATACCAACATTTGCATGGACAGACTCCACCATCACTCTATCTTGGATACAATCACATCCATCGAAATGGAAGACTTATATTGCCAATAGGGTATCTGAAATTCATACAAAGCTACCAGATACCAAATGGAGTCATATCTCATCAAAAACCAATCCAGCGGATGCAGCATCTCGAGGAGTTCTTCCAAGTCAATTATGCAGTTTAGAAATATGGTGGCATGGACCATCATGGTTGCAACAGACCAAGGAATCTTGGCCGAAGCAAAACAACTCCTTCAACACAGATCTAGAAGAAAGGAAAATCCAGACTTTTGCCAACACATGTGGAAGCAACGAGTCATTCATATTAAATAAATTTTCCACATTTACTAGAACCATCCACGTGATGGCCAATTGTCTAAGGTTCATTCACAACTGTCAAAAACCAAAAAACAATCGATGTTATGATCAAAATCTATCAGTATCCGAAATCGATGTTGGAAGATGCACCGTGATTAAATTAACGCAACTGGTGGAATTCCAAAGGGAAATTGGTTTATTAAAAAAGAACAAACCTATTCACAACAAAAGTTCAATTTTATCACTGCATCCGTTTTTAGATACCAAGGGAATTCTACGAGTAGGTGGACGTCTTTCCCAATCAAATATAAACTACAGTCAAAAACATCCAATCATTTTACCTAATAAACATCATATCTCAAACATACTGATTGACAATATCCATAAGACTACTCTTCACGGCGGTACGCAGTTAGTTCTGAGCACGCTACGAACAAAATTTTGGATAACAAACGCTAGAAACACGATTCGCTACCGAATTAAGAACTGCACTATCTGCAAACGATATAACGCGACCACCTCCAACCAACTAATGAGCTCACTGCCTTCCGCTCGTGTTACACAGTCACTACCATTTATCCATACTGGAGTTGACTATGCCGGCCCTATTGAATTAAAAACAACCAGACTAAAATCCGCAAGAATAACGAAGGCATATATTTGCATATTCATTTGCCTCTCAACAAAGGCAATCCATATAGAATTGGTTACCGAACTATCCACATGTGCTTTCTTAGCAGCCTTTCGCCGGTTCATAGGCAGAAGAGTCATTGCTCACACATATACTCAGACCAAGGCACAAATTTTATCGCAGCCAGCAAGGCTTTACAAACAGACTTTAACAACGCCATTAAATCTGTAGAAACAGACATTGCAAGGGAATTTACAGACTTCGGTGTTACATGGCATTTCAATCCCCCATCCGCACCATATTTCGGAGGATTATGGGAAGCCGGAGTAAAAGCTACAAAAAGACATCTATACAAAAGTATACATAATGCTAGGCTCACATACGAAGAAATGTCCACAATACTCATTCAAATAGAGGCATGTTTAAATTCAAGACCTCTATATGCAATTCCAAACGATTCAAATGACAACAATTATCTAACTCCAGGGCACTTTTTAACGGGCAAACATTTGTTAACGCCCATTGAAGCAGCCTTGCCGGACATTCCTTACCATTCGACAAAACGATGGCAATACTTACGAGTATTAACAAACTCATTTTGGAAGAATTGGTCAACCAATTACTTAAATGAGCTACAAACCAGAAGTAAATGGCGCAAAGAAAATAACAATCTATCCAAAAACAGCATAGTAATTATTAAAGAAAATAACCTTCCTCCTGGGCAATGGGTATTAGGTCGCGTTTTGGATACCCACAGAGGACATGATAATCTGGTGCGTACTGTAACCATAAAAACAGCTAAAAATATTTTAACAAGATCAATCACAAAAATAATTCCTCTTATTGAAGAAAACAAACCAACGTTAAATCAAATTATTTAAAAAAAAAAAAAAATCGCAGCAGCCTACGGTTGCCTACAGATACAACGATTCAATTGTTTCTAAATAAAATACACAAAATCATTTATAGTTTATCCACTAAACTAAGTACAACGATTTGGTGTTTTTTTTAAAAAAAAAATATAATAATAATTAATAGTTTATCCACTAAACTAGATACCACAAAATGGACTCTGACTACGTGGAGATTTGTGCAAAATCTTTAAAGGAATTGTTAACTAAAGAACCCATAAGGGGAATATCACCGCTCCCAGACACACCACCAAGAGCACCAAGGCCAGTAACACCACAAAACAAACCAATGGAGTGCCAGCCAGCTTCGGCATCCATAAGGGCATTGGCAAAAAGATTGTTACACTGCCCACAAGAAGCATTTGCATTCAATTCCAGACCAAAAAAATTACCGGACATTCCAAAAGGAAGGATGACCAAAAAACAAAACCGGATTCCTGATACCATAATGAGGAACCTACAAGCATCTCCCGATCTGCTACAGCAAATAAAGGCTCATGATATTCCTTGGACAAAGGTACTGGCAGCCAAACGTCATTACATCCACAACATTGACACCAATAAACAAGTCAAGTTTACAAAAAAAGGGGACGTATATAAGGTCATGATCAAGCCACGGAGTAAGTATTAAAAATAGCATTCAAATCGAGGGGCGGGAGAATGTACAGTCGTACATCGAATAAATCGTTGCCAGGGCAACTGAGGTGTATGGTTTCATAAGAAAATAAAATCAATAAAAACGTCTCCAAGGTTACGTAAGAAAATCTTTTACCTCAGTAGTCTTTGCAACGAATGAACTGCCTATATAAATGGGAATTGGCGCTCTAACAAGCGCAGTCCTTTCTGAGCAGACCAGGTAATGCTTTAAATTATCAATCTGCTAAGTAGTGCTTTAAACTACTTGATGCCACCAATTGTATAGTGCTCTAAACTATACAATTGGAATTACCAAGGATAACAGAAACTATAGATCGCTTTAAGATTTATAGTATTCTTTATAGCTGACCAGTCGTACACCGCATTTAAGTGTAAGGGCTGATAAGCATTATTCAAATACTATAAAACTGTGTATGGTGATTCAAACGATATATAGTGCTCTAAACTGTATATGGTGAGTTGAACTATACACAGTACAATAGACCTTAGCTACAGTATCTTGAATTGTTTCCAGTGCTTTAAACTGGTTGCAGTGCAGTAAACTTGTGTATGGTGATTCAAACGATATATAGTGCTCTAAACTGTATATGGTGAGTTGCACTATACACAGTACAATAGGCCTTAGCTACAGTATCTTGAATTGTTTCCAGTGCTTTAAACTGGTTGCAGTGCGGTAAACTTGTGTATGTTGATTCAAACGATATATAGTGCTCTAAACTGTATATGGTGAGTTGAACTATACACAGTACAGTAGACCTTAGCTACAGTATCGTGAACTGTCATCAGTGCTTTAAACTGACTACGGTGCTAGTAAACTATTTATTGAGAACCAATTATACAATAATTAAAATCTCTTTAAATTCAAGAGTTATACATCAAAACATATAACCCATCTTATAGTTGCTGTATATACCGCTTTAAGGTGTATGACTCACTAGACTATAACATTTTTAGTCACAAATAAATCTAATCACTGCATTTTTCTACCATTTCAGATAGAAAAATACAGCAGAAAAACCGGTAAATTATTTGATAAAAAAGGAAAATTGTTAAATATAAGTTTTTCAACCTAGTATAAGTTTTTTGGTGTCAACCCAATGTTACAAAATAAATAAAAGATATAATTTCAAAAAACTGACTGACTTGTCACTTACCTAGCACCTTCATTTATAATTTTTGTAAGACGACCTAATAAGAGGTTCGTACAGTTATTAACCTCGAATTCATCAAAATAAAGTAAGTATGTATGGCAGTGCGATTGAATATATACCAGGAGTTAGCCTAACTTTATTCTTCCAAAATTCTGTCTGTATTAAATTAGATATACCAACTGAAGAAGTTTTTAGAGAACTTATATAATTTACAGTTTCCTGCGAGACAGCAGCTTTTTCAAAAAATTGCTTAAAAATATTTTTGATAGGAATCATATAACATTTGATTGGAACAGATTTCATTAAGAGATCACCTTCAACACGCACAGCATCTAGACGATCAGCAATAGTAAGAGATTTAGAAGGAAGTATAAGCGAAGCTTTATTGAGAACTAATTGCCTTTTATAACTTGTACATACATCTTCAAATGATTCACTAATCGTATTATAAACCATAGAGGAAATATTTTGTTCACCACACTTTGAAAATTTTTCTATTATTGAAAAGGCTGTTTGTAATGAATTTCCAGAAATATATTCTTTTAACACGTCTAAAATTTCTTGAATCAAGTATTTTCTTATAAAATTTTAATTCATGCAAGAGATCTTCATTTTGATCTTTTAGTTCAACAACTTTAGGTATATTTTCAGAAATCTCTGCGCATGTCATTTTGCTACTTTCATCTTCGTTATTATGAAAAGTATGAAATTCTTCAGACGTGAAATGTTTTTTTTTATAATTTAGAAATGAGTTACGGCTACAGAACTGTCGCAGTTCAGGACATTGCTTACATATTAAAGTAGTTTCATACTTATGGTAAATGTTCAAATGTTTCATGTAAAATTTTGGTGTTGCTAAACATATTCCACATTTAAAGCATTTCATTTTTGAGTAAAATTACGGAATAAAATTAGAAATATAAAGATTTATATGATAATTAACTTCTTTATGAAAATTAAATAATAATTAAAACTGAAAAAAGGATCTCATAGACATCATACTTATGCAATTATAAATTTCAAATTCATCAAATCAGTGATATGTAATCTTAATATTTTATGTAGAGTGCATTTACTTCGAAAAATATTTTTTTATATATATTTCTACTCGAAAGTATATTAAGCAGATAGCAAAAATGTAAATGCTTAAGAAATAATGAATTGAGTGAAGCAAATAGCTATAAAAGAATTAATTACGACTTTACGATGAAAGCAGTATGAAAGAAAATAATTTAGAGGAAATAATTATGACTTTACGTCTGAAAGCAATTCATTTACCGCAACAAATTTTTATCAAAATCTGTTTTTAAATTATAAACAGCCTTTTGAAGGAAAGTCCACACAGCTTCCGGTGGCTCTGGATATTTCGCATTAAGTGCTTGGTAAAGCTTGAAGCAAACGTCGACAGCAGTTGTTGGCGAATCTTGTATTAAATATGTAATATCTTCACAGATGACATAGCAAACCTTAATATCGTCTGAAAGGAGAAGAAGAAAATTATGAAATATCTGCAAACCAAAAATAATTAAAAATGTTGCAATAACAATGAATACATATATACGAGTATACTTACGGAGCGATTCTCCAGATAAAACAACCATTGGTTGGAGCGTCGTTTTATTTTCAGAACAGAGGGTTCTCAGCTGGTCACTTTTTTCTCTCACAAGATTAGCGTTCTATAAAATAAAGTGTTTAATAGTCTGAAATATTTTGAAGTTATTTATTATTTAGCCTAGGGTATTCCACTATAATTGGAGTAGATACTTTCTCAAAAACAATTTATCTAAACATTTTCCCCTTTTTCAAAACTTATAGATAAAAATATTTGAAGTTACTTCAATGGAATATGCATTTAGAGTTTACTTTAGAAGTTAGTAAAAATACTTACGGGAATATGGAACATAAAAGAATTGGAGATTTCTTCTCTTGTATATTTTGATATCATTCCTGTACTGCAACAAATTCCTTATTTCTGGTACATTTCTATTACTACTAATTTCACTTAGCCTTTCATTAATCTTCGGCCACTCTTCAAACATTTTGTTGCTAGCGTGTGGGTATAACTGGTCGAAATCTTGCGTTAATAAGTAACAACCATAAGCAGCGCATAAAGCAGGATACTTATGAAGGTAGGTATAGATATTTTGTTTATTGTTTGATTTTATGTCAAACATCCTATAAGCAAAACTATCTTTCCAGTAGATCTCGACTTTTTGTCGTGGTTCGATGTTACTTTCTAAAAATGTTAGCTTTCCCTTTAACTCTTCTTCAGGAATGCAGAGAACAATACTATTATCTTTGTTACTGATACCAGTTTCACTTGATTTTAAGGTCTTCTTTAGTCTGTTATATACTTCCCAGAGCTTTCCTGATGCATGAACTTTACTTACAGGATTATATGGGATGAAGTGATATGCATGAAATCTCAGTGGGAAATATTTCAATTATTTGTTCGATTAAAGTAATAAAGCGTTCTTTAGTGATTTTGAAAGCCCGATTAGATTGCTTGCAGGAATCAAATACCTTGTGAATGATAATATTTGATAGCATTGTTCTTTCTCTGCTAGCCAATCTTTGAGAATTTTTATAGGTATTGAGCACAATTTCACCATTGGCGCACTTTAGATATTCCTTAAATGCATTAAAGGAGGAGTCAATTACAATGTTAGATGACGATGCAGAATTATCAACACAAAAGAGAGTGGGAGTTAAAATCTGTTGAAGCAAATATTATGTTACATTAATGATTATTTCAACAAATAAATATGCTACCTTTTCTATGGTGTTAACTAAAGTGTAATCTCCTATAGTAGTGTCATTTTCATTTTCATCATTATTTGCAAAGACCGAATCTTGTGAAGATAAGTGGTCACTGACAGTAGTGACTGTTGAAAGCGTCTTTATTAAATATAAAAAAATATATAGGTATATAAAATATATATGTACATATACAGGGTGTTTCCTTCAAGGTGGTCAGTAGAGCAGGAAGTGATAGTACTCACCTAGACAAACAAAAAATCGTATGGCAGGGGGGCGATATCAACCGATTCGGAGTTACAGGTGATTTAGAAAAAAAGATAGTTTTTCACAAAACACCCTGTATCTTAAAAAGTACAGGGTTTATGATCGTTTATGTATGCAGAACTTCATAGCCTTTCCAACTACTGCTTAACCAGCCCAGTACCCCTTTCCCAAACGGAGATTCTCTAAACTAAAAATTTCGGATTTTCTAACCTTTTTCTAAATTTGACCACTATTTTTTTTTGCAAAAAGTCATCAATATAACTCTTTTTTATAAAACTGTAAACTATGGACTCTCCTCCTTAATTTGACCTATGTGCTAACTGCAGCCCTTAAAAAGTTATTAGCTCTTAACCCATTCTCAAAGGTAATTTGCTCCCTTGTGACTGAAAATACGTCATTTAAAAAAAAATCATCTAATTTCCGTATGACCTGAATAGGTTATGAGCTAATAACTGTTTAACGGCTCCAGTTAGCACATAGGTCAACTTAAAGACTACACGATTTACAGCTTTTATAAAAAAAAAAGTTAAATTAAAAAAAAGGTAATAAAATCCGAAATTTTTAGCTTGGTCCCCATAACTCTTGACAGGAGATGAGTACTGGTGCGTGCTGAGGCTGGTTGAGCAGTCGTTGGAAAGGCCATGAAGTTCTGCATAATGATAATGATAATAATGAGCTCTTAACCGCGACCATAAACCCTGTACTTTTTAAGATACAGGGTGTTTTGTGAAAAACTATCTTTTTTTCCAAATCACCTGTAACTCCGACACGGTTGCTATGGCCACCCTACCATATGATTTTTTGTTTGGCTAGGTGAGTACTATCACCTCTCCTGCTCTACTGACCACTATAGAGAAAACACCCTGTATATAAAATAGCCAACTGTTGAGATTAATTATTTTTTGTGTTTCGCTCCCGATGGTGAATTATACCAAAATACGCAATTATATTCTATACACTAACCTCATCTAGGCCAAACAACCGTCTATATTGGAACCAGAATGTTAACCTCGGCCCAGCTTTTGGTATGATTTCCTTTAAAATGTCGAGGTTGAGATTATCGAAGAAATCTCGATCAAATTCTTCGTCTGAACATATGTTAAAAAGATAAAGCCATAAAGTGAGTGCAAATAAATAAATATAAAGGCATGGCCGCGTATGTAATCAAAGCCCTCCCAAATATTAATCATGCCGAGTCGTCTAATAACATACACTTCTAATATCTCAAATTTTAAATTTAAATTATTATATAATAAGACATAGACATACGTGTAAATGGAAAAACCTGTGCAAAATCATAAGAGTAAAACATAGATTTACACTTATAAAATACACACTTGTGCAAATTATTTTATATGAGAATTTAAAACTAGTTCAAAATCACATTAGTAATTGTCCGTTTTTTTCTGGGCTATGTATTACAAAACTCTATCAAGTTACCAAAAAAAATTTTGGTAATTAGAAAAAATGTTTGGGCAAAAGTTTACCAAAATTTTATGCAGTTGTCCTTAACTTACGATGTCTAACCTAAATATTCTGTTTCTTTTTTCTTTTCTTTTGCAAAAATTTAGATAAGCAGCTTTGCTAATTATTGCAAAGTTCTAAGGCAGTTTTACTGTTATTCTTAATGCAAAAAATTGCCAAAAAAATTAAATAAATGCTTGGAGAATTTTAGCTTTGCAAGTGTGTCTTTTATCAAAGTTGCGGTAGTTTAAAAGAGCAATATATAACTAAGTCTGGGGCTGTTCTGTTTCACAAATATTTAGTTCACCATAGTGTAAATATTTATACCAACGGGGATGTATAAAAATTAGATTTTCAGTGAGCTCGGTTAATTTGTTTGTAGTAACGTAAGTTTACAGATTTAATTTTTTATGGTTTTCCGTTTGCTCAGAAATTACTATTTTAAATAACTTTGTTAACAGGCAAGTGAAATATAATAAAAGTAATAAAAATACGAGATTGGAATAATCTATTTATATCTTGAAGGGACTTTCAATAAAGGTCTTTATATCGATTGACTCCCAATTTTCTAGTATGTATATCCAAACAAATGTAAGAATTCGTAAAATATCGGATAAGTTCTACCCTAATATGTCGAAAGGGAATTAAAGATAAGTGCGTAAATATTTAATCTTATAACTTCAATAATATCCACCTATAAAATACTACTGTAGCGCAAATATTAATTTGATTTAATAAACTACGCTTAAAATTAAACTTGGTAACCCCATTTTCTAACATCAAAATCATACGCAATACATTCCATTTGGCAATCCTATTGGATCGTATCAAATATTTGTTTAAGTAAAATTAGCAAAGCTTAGATGATTTTACCCAAACCTTAGCTATTAATTTAAACGTACACATGAAAGTTCAAATGTACACATGGAAAGAAATGGTCGAATACTTGTGTAGTTTACAAAAGAATTCTTTTTACTTATATAAATTTTATACTTGTGCTTATCCAGCTAATGCATTATTGAGGTTGATTTTTAATATGTAGAGTGCTGTTTTTTAATTCTGATTATCTATGTCTCTACAATATCCGTTAGAAATTGATTTGTTAAGTATCGCTTTTGGTGTGAAGATGTTCTAAGGATCGTGTAAAACTTTCGTTTGATTAAATCTAATTATTAGCTCTGCATAGTTTCAATATTTGTAATCAATAGTTTATTCTCATCATCAGTTCTTAGCGAAGTGAGTTTTGCCTAAAATTTTTAAAAACTAGTGAGATATAAATGGATATATCTATATGTACAATTGTGCAACGCAAGGTAATATTTGCTTCTAAAATATTTTCGACTCCATTGCTTATCTAGCTTGTTACGTATATGGAGTGCTGAAATAAAAAACAATTTGAAATACATATTAAGGCTTCTGATACCTTAATTATTAGTGGGCAGGCCCGTTTATCTGATGCGAGTGATTTTAGTGTTTTGCTGGAAATATATTCAATTATCTTTTTTCTACATACATGGTGAAAGGTATATCCATTAGAATCAGAGTAAAAAACAATATTTTAGTTGTGTTTCTTTCAGTTCTATGCATATTTCTTTGAATAGCTGCTATGGTAATTTGTTTTATTTGCAAACGTAACTTTGCAAACGGGGATATTTCAATTGGACACTTGAAAATTCTCCATGGTTATGGGAGAAATAGCTCTTATATATGCTCTGAGAGCTCCTGTCGACAGTCTTTCTAAAATCCTTCAGCATTTAAAAAACATTTAAAAAGGGCTCATATTTCGGAAAAAATCTTTGTGAATGATACTATAAATCCATAAAAAGAGAAAAATATACAGAAAAATGAGGAAGAAAAAAATTTTTGTCAAAATCATAACATATTACCACTAAACGGTTGTACAATTAACCGACCAATCAGCAATACATGCGACAAAAACGATATTCATATTTTCGACGTAAAAGTGATTCAGAAAGATCTATTTGAGAACGTACCTAGTTGAGTTTGTGTTACTTCTTCATAATAATTGTAATTTTACGAGAAAAGATGACACAATGCTTCAAACGAATATAAATGAGCTTTTGATTTTTCCACTTTTACAACATTTTAAATCTTGCGCATCGCAATTTTGCAAGGATGATAGCTCTACGTTTGAAAATCTGCTGCTAGTTTGTAAAGAGCCTTATCAGCAATTAAATTCAGAGCACAAGCTGCTAAGTGTTCTGGAGAATATGAAAAGCCTGCCGAATTTTATATTAACAAAAAAATTACAAATACGCACAGAGGTGGTGTATCTACTATTAGCGAAGAAGTTAATAAAGGTATGATAATGCCCTTGCAGTTTCAATTCAGAAAAATATTTGAAAATGAAGTAACTTTAAAAAACTGTCTAAATCAAATAAAAAAAAATTTCCTCAAATAAAAGCAAATTAGAAAATTTCGTGCAAGGAGATTTGTGGAAAGAAAAGAATAATTTATATCCAGACAAAAGCCTCATTCCTTATTTTCTTTATATGGATGAGTTTGAAATCAATAATCCTTTGGGTTCACATACAGGAACTCAATCGGTAGTGGGTATTTACTACATTTTTCCTACATAATTATCGAAAGTGAACCAGATTTTTTTAGCAGCGCATTTAAGAGTGGAAGACGTAAAGCATAACGGCAATGATTTGACAATGCATGCCTTGATAGAGACTATTATTTCATTAGAAGTGAACGGACTTAGTTTAAAATTAAATGGGCACTATATAGATGTACATTTTATTTTAGGCCTCGTCCTTGGAGATAATTTGGGGCTTAATTGCATTCTGGATTTTAGTAAATCATTTTCCGCAAATTACTTTTGCAGATTTTGTACTGAGAATAAGGCCGCCACTGTTACTTTATCTACTGAAAATTTATTGTCTTTAAGAAATGAGGACAATTATAATGAACATTTAGCGACTGCAAATGTTTCATTAACAGGCGTGAACAAAAATTCGTTATTGAATAATATCCCGTCTTTTCACGTGACCAGGAATTTTGCGGTCGATATATTGCACGATATTTTCGAAGGGATTGCTCATTATAATTTAGCACATATTTTAACTTATTGCATTAAAACAGGCATTTTCTCACTTGAAGAATTCAATAAAATCAAACAAAATTTTTCGTATGGTGATACAGAAATAGGAAATGTTTATAAAGAAATTTCACATGCACATTTGAAAAGAAAAAGATTGAATACATCTGCGAGAGAAATGTGGACATTGATTCATTATTTTCCACTTATGATAGGTCATTTGTTACCAGCGAACGATGAAGTATGGATGTTTGTCTGCATTTTTATTAAATTGATAGATCTCCTTTTATTACCTAAATTCTATCTAATTGAACAACATAATGTATTATATGTTAAACTCTTTAATGACACATTGAAACCTAAACACCATTTCTTATTACATTATCCTCGAATCATAAACTATTCGGGACACCCAAAGTTTTATTGGTGTTTTCGGTTCGAGGCTAAGCATCGTGAATTCAAAACTTACTCTAAGGTTACAAACAGCAGGAAGAATATTTTGTTGACTTTAGCGACAAAATATCAATTGAAATTTGCGTATTACTTGCAACAAAGATCTGAGAATTCGATAAATTATGAGCTAGGGCATAAATTGGACACTGCTAATAAACGCTTCATTGCAGATAGATTAGAAATTTCTGAATGTAACTTCGAATGTTCCACACATTTCTATTAAATAATTTATGTTATAAAAATGGACATTATATTACAAAATCAACTGCAGGAAAGCCCACAGAATTATATTACATTATCGAAGTGATAATTGTATTTAAAATAATGTATTTATCCTTTGTCATACAATACCAACCATTTATAACGATCACTACTTATCATATGAAATCCTTTCACACGTTGATCACTGTTAAGTAATATTGCCAATCGCATGTTTTGACGGACCACCAGTGAACTCACAAAAACTGTCAAATGGAAAAACTATGATCAGTCCAAAAGTCTATTTCAGTAACGATGCCGATTAAATTCTAAAATCTTTAATTTTTGCGCAAACATAACATAGTTTTGTTTATGCGATTAATAAACTTCTATAAAAGTTTATACTACAGTGACTAAACATTTTAAAGAACACCGGAAACATTAAAATATGGAAGATAGCAAATTTGACACCACTGTAGAAAGTGACTTGAATGACCAAGGGGAGACTTCGCAACAAAATGAAACATTAACTGCACCAGCGAATGAAATAATTATAACGAAAAACGGAAAATTATTGAGAAATTTATCAACTAAATCCAAACAACCAAATATTTCTATGCCTGAGATATCATCAATTGTTGTATTACCAAGCCAAGGAGATGACAACGACAGCAATATTAATTTAGAATCTCTTTTGCGAAAGTGGAATCTGTACGACGAACTATTTTCATTTTTCAGATGTAAGTAGCTATAAAATTTATATAAAGTATTCCGATAAACCATTCAGATGATTATTTAAATATGCAACAAAACGAATAATGGTCGAGGGTTTATTATATATGAAGGAAAGACACTTAGATGAACTTTTTCTTGGTAGATGCCTTAACACAAAAATTATTTTGGAGCAAAAACTTGGAACTTGGCAAAATGAATGTGTAAGTGATTAATTTCTTTATCTTTTATAACCAAACTCATAAATAAATATGTTTATTTATACAACTTTTATAGGGTACATATATATAATTTGCGTCCTCGGCTCGAAGCAGAAGTTGAAACAATGTCATCCTCAGTTGAAACATGGATTAACAATATTAGCTCCCCATCTACTAGTACCAACACTTCCGAAGAGGTATGTATTGTATAAATTCTCACCAATAAATTTAGGTTAAATGGATTTACTAGCAAAGATTTCTTCAGGTTTTTGTCATGGACATTTAAAAAAAAACAGAGCAGGGAAGAGCAATACTAAAGTCGTATAATGACAATAATGTCCTTACGCCTGCAACTCGTACTAACCTCGTCCATAAAGTAATCCAACATTATATTGAATATAATATATTTTTATCGGTATCAAAAGTAAACAATTTATCAGAACAAATAATATGAATATTTCCCACTGAAAATCAGATAAATATTTCAAATATCGTATATATATTATTTATTCACTGACCTGAACTGATTCAGCTCAACTTTAAAAAAGAGCGATCTGGTTCCCCTAGATGATAATATGGGAACGTCAAAAAAACATTGCAACTGGAAGTTAAAATACGTTGTCCGCAATGTTTTCCAACAAAATGTAAATTTTTTTGGCTTGCAATCAAAATCCTCATTTTAATAATTAAAACTAAAATATAGCATCTTAGATGCTTAGATAAATAACATCAAATTAAAATTCGGTTCTGTTGAGGGAGAGCTCTATGAGAAATCATCATCAATGTATTGTTCTATACAATAATTAATAATAATAATTAATAATTCTACATATGAATGAATATTCGTGGACTTATGTCTACTTTAATTTTTTTTTCGTCGCTTTCAGAATACATATTTTATTGGAAGGGGTAGAAATCCGCCAAAAGGGAAACGTTCACTAAAAAAATTGACTTCCTTTACTAAAATTCTAAAGCCCACTTCATTGGAAAATAAAATCAGAGCATACGTGGAAGAAGAATCGGCCACATGTATACCTACTTATGTGGAAATTGCAAATTACCATAGATTATTTATCTATACTTGTAGATCTGTCTTCTAATTCTAAAGTGGAAGCAAATCATGAAATATAGAAGGGATATTATTGATGCTGACAAAGGAAAAACTCTACAACAAATTCTAGTAGACTGGCCATTATATAAATATGCTCAAGCACCAGAATTGGTACTCTTGTTAATTTGATTAAAGACAATAAATAAGTTTTCCCGATTTTAGATTGATATTGATTACAAATATATGTATCCGGAAAAAGGTTTTTCGTACCATAAGTGGGAGAAGTTTTGCAAAATAGCTATGAACGTTTTCGAGGAGCAAATCAAGGACTCAGTAGCGAAAAGTACATTAAAACAATTGAAAATGAAGAAGGACAGCCTTAATACAGGTAAACTGGACACATGTACATATAGATATTATGTCAGCCATATAATATTCATTTTGTATTTTTAGATAATGTAAATATTTTATATGTACAGCTTTTACATGCGGTTTAAATTTAACACGTATCTAGAAGCACTGGAATATTGCATGAAAGCATTCTTTGTTTTCAATCTACATTACCCAAATGAGTGTTTATCGGTTTGGATTTTTATTCAAAATTTTTATTTGCTATAGAAGAAACTGACGGGGAATTTCCCAATGTCGATACTTTGATAGGAGATATCGAGCATAGATTTTCTAACTAATACTTTAAAAAAGCATCTCCTGTCTAATTACTTAAAATACAAATAATTTTGGAAAATTTTCATTAAATTTTAGATGGCATTTATAAATATTTTAATATAAATTTAACCATCACAAGTTTCTTTGTAAATTTTATAAGTAATATTTAAATAAAAACTCGATGTAAAGATTCACATTTTTGAAATCTATATATTTTAAAATACAAAAACGAATTTCTAATTAATCTTAGGGCCATTTTTTGTACCCTAGGTATTCTAAATTTATCATTCTCTTTGTAACACTCAGAAATAATAATGATAGAGTAAAATGGTTTGGACACTTATTTATAAAATTAAGAGTTATTTTGATTTTTGCATGTCCGTCCGTCCGCACGATAACTCGAGAACGCGTTGACTTAGAATGCTGAAATTTTGTACAACCTTTTTAAAAACAAAAGGATCTAAGTTCGTAAATGGGTGAAATCAGGCAATTACTTCGTAGTAATGCCATATATAAGTTTTCATTTGAACTATATATTTGAAGAACGAGTTTACCTAGACAGCTGAAATTTTGTACAGGGTGTTTCAATATTAATAGTAAATATAATTTCTAAGATGAAGAAAATCGGGGCAGTCCTTCGTAGTGTTGCCATACAAAAATTTATTTTTTCACAAAATTTGTTCAGCGTATAAAGTGATGACTACGGGAATTCATCTGGGGTATGGTAAGTATTGGTCTGAGACCAATTAATGCTTTTCTCCTTGTTAGTTAAATAGCTTATTCAACATTTTCGGTTTGCCTTTTCCAGATCCAGTTCCCTGATACACGATGATACTTGAGACTAGACAGATACATCGTACTATAGACAGATAAATAAGTTTTTAGGTTTTGTTGGAAGGTACTTTTGCGTGACAATAACTGATCAATCTCCAATGACGCTTTCTAAGTCCACACCTTATTCAGACTGTCAAATATCTCTCCACTTAACTTCATTGAATAAATAACTAAGAAGAAAACGGAATTTCGTACGAATGTAGTATACGTGTTTAAGCCAATCAATGACAGTCGGATTTCACTAAATAAGTGAGATTTTTACGTATCCGAAAATAATTATTTCAGAGTTCCAGGAGTTCAGTGAAACTTAGTGAAATGTAATGATTTTAATAGATATTATATAATTTAAATCGTGTTGTGTCGGAGGAGTCGAGACCTCAACCCAAGTTCGACTCAACACACCAACGCAGCAAGTAAACATTATAAAAATGCCCCAGGTTGAACGTACGCGAAAACTTTTCCTTTAAAGGTCACGCTCCGGTTGTCTATTTTCGAAAAGTGCGTGAGTGAAAAAAGGAAAAGTTAATAAAACAAAGGTTGCGTTTTTTGAGTTGCGAGTCCGGATTAATTTTTGTTCATTGATTGAGAAGGAAGAATACAAGCAAGAAAAGTAAAAAAGACAGGCAGTAGTTATTATGTAGCAGGAAAAATATAGCGGCAAGACAAAGCTAAATAAAAGGAAAGATTAATACCCAACTGTTGTGCGTCCGGCGGATGCGAAACTAGTTGGTTTGCCCCATTGCGGCAGCTCAAACTTCCCCCGAGACTCCAGATCTCTGCCGCTGGAAACGTGACTCCAAAGAAAAGTTGCGCTGGCCAAACTCTAGGCGCCTCGGGAGTATAAGCTAAGTACCCAGGGTTAATTTATACTTCTAATCATTTCTGATATTAGTGGTGTCATGCCCAGTTGAATAATAAAACAAATAATTTACATTTTTTAATCATTACTTGCATTAGTGGTGTATTGCCCAGTTGTTTATATAATAAATTTTAGACTCTAAATAATCAGCTACCGAATCATCGACGTAAAGGATCCAATCAATCTCCAAACTTTGTGACAGCCTCGTAATGGAGTCCCTAATATTTACAAGGGCAACGGCGTAGCGAAGTGTGAAGTGACCTGGGACCGGATTTACTAATTTGGAGAGTTATGGTATGGAGGAGATAAGTGTTCTTTTGACACTTAACTCTCCACTCGACAACAGAGTAGGTACTAATGAATGTGAAACAATCACCCATGTAGAACGCATATGTGGGTAAAGGTAAAAGACGGTAGAGGTCAACTCGGAAGTATTATAGGCAATGAATTTTTTGTCTCAAGAGCGTGAGACAAACTGTATACACAAAGCAGGTTTTTGGCTGTGTATAGTCTCAAGTGTATATCATCGTGTGTCAGGGAACTTAGTCAATATTGTTCTAGATATGTTGTCATTAGTGATTTCGACGAAATTCTCAATCATTGCACTAAAAAATGTGCAACAAAAACTTAGGAAACTATACACTAAGCACTTGGCTAACCATAAAAATTATCTGTTAAAACAAACCCTAATAAATCAGATGGGCTACCACATTGCTAAGTGTAAAATTATGAAAGCTTTTAGCAAAAATTTGTAAGAAGTACAAAAACGTCTCTTGCAAATTGCCTAAGTTATTTTAGTATGAACTACTGAAAATTTTGACACCGTAGCAAAGATGCGTTATGCATTTAAACACCTTAAAAGTTCCACAACGCACAAAACAAACGTATGTAGGTAAATCAGACTATCCTTTCACCGATAACTAAGACAATTTACCGAAGTGCTTAGGTACATATTTTCCAAAGTTTTTGTAAAATCACACATGGCGTGGATAAAAATTTTGTCAGACGTGACAAAGCCACTTATGTAAATTGCCCAAGCTATTTTAGTACAAACTACTCAAAATTTTGACACCGCAACAAAGCTGCTTTATTTTAAACACCATAAAAGTTGCGCAACGCACAAAACAAACTTAGGTAAATCGGAGTATCCTTTCACCGATACTAAGGCAATTTACCGAGGTGCTTAGGTACATATTTTCCAAAGGTTTTGTAGAATCACACATGACGTAGATAAAAATTTTGTCAGACGTGACAAAGCCACATACATATGCACATGCCCAAGTTATTTTGATATACAGTGCACAAGTTTTTGATTATCTTATAAATGTAGTTTGCTCATTTAAACGCCGAAGTTTTTTCAGTTGCCATGCAAAAGAACTTGGTAGGCTGAATAATGCCGAAACACTTATGCAATTTACACCCTGTTTTTTTACAATTTTGCGTATGTTTTTTTCTGAGTGTAGATATCAGCTGATTACGAAATCTTTTGTACAGATTTTCTTCTCTTTTTGGCCTCTTTAAAAAAATGCCTTCTGTTTATGGGGTAGCCGTGACGGTTGCGGTAGCGGTACATACGTTTTATTTTTGTAAGTGGGTTGATGCAAAAACAAAATTTATGCACCACTGCTGCTATCGTCACCGTGACCGTCTCGGGGTCTTTCATCCTTTATATTTCCTCACTTTGAGGAAAGATCGTGGCAGAGTGCAATAATTTAATTAAATGCTATTAAGAAAATTTGCGAGTATTTACTGTAGACAGAACAAATTTCTTTTAAAGAGGCCAAAAAGAGAAGAAATTCTGCAAAAAGAGATTTTGTGATCAGCTGATATCTGCTGACTTGACAAGAAAATCTTTCCATTTTACAATAAATTCAGTTAGTTTTAATGGCACTATGTGTAAATTTTAGTGAAATTTCATTAACACGTAGTAAAATTCTCTCCATTTTAAATTGAACCGAAATGTTGCAAAAGGTCCTTATTGTTATCTGGGCGTATAAAAATAAAAATAAAAAAATAAACCTGACAAATAAATGGTTCAGTGAGCCACAAATTTCCTCTTGTTCGAAAAATTCTCATTCGCATCGTGTTGACAATTGACTGGCTTGATTCCAGTCAAGTGATTGCATATGCTGCCTTTTCTCAGGGTGCAACTATTGGCAGCGATGGGCGTGCACGTCAAATTCATGTTGTTCACTTCTGTTTTAATCCAAGATGTAAGCATACTGATAAAGCAGTACCAATGCGATATTTGAGTTTTACATATCAACCCTTTTTTTGCGAGAGGCAAAACTAACTCATGTCCTATTTATAATGGCTCTAATGTCTTCCTCCCCATGTACCTACCATATCCGTGTTGACCGAAATCACATTGAATCCATTTGCTTATTCGTTGATCAGCAATGCAAAGGACATCGTTGTTAACAATGCACCCGAAAAACACTTAGTTGAAAATGAACAAATTTGTTTTAAAAGGTTCTTAAGCAAAACAAGATGTCTAATGAAAATGGATATGTTTTAATCGATAATATTTATGTGCATACATTTGCATCTAAGGTATGAATTAGAGGTAAAAATATGTAGTCATTATGATATTTTAATGAAAACAATTTACATTTGATATCATTTAATTGGTAAATCTTCGGTTCCGTTACTTCTCCTTTAGATGCGTATATGTTGAGATACGACGATTTAAAAGGCTTTGTTAAAAAAATTGTATTTGTTTTGTAGGGGGCTACCGTAAATGCATAAGATTCCATTAGAAGTTGTTGCATTTTTCATGGCTACAATCTCAGTATTTTTAGTTAAGAACCACTTATTTTTAATATCGTTGGCTAAAATGAATTCATCGGCTAGATATATTTTGTTGTAAATATTTCTACACGTTTTTAACTCATGATGTCCTTTTACAAGATTTGTATCCTTCACGTATGCGCTAACACATCTTTTCGGGTTTGGATTACTTAATTTCGAAAATTCCGTTCGAAGAAAACTTTCAAAAGGATAAGAGCCTATTCCGTGCAAAATTCCAAATTTCTTAACATCATTAATAACATGACATAAGTTATGAATATTACTACTCACTGAATCTATTCCGTAAATGTTAATAAAGCCTTCTATGTTATCCTTTAACAGTGCATCAGCAATATTTAAGAACTTCATATATTCATTACTCGTAAGGTTTGTTACAGCGCAAGATAATGTTAAAAAGTGTTCATAGACCTCTCCAGGCAGAAAATCTTTCAAGATGATTATTCCAAGGTACAGCAAAAAAGTACGAAATTCTGAACCTTTTATTTCAAAAACTTAAGCCCCCTTATGGCTCGATGTATTTCTGTTGGTTTTAGTGCATTACAAATTCCCAACATAGTTGACATCTTTTCCATATCAGCTGCCGATAACTTTGTACGATAGTTGTAACTACCACCACACCAAGCAAATAAGCATTTCCTCATGACTCCTACAAAAACGAAGCTGTAAATGTAATATATATTTTATATATCGTGTAAGTACCTAATTCAAATAAATGAAGTGAATCAGAAATTATAACATCTTCTACTAAGTTAGTTGGCAGCTATGTTAATGGTGTGTCTTCCTTATGATGGTCCTCATCAACTTTATTTCGAAAGCTTTCATCAGTTCGGAGAGGACAATGAATTCTTGGATAGCTCATATGCCTCATCCTCCTTTATCCCATTCACCAACAACTGTACATTTTATACAAGCACCATACTCCGCATTGAAAGCAGCCACACCTGATTTTAATAAATATATTCAACTTCAACTTTTATTTATATACTGGAACAATAAATATATACCTTTAATAAAACTTCTTGCTGGTGTGTCGCAGATGAAGCACTTAATTTTGACATCAATTTTGTATTGGTTAATATGTAACCCTTCTTGTAAAATAGTGTTTAGCTCATGGACAATTGGAGATAAAAATGGATTCAACGGCGGTTTCCCATGGCCGTAATAAACCGCTGCTACCATTGGTTTTAAGTATGGCATATTATCGATTGTAAGTAAAATGGGCCAAAATTCCAGGGCTGAACTATTATATGGTGAAATTCCACCGACATTAAATTTTAAATAAATGCTTATTGGATTTTTTATAATATCATGTAGAACTGCCTGCAAATTAGATTTTACTCCATTGTACCAGTATTGTCCCAATCCCATATTAATTAGCTCAATCGTAGTTGGAGTATGTAACAACGTTCTACTATCTTGTGATAGATGCGCCATGCCATGGGATCTTAATATTTTCAGTAATTCTGAAACTGAGTAATGCGTTAATTTATTTTGCAATGCCAACTCTCTCAACTCATTAATGAAAGTAAGTTCATCATTGATATTATCTCCGTGTTCTCTATCACTTTCATCGATTTCTGGTAAACTAAAATCATTACATTGAGCACTATCACCTATATTTTCAATATTTTGTTGTGATTCACATTTATTTATTAACGATGTCACCATAGCTGATGATCCTTCTGTTGCACTTGAATATAAATCAGCTTTTGATTTATTTAAACTGATGATTGATTTCTTATGTTTTAAAGAACGCTTAACTTTTCGAAAATAATCGGAGGTATGTCGATAAGGTTTTGCTTTTTGATTAAAATTAGAAGCCATATTACATGTTTTTTAATTAAAATTTTCAATATAAAACTGCACACCAGGATACTTTGAATATATTTCTGACATATTTACCAATGATGAATAAACTTCTTCTTTCAACCGCCTTTGAAGGCAGAATTACGTAATTCCAACTATGAGGAAATTCGCTAAACGTGCCCATTTAGTATAATTTACCTAGAGGTTAGCTTTTTTGGGAATTCTAACTTTGAAGGCGAACACAATCGAATAGGGAATAATTGAGGGAATATTTACGTTATTTTTCCTAGAATATGGGAATATGTCTAACTACAAAGTCCATAAATTTCCTTAAATTGGACCTCAAAGTTACGTTAAATTTAGGTAAGAAGTAAGGAAATTAGGCTCAGATTCAGGAAATTTTCCTTATTTATTTCCTTATTTTTATTTATTCCTATGAGGTAAATTAAAATGGAACTATTACGTTATTTTTCCCTAATAATTAACTCAAAGTCAAGATTACTTTGACGGCCTAATTTAAGGAATTATTAAGTAAAATTTCCTTCCTAATTTACCATAAAGGAGAGTGGCCTTTGAGGTTAAATCGTCAAGTCTAGTTTACGTAATTTTAACCAAAATAGGTCGATCGGCCCTCAATGATAGGAAATTCGACCTCCAATGTTACTTGGGAAAGTACTTGACGAATGTGAACATGAATCCAGTTGTGCAAGTAACTTGCGGAGTTTGAATGGGCCATGTGTTCCCAATCGGAATTGAAGGAGAGTGATGCGGAGTAGGTAGAACGCATTAGGGTCAAAGCACTCTTAGAAGATATTTGTTGGATGTTCCCTCAATACCTAGAGCAACGACTGAAATTCCTCAGTGGAGAAAGGTGGATCGAAATTTTACTCCTCGTTTCGAAATTCCACATATTGAAAAACCTTAAAACACTCACTGACAGAAGTTTTTGCGCCAAACTCCATTTCTTGTTATATGCACCGTCATATAATTATAGGGGTAAACATGACTGTAACAGTTTATATGAAAAAAACGATATAAAATATATGGACAGGAAAAAATCATTTTATATAGCACATATCTCGATAGATTTCCTGGGTTCAACGACATATATTATAAATAGCGCCAGCTACAATATAATATATAGGACTGAGACTTATATACATATATGTATATATATATTATAGTCCTTCATACCATCTGCTATGTGTACTACTTCTATGAGTTTGGGATTATATACTACATTACTAAGAAGAAACGCAATAATAAAATATTACCATCCAATATTAATCGTCATAGGAGGAAAGTTTGTAGGATTTAAAAGTTTTTATTTAGCGTAATCCAATATGAGCTCATATTAACGTATTCTATAAAATGCGGCCACTTCGTTAATTCTACAGTAAATATCAGCTGACGTTAATATTACTAGGCTAAAGGCCATTCTTTAAATTAATTTTGCCACCATGGATTTACAGCGTTAAAGAGGAAGAATAGAATTGTACTTTATAGAATGAATAAATGAAAGAAAGGTATAAGCGTGTATGTGTACACATAAAAACTAAACGTTGTCAATAAACTATAGCTTTCGATTTTATTACAGGAAACAAATTTAACTAAATCGCTTGAACTTATTAAATATTCAATAAAAGTGATAGAACTGGCAATATAACCTATGTAAAACAAATATGATACCTCAGACAGAGCTAATTATTATAGTTTTATGTTATTATTATTTCAGTTCATGAAAACCATACTGCTTTGAAAACCACTTTTTCTAAATACATGGTGTTTTTTCTCACTGTGGTCCATAGAGCGGAAGGTGAAAGTACTCGCCTAGGCAAACAATAAATTGTACGGAAGGGTAATTAAGAAAATATGCTAGGTTTTTACAAAACACTCTGGATCTTAAAAAGTACAGTCACTGTTTATTGCTGATTGTATGCACCTCTTCATAGCCTTTCCAGCAACTGCTCATCCAGCCCCATCCTCCCCTCCTCTTAGGGGTTATTGTGGTCTAACCTAAAAATTTCGGATTTTCTTACCTTCTTCTTTAATTCGATCTCTATTTTTGTTTTTATAAAAACTGTACACTGTAGATTCTCCTCTTTAATTTGACCTATGACACCCTACTTGCTAACTGTAGCCGTTAAAGAGTTACTATCTCTATTATCTATTCAGATCGGGACTGGTTGAGCAGTCGTTGGAAGGATCATGAAGTTGTGCATACAATCAGCTTTAGAAGGTGACCGTGCACCCTCTACTATTTAAGATACAGGGTGTATTATGAAAACCTAACAGATTTCCTTAATCACCCTGTAACTCCGAAACGGTTGATATGCCCCCCCCCCCCACTGCCATACAATTTTTTTGTTTGCCTAGGTGAGTAATATCACATCCCACTCTATGGACCACCATGTAGGAAATACCCTGTATAGCAAATAAGTGATAGCTGATGCTTGGAATATACAGGGTTTTCTAACACAACACTATTAAATCACAAGCGTGCTTTGATCATATAGCGTTGTAACACCATGCGTAATTAAAATATAGTGTACATTATACTATTACAAAATTGCAGTCATTTAGTGAAATTCAGCATTACATGAAACACCTAAGAATTGCATTAAATTCAAAATGGTGATGTAATAAAAAAAACATATTTCATACATTTTGAACGAAATAAAAGTTGATAATATAGTAGCTCGCGAGACCTGGCAACCTCCTAGTGTATCGTTTACGGCAATAGTAGTAGCCGAAAATAGGTTTTTCCAAAATATTATGGTTTGGGTGCATCCCACGAAAAACTGTTAAAATATAATTTGTAGCAAATTGAATTCCCTTTCTATTTCATAATTGCAAAATTAGTATGTTTTTAAGGACATCCACAAATTAGGCGGTGAGAATCATAGTGGCATAAGTCAATAATTTTCAGGACCAAAATCTTACTTCTTAACGTTCACCCGCTAAGTACCATCATGAAGTAAGTAGAAATTGACAGTTACAGCAAAGTATCGCAGTGTTTCATTGTAATCTTCAACAAAAGATTTTCATATTTTTATGGGCCGACGTGCCTAACATCAATTTACTCTAAACTATGCAAAATTGACTTACGCCACTCTTATTCTAACCGGCTCAAATGGAGATATTTTAAGCTTCTTAAATTATTTTAATAATAACTTCACAAACTTAGTTTTCTCTTTCTTTGTTATGATTGCAGACCTTTTATATGTATATACAGAGATAAAAATAATAAGCTTACCTACTAGCAATTCAGAATGATTATTGATTTTATATTATTATATTTTAGTTGGTGCTTGAAAACATTGCTTTTTAAAGTAGCGAATAATCGACCGCTCCTTGGAATATAAACATAACTAGAATATACTGTAAAGGTCGTTAACAAGACAAGTAAAGTTTTCTACATTACAGATTTGTACATATACAGATATTCATTAGTAATAATATGAAATTCAAAATTCTTATGTAACTAAAATCTAACAAAATTAATTTTCTCTCTCTTAATACGATTGAAGGCATCATAAATAAAAAAAAAAAACCGAAAAGCAATTCAGAATGAAATATGAAATTATAAAAAAATCAATCATACATATATGTAAATATTAGCACCTACATTATTTTGCAAATGTTCTCAAATAGAGCAAAGACAACTTTGTGTAAATATTTTTTGCAGAAAACCATTAATGCTTGTTTGAACATATGGCAATTTTATATTACGTGACACTTTCCGTTTAATTTCAACTGAATATATGAATGGTAAGCAAAAAAGCTTACCGCAGGATCGGGCGAAGTGATAAAATATGGCTAAGAAAGGTTATACGTATCCTGGATATAATTATCTGGGTCCAGGCAATGATATTTATAGTGAAGAAGAAGTAATAAATTGTACAGATTTTATAGCTTATATACATGATTTGGAATATACCTTAGCTAATTCGAATATTGATATACAGGAAGCAGACAGAAAAGCGATTGGTAGTTTTGTCGATGACTTCAAACAAAACGGACGTGTTAGTGATTTAGCGGGAATTTTCGGTCTTATTGTTAAACATGGTGTTGAAAGTGTTTTCGGTGTACAGTATCCTAATATAAGTAAACAAAAACTGAATTTTTCTCAACATTTATTTGGATTACGAGAAAAGCATCTATCTCAAATATTTCAGAAAAATAAAGCTCAATATATTCATTATAACGATTTTAAAAAATCAGACATTGGAAAGCATATTTACGCAGTATACAGAAAAGACGGACAATATTATAAACAAATATTAGCAGAGTGGCAAGCAAGTAATACCAATATAATCGTGAGGAAGTAATTGCAGACGATAATATTAATCAACCTCAACCTGGACCAAGAAAGCAACCTGCCGATACGGGATCAGTCGTCTCAGTCGTCGAAAATGCAACAAACTCCAAACAACTCAGACCTGAAGACCTTAGTGGAGGTACAGATACAGGCGAAGTCTCTCCTCCACTTACACCTGGATCAGCTAGAGTTCTTGAAGACTTGCTTGGTAATATTGATACTGGTGATTTTTCTGAAGCTGCTCATAGGGGTTCTGCAGAAGCATCCGCTCATACACCAATGGATACGACAGAAAATATACATAGTGGGTCGGGCCGTGGGCCTAATACGGGGGCGAGATCCGATGCAAGCGGATTACGTGGAACTGGAGGAACGTCATCAACTTTACCAAATATTACCTGGATCAGACCTAGTGACCATCACCATCACCATTACCATTATGTTTAAAATATTACTATACCATTGGCATTAATACCAGTGAATATTTTACCATTTTATTTAAGTCATGCAGAATTTGCAGGACTTCCTTTTGGAACTTCAATTTCAGAAGTATCTTGTACAGTTATACCGTTACGAATAAGAACTGCATTTGATACGGGTACAACATTAAGTGGAACCGCAACATCAGAATATGTACCAATTGGTTTAATTTGCCAAGGTTTAAATAAACAATTTTATGGAAGATTTAAAGAATATACAGTTGATGTTACAAATCCTATGAAACCAACAGACGTTAGATCTATAAATGCCAAAGAAATTGCTAATAAATTTACACACATGTAAATAGCAATGCATTATGTGTACCACAATCAATCGAACAATATTATGTGCACGAATGGAACCGTTCTGAAAATCCAGATATAAGCGCATTACCCAAATACATGGTTCATAATTATAGTATAGCACGTATGGATGAGAAGGTCTATCAATTTTTAATAAATCCAGATGTAGGCCAGGAAATTGAGCATTATACCTACAAACCTAAAAATGGTCTTATAAAAGCTGCAAAAGATCACTTTGTACCCTGGAATAGAAATACAAATGCCGTTGAAACAACTTTTACTCGTCCAAGATCAATGATGCTACAATTTTTTTCAGATGCAACTAATAAACCTGCAATTGGTGATGTTGGTTTAGGAAAAGATAAGGAAGGTTATATATTAAGCAATCAATGCATAGAAGAATATGTGAGAAAAATAGAAAATTACGGCGCATTTCATCCAGCACGTGGAGCAACAAGTTTTGAAGCTCAACCATAATTACATATCGGATTAGTTGCTACACCACAATTAAATCCAGCACCTGCACAAGTTTCTTATCTCAATAGTGCATGTTATTGGAAAATAGAATGTCAGTGTCGAGTTCAGTTTGATGTTAACTCAGCATTCTCTAAAAACAACGCAATTAGCTGGCCATTAGAAGTGGCCTTCAATGAACATGCAACGCAGTCATATACAGACGGCCAGACCTTGTTTGGTAACACTAAATACTAATACTAATACTGATACTAAAAGTGGAAATGTGACTGCAACAATGTCAGATGATAATGGAGATCGTGATAATGAATTTGAAATATTGCAACAAAGTACAACTAAGTTGTTTATTCAATGATATTATATTTTTTTTAACAAATAATAAAATGCTAAAGGATTATGTTTTTTATTCAATTTTTTTAATAGATTACAAGTTCACCGTTTGTAAAAGAACATACGAGTTCTAAATGCTTCGTCTTTTGGGAATACACCATTATTGGATAAAATTATTACTAGTGTTCTTGTTATGACAGCATCATTTTGATATTTTACCTTTGCATTAACAGTATCTTCACCTAATATAATTTTTAAAGTTTCTATCGCTGATGGTTCTATTACAAGCTCATTCCATAATATAATTCTCCTATCTACACATTCCATCATAGGAAAATTACAATACCTATTAAAGTTGCCCATTTGTCCAAAGTTTATAAAATAATGAATTACACAATCAAAAAAATAATTTTTAAAAATACAGAATTTTTCTAGGAATGTGTTTGTCAACTATTGCATACAAATTGCTTAAAAATTTATATATTTCTCTTGAATTATTATTAAATTGATCATTTAAAACTTTAACAGAATAATTAATGTCATAATAATAAGAATTTATATTTTCTTGTTGAGAGTTAAAAAATAAATGTTAAGGTTCACAACCTTGAAAATATTTATAAATTTCTATAGTGGACATTTCATTATAATAATTGTTCACTATTCTAACACACTTTCTTATTAAAGTAGAATTTATATCGTAAAATTTATATTTAGACCTCAACCATGCACTACTACTAAAAATTTGACTTAATGGTGACGTTGGTCGTTTTTGGAGAAAAATGACGATCGCATTGCCTTTTCCTCTCTTTCCATCTTCGGAATTTTCTTGATTTCTTGAGCAGCTGTATTCAGAAGCTTCCTCACTAATATTTCCTTTGGATCCACATTGGAGGAAGTCAGAAATGTACTGCGGTATGTTGCCTGTTTCCACCATTGCTCGTTCGAGACATTCACTACCTTCGAAAACTCGTAAACGTCCCGTTTCACTACACGGTAACCACATTCGCCCAGCGATTTCAAAGTGACTACAATGTCGCCTTCCCTTTTCCCAATAGATTGCTGTATGAATCCAGTGTTCGACCTTGTATTCAATGGATGAAATAGCTCGTCTATTGTATCTTCTTCCAAATCTTGTTTGGCCTCCATCGAAATATTGCGTAAACTTACACCGGCAACTGCTGTTTGAATAGGAACAATCGTGGATGACATGAATGTGGCTCTCCATGCTCGAAAATGATGAGGACGGCTCCGGTAAATTGTCTATTAAGGAGTTCATTATCCATTCTGAGTCTTCCTGATTTATCCAGTGTTTCGTAAATATCATGAATGATTCGGTTTCTTGGAGGCATTGTACGAAATCCTCTATCGAACAACTTCCATAATCTATCTTTTTTCGTTTCAGTCTTCCTATTATAGACATAATGCTTGACATTATCTGTGACAGAGCTTTCTTAGCTAAAATCATCCTCTCCTCAATGCTGTTATTGTTAATTTCTTCGATACATCCACTAAATTCACTAGAATGCCTTCGTGCCATATTACTATCAATATAGATAGAATGGTCAACAAATTCTCGTTGTTCGGTTCTTGTGACTCGATTATTTGATCTACACTCAGATGAACCTTTTTCATTTTGGACACTTTCACTGACATAGAATTTTCCTGATGTTTTCGTTTCTTCGTCAGAAATTTCTTCTGATATTCAGAAGTCTCTTTCATCAACGCTTCCTGATTCAAAGGTACTTCGTCTTCTTCTTTTTCCGTTTCTTGATTGTTCATTTTCTGAGGATGTAAATTTGGTGATGCTTGAATCAATTCGTCGTCTTTCGTTTGTCTTTGTTGAATTTTAATAAAGTTGTCATTTTCTTGATTTTTGGCAACGGCATATTCTTGTTAGCTCAGTATACTTAAATAAATTAATGTGTGAAATAATGTGACATTGCTTATGAATATCAAAATACTCTACTTCTACTCTACTTTTACTCTACTGTGATTACAAAAATTTGTATGTTAGAATGCAAGCATATGTATTCTATTATGTATTCCGAAATCTGGATATTCATCAGCAAATCCTAGTGAAATGATTGTGCCCGTTTTAAAAACTTTTTTATTCACTCTCAGTGAAGTATATAAACAACGGGTAGGATCGTTACTTCTCAATAATTCGACAATATTTTCCATTCCTCTTTTTAAATTTTTTTAAATTTCTGCCAACTCTTGGAGTACCATTTTTATCAGAAGTTTCCTGAAATCTAATCGCTTCGCTGAGCAAAAGCGTTTCAGATATTGTGTGACATATATTTTTGCGGGATGTTGAGCTCGCTACAGCCTTAAGCTGGTTATATTTAGATTCAAATCGCATTGACCATAGCTGTTTCAGAGGTCCAAATCTTCGCATTATTGTTAGGTAATGTGTAATGAAGTGATGTTTCGGTTTGAGAGGAATTTTAAATATTTACATATAGAGTTTGTAATGCTCAAGTATTAAATATTCAGCTCTTGATATGTCGTTTGAAGTTACATCATCTAAATATACTATGCCAAAAATTTCCCTAAGCAATATATAAACTTCCCATGCTTCCTTGTTTGCAGGGATCCAATCACATATCAAAACATCTATAAATTGTGTCATCCAGAAGGTTTCAGATGCTGAATATCTAAGTTTAATTAATTTCAAATGGTACTCAGAAATTTCCCCTGGTATATTCATATTTTCATTTTCTTCAAAATCGAAACAGTTTAATCTGTTATTCAGAGATTATGAAGAGAAAAATTTGTCTTGACATATGAAGCGTTTTATAATTAAAGCTATTTCAAAGTTAACAACTCCTTCTAACAGATCGTGCATAATATCAACTGAAATGTTTTCTCAAACTTTAAAGCTTTTTGACTAATTGAAAATACAAAGAGAATGGACTCTCTTTGCAAGATTTTTTCGTATTGATTTTGTGCATCAATCAGTAAATCCCAGCATTGAATTTAAGGCTTTATTGTCCCCCGCACATGCGGCAACCAACCTTTTGTTGGAAATAATAAGACCCTTAATTTCCAAATCTTTTAAATCGTCAATCATTGGCTGAAATATTCGATTCTCATATCTTTTCTTGTCTTGACTATTAAAAAGCATCAGAAGGAATATGTTTTCCAATTTTAATCGAATTTTTGGCAGAATGAATAGTAAAGACATGTAAACAGCAGCTAAGTTTTGCAGACCGGCACGTGAGCCTAATGGGTTATTCACTTCGAATTCATCAAAATAAATACTAATCGGAAACACAGCACTTAATCGATCATAACAAGCAACTTTTTCCTTCCAAAAGTCTGTTTGCATTAAATTAGACACTATTTCTTTTTCACGGCTTAATTTCAGTTGATATTCACAGATTTCTTCATGTACGTTACTTTGATTAAAGAACTGTAACAAAACGGATTTAACTGAAATAAGTTTAGCTTTAACTATAATATTTTCTAATGTTAATTCTGAATCTACTCTAACAATATCAACCCGTTCCCTAAACATTACAAAAGTAGAAGGCGAATAGAAGGCATTGTCCTCCAATAATTTTTTGCGCTTATGTTCCGTGGAAATTTCTTCAAGTGAAGCCATGTATGTCGTAAATATTCTGGATATTTTCTCCTCAAGTTAGGAGTTTTTGTTCAAAAGCAATGTACTTATAATATTGTTCATGTTTGTGACAATTTCATTTTTTATATAGTTAGAAAATAATAGCGTAATGTTCCGTACTGTTTTTCTGCAAATAGGTTTGTCCGAATATAATTTTGAAACTAAACTTAAGTTACTATCGGCAATAGAATTTTGAAATGAAAGAAAGTCTTCTTCTTTACACATTAAATTGAGAACTCTTTCGTTTACGAAAGTTTACGAATGCTGGATTTATGCTCTTGAGAATGATCTGTGATAACTATTTTTGAAAACTCTGAATGAATTTTTCCATTTAAATAGCGCGACCCTAATTTATGATTGATATTTAAATCATTAAAATATAATTTTGCTTGGTTGAATTTTTCTCGACATTTAAAACAATTCATATTGGCGCAAAAAATTTAATTTTTAACTTAAAAATTTTAAATTTACTTTGTTGAAATTGTTGTTGCTTTGGAACCAATTGAATTGTAATCTGAAAATCCGAATGTTCCACTTTATTCTTCTGATACGATTAAGTAATTTAATTACCAATTTAGTAGCTGACTGTAGGACAATGTGTATAAAATATATTTATATAAATCAATCATTTAAAGGCATCTGAATTCTAAGGGCGTATTTTATAACTCCTTCTTCCAGAACAAAACCTCGATACAATCCATATAAGATGCAGTGAAAAAGGAAAGAAAATCTAAAATATTCGAAGTAATGCATTTTAAGAGCTTTTCGCTATTGAACATTAATATAACTTTAACTTACCAATTAGTTTGGTTAAAAAATCACATCAAAGAAGACAAATCAGATGTAAGTGTTCCCACTGATATTAAAGAACAATTTTGTGCGGTTGAAATGCTGTATACATGCTGTTGAATAAAAGTCCAAATTGTTGAACAAGATTCTGCGTACTCGGCATCTAGTACCATATAAGCCTTAAAACACAAATCCACGGCTGTAATTATATTTTCTGCTGAATATAATACATCATCAATTGCTACGTAACATTTAGTAATGTTAGATAACCAATTGCCTCCCACAATTATAGTAGGCTGCAACGTCTGCTTATTTATTTTTAACAGTTTTCGCTGCTTTTCTAGCTCATCATTCACCAAATTAGCTTGCTGGAAAAATTGTGTAATGAAAATCCCATTTCAGAATATGTTTCTTATACTTACCAATATATGTAAGATAAAAGTACTAGTAACTTTTTCTCTAGTAAATTTAATTCTCTTGCTGTCATTTTTCTTTTTACTATATAATAACTTCGGAACCAGTGGTCGGCGAGCTATTACTTTTATTTTAGAAGACCTCTCTCTAGACTTTTCTGCTGACTTTCGCGTACACCTTCTTCCCTTCACACACATATCACTGGAAACGTGAACGCTGACTTTCTCTTTATATTACTATAATATTATAACTAGTAATAAAAAAAAACCTTATTATATGTAAAATAATTACAAAGCAGCACTGAATCACCAAACAAACCGATGCGACGAACTGTTAACTTGAAACTGACTAGACTAATCGAGTAGAGATGAGAAAATTAATGCCTGAGTGAAGGGTAGGCTGCAGGTGCTACTCAACTCAAGCTAAGTTAAGTGCAAGCAAAACACCAGCGTGCCGTACCACTGGCGCCTTCGCTGTATCTACTCATGTGTAATGTGGGCTGCCAGCATATTAAGTTTCATATGGAAACTGAAAGAGAAAAACTTAGGGATTGTGCGCGATTCTCGGAAACTTTTAATGTAATTTGGTGAGTTTTTTCCTATTTCTATAGGCAGTACGAACATAAGACATAGCCACCAAAATATACAAGCCATGAAGTAAGACTTGAAAAGAGCGTAGTGAGCCATTAAGCGGATGATATTATAATCGTCTTGCCTTGTCTTACTGCAGGAGTTTTACATACAAAACTATAGATTGAATTTAGCTCAAACACCACAATTTCCATAAAGTTTTTCTACATGCTATTTTTTTAACTCTATTAGAAAGAAAAGATATTGAGCTGCAATTTGTATATTTGTATATATTCATTTTTCTGTGGGAATGATAGTTTTAGGTTCTAAGACCTCTACTCTCAATTTATCTACTTACGTATGTATAACATCAGGCGAAACAAAATTATTGAATGCTGTACAATTTGTAGTCATTTAATTAGGTTATGAAGTATTGGAATCTGCTTGGGTAGTAGATTATAGCATATATTGCTATATGGAATGATTTGCGTTCTTATGTTATATAGATCGAATGGTTTATTTATATATTCTTATACGCTGTGATGCTATGTATATGCCTTTACTGTGGTGGATATAATGATTTTCAGGTGCGCTTTCGCTGATCTGCAGGGTGAATAAGAGCATTAATTGCTTACTATATGCTATTGAAAATTTTCTCAGTGCTATTGGGACATATCATCCCAAGCGAGTTTCCAAAACCCAAAAACACAAAAATTTAAAAAAATAGGTATTTTTTTTTGTTTTTTTTATATATGTTAATTCTGTGCAAAATTGATCGTAAAAAAAAAGTTTAGTGCGCCGTCGTCCTCAAAGGCTTAACAGCAGCAAGTGTATCGGTTTGTCATTTTCTCGTAAACGACATAAGGGAAAAACACAGGGAAAGTAACCAAGGACGTCATTCCATGTATATAGGAATCAGCAAAAGAAGAATAGAATGGGGAAGGAACTCAGCGTGGAGTTAAAAGTAGACGGTATTTTCTTGAATAAATTCGCTTTTGTATTTTAAATAATCCATAAACTTTAGAAATAAACTGCAAAAATAGGTGGAAATATATTCGAGACCATGAGAAAAATGCGTAGGCAAAAGGGCTCTTCTGAAAGTGGCGCACTTGACAGGAAGCAGTAGAAATATTTCGAAATGCTACATTTCAGGAGAGTAAATGTAATCATATAATACACATATCTGAATAAATTTGCAAATAAACTTACGTTAACGCATTCCAGTAACTATGTTCCGGAATTTGAAGAGGAGAATGATATGTATGCAGCGCTCATTAGAGTACAAAATTCATAATTCCCTAATTCGGAAGAATCCACGCAAAAATTCAGTTTTTTAATGGATTTCAGCCAATGAGAGGAACCTCGAATTAGCAGGAGTATGCAGGCAATTGTTTCTACATCTTTTGCAGATAGCCGATCGCAAAAGACCAGGGATTCTGATAGTAGGAACGATTTTCAATAACTTCCCGATGGCATGACTGAAAACCTAAGTTAGGAAGAAGAAGAAGACAGCATGGACATATTTTTTTCAAATCATCAATAAAAAATTTACAATTGTCGCCCTTGAAAGTAATGAACCATCAGTGCAAAATTATGACCTTAGTGAAAGATGACGCTTCCAAATACAATAATTACACTTAATCTTTTTAAATAAACTTATATAAATAATCGTGTTTTTTTATTTTTCCATCCGAGCTAGAGATATCCGTTTGTTATAGTGGACATGTTCAGCTGATTTTTATCCCGATAAGGAAGTATTAGACTGCGTTTTAAAGGAAAGCAGCATCTCCCATAAAAAAAGAGGAAACTTTACGCTAGAGTTGCGCAGTTTATCTGAATTTGGGATAGGGTGCTGCCCTTTCAGAGCTTTTGTCCGAATGAGTTTTCTTTGAAGATACCTCCATCACTGTGTCCTCCATATGAGCCTATATACACCGTGGTAAAACAATAGTTCGGGTCACATGCAGCAATCAGAGCATCCACCTCTTGGAGGACATTTATATGAGTGCGGTCAATAGCGCCAATGCAGTGAGGCAGTTGCCATTTGCAATTGTATGTTTGCGAAATCTTATCCTATTCTGTTGCATTCGGTGGCACTACGTATATAGGTGACAATTTATTCCAAAGTGCCTCACAAATTTCTAATGTCATTTTGGTAAATGTTGACAATCTTATCTTATCCAGACGTAAATGCTGGTGTCTGTAAAATTAAAAGCTGGTAGTTTATTCTACTTTATATTAGTTAATATTACTTAAATTATTATTGTGACTAAAGTGCACTCTGCTGGGCTCAATCTTTGGATTGATCGCGTCTCCAAACAATCACGCAGCATTATTAAGAGTGGATTAAATGTTTGTACTGATATCCTTGCGGCCTTAAAAAATATTTCGAGATCCTTTTCTCGGATCAGTTTGAACGAAGTTTCAAAAAATTCTAACCTTCCCGATCCTTATTAATTTTATGGCCATCATCTTCCTGTTTGTCTTTTCCTTATGCTTTGCAATTTTAAGTAAGCCGCATAAGCTATACTGCTATTCTTAAAAAAATTCTTAATTAATTTTTTCTTTCACAATATATAAAACAGTGACAGTTGTCAAGCACACTGTGTTTTAAATCGCCAACATTGTTGTGTCACTCTCACTGTTTGTTTTTTTATCTATAATGAGACGTGATAAAGCGAAAGGCTTGGGAGTCATACTTAACTCCAACTTTACATTTGGGGATCACATTGACGCTGTGGTAAATAAAGCTAATGAGAGCCTCGGTTTAGTTAAACGATGGCCAAAGGAGTTCGACGACCATTATATAACATTGTTCCATAGTTACTTTGGTTACACCAATTTGCGCTTTGTGTGAACGACGTGGAAAGAAGACGTCGTTCACACAAAGCGCATTGGGGCAGTCCAGGAGATTTGTAATATTCGACTTTCGCAGCCCTCCTTGGACCTGCCCTCTTCGATTATCCCGGTACGTGGGAGTAACTAAAACTAATTTCAATGAAAGCTTTTGAAAGTAAATGCAATAGCTCCAGAATTGTTTGTGTTTTTGATTGCAGTTAATTCCCCTGAATTGTTGGGGACTTTGAACTTGTCGCTCGCCCCTTGATAAATCAGAAATTCTTCCATGTTCCTTATCACTGAACTAAATATGGTATGCATGATCAATTACATCAGTCGCTCGTATCTTTAACAGCCGCTTCGCTTCTATCGATTTCCATTTGTCGAAATCGGAACTCAAGAATCAGCTTTCTTAACGATTCTTGCTTTCCAAGTCAATGTAATCCGATGATTGTGATCTTTCTTTTTTTTGTATTAATCAGAATTTGATGAATCCTTAATTACGGAATAAATTACAGACATTAACTGATTCGTTCTATCTACATATTTGATAGCTATGTATATCCTTATCTAAATTCTTGTTGTGATATTGCATCGGTTACCTCATTTTAGGTACATTTTCGGTACCATACTTTGACACACAACAACATATAAATGGTTATTTTCTGCCCTTTTGTATATTGCGTAGTAACAGTAACCGGATTACAAAGTTATTAATAGCCAAGTGTTTCGCATGAAAACTTAGTAGTCATTCGATAAATGATATACAAGATAACTTTACCCATAGTCTCCACAACATCTATGAAAACTTTATATTTCAGACCCAGCGATCACTCTCACTCACTCTCCTCTAATTGGAAATACAGAACTCACCTGCAGATAATATCCCATACAGGGCCAGGCGATCAGCATATTCTAATTAATAGAGCCTATGATCAGAAGTTTTCATTAAAATTCGCATTCTTTGTATATCTACATACTTATATGCAAGATACAGTAGTTGTTGTGTTTTTCAGATCGGTCTTTTTTAACAGGAAATTCTTTCATACATTCGATTTTCAATAGTCAGAAATACCTCAACAAGAACTCTCACTGCTATTTAATATCACAGTCTCAGATCATATTTTCCTGTATGATATTTATTAAGTTAATCTTTCGATGCTCGTAAAATAATAGCCATATAAAACTGGAGAGCTCGTAAAACGGAAATAGCATCCCTTTGAGATAAAAAGATACTCGTAAAATATATATCAAACAGCAAATGATATAGCCATAAAATCTGAGCCAACAACAAAACGTTTGACCTTATCAAAAGCATTGAGAGGAAACTTCAGTTGAAAACTAGTTATGAATCTATCGAAAGTTCCTTCTAAATAAAAAAAAAAGGCAAAAGAAAAGAATTATTTGGACATCAAACAAATTCCATATTAACTCAGTTGACTGGCGACCGATTACCTTAATACTTTTTGATGAGCATTAATTAATCAGCCAATAATGCGCCACTTAATACCTTCATTAACGTTAATCTTTTAATTAATTTTTACAGCTCTCTTGAATGTCCACGCTGATGTAAAGAAATTGCTCTTTATGATTGAGCTTACATTATAAATAGAAAATAAGTTATTCTTCGAAGAATGGCTTAAAGTCAGCCATGATGACATTAATTCCCACTTGGGACAGATCCTCTTGAATTTGCCTTGGCTTATTTACGCCGTGCCGTCAAGCCGATTCGTTTGCTCTTCCGGAAGCTGTTTTAATACACACATATTTCATTAATTAGGACATTTATATGATTGATGTCAACTTAATATAATATTTTATAGCAACCTTGTGGTTACTCACTGCTATCATATGCTACCTCAAACTGGTTTGTTTTGTGTTACCTGCAGTGCTATTCAAACAGCCCGTGCTGCACTTTTAGCTGTCTCATCAAAGGTAACCAAATCGCACAAAAAAAATTTTTATCGTTACTTAATAAGGGTCATCTCAACTATACACACATAATTTACTGAGTTTATTGCTTTTTTTTAGTGTTAGAATATTATATGCGTCCTTGATTACTCACATATATCACACTGGAGGGTTGATAAAATATTCCGAGAAAACTATAAATCATCCTTAAGACGAAATTCCATCAAGAATCTCAGCAATGCAGTTGAAAATTACAATTTAATGGAGGTCAAATTTCTTGTATTGTGTGCATTCCTGATTTCATATCCATACATATACATATTATGGAGGTACAGTCATGATGGAGCTCATATGAGTCAAACCAGCACAGAATTGCAGAATACCCTTTGCAGAAGCCATGCTAAGATACCTGATGTCTTCATTTTAATGACATTGTAATATTACAATGGCTTATTGTTTGCTGACACTACACATATATGTAAGTTGCACTGAAGAGCCATCCCTCTACTCTACCCTGGCAGGATGCATAATATCTGGAGGTTGGTTGAGGTATCTAATTCAATTGCCTTTCATTCATTGTTTTCCGTGGCAATAAATTACGAGTTGCAGGAAAAAAATTATATAAAATCTTAACCCAAACCAAATCAATGAAAATGAAATTAATTGAGATGTCACAATTATTTATATAATTTATATAAGCGGGGGTATGTAAGAGATTTGTTAAGCGCCTTATCTCAAACGAAATATTATTTACGCAGGAAATAATCCGATTTTTTTTTTAAATTCAATTAAAGGAAATGATTAATTGCGGGGCCGGAGTTTTCATAGGCCCAAATGTAGTATCTTACTCTGTGGGCCGTCAAAATATATAAACAAATCCTAATTTTTTTCCGATCTGTCTAAATAAGAAAAGAAATTCTAATAGTATTCGGGCTGTTACTTGTTTTAATGATAGGTTTGCTGAGGATGTTGTGGATTTCTGGATACCTTTGAGCCGGTATACGCTGGTCAATCATGGTTGACATAGCGAGCATTTATATATGTAAATGAGTGTGATGCAGTGTCCAGCACCAGCACTTGCTAAAAAGTGGTGTTCCTCTGGACCTGATAATATTCCTGCGTTTATTCTTATTCATTATGGTTAGTCTTTGGCATGTCTATTATCTTATATCTCTAATTAATAACTTTCATGGGTTAAGTTACTCGATGTATGTTAAACCTCCTATGCAAATCCAATATTCAAATCTGATGTTAAAAATTATTGCAGAATTTTTATAATTCCTGCGCTTCTTAAAATCTTTGAATGTATTGTATCTGGTAAAATCTCAATCCTTGTCAAAGAACACATTTGACTAAACCAAAATAGGTTCATAGTGGACATTCTACCGAAACGAACTTATGGTGGGATGGTGGTCAACTGATTTCTCTAAAGCCTTCGATAAGGCTAATATTCGTTTGCTTTTGACGAAAAGAGAAGCAATTAGTTTTAATTTATTATTGCTCTCTGGGCTATCATCTTACTTATTTAACCGGCCCCAACACATTTTAATGAGCAATGTACTGTGTCACCCTATTCAAGTGCGTTCAGGTGTACCTTCAGGTACCTTGAACACATTTTATTTTTTATCTTAAGTAATGACATCATGTGCTCTGTCAGTATTTTTTTTTACTATGGCTTGAGCCTTTTCCAATTTGGCTGCACAAGGATCAACTTGGTAAATTCTATCCTACTCACATATTTCCTTGTAATATATTTCCTGTTAACAAATATTGTTGTTATTTTGGGTATCGATAGAAATAAGGACTCTTACTATGGGTATCGACTGCAGTGAGCATCAGGTGCGTATACAGGGGGATGGCTAAGAAAACTCAAAAGAAATTTTGATATTATGCTTGGCTGTCCAGCCCGATTACTCTACCATCATTATTTCTATGCGTTACAAACCCAATGACAAACTTACATAGCATACCCTATGATTTTATCATTCAAACATATAGAATTTTCTAGCCTGTTGGAAACGGAACGTAGTGTTCAAATTAAAAATAAATGCTAGAATCGTATTATAATGTCCAATTAAACTTAAGCATATACGTTTAATAATAAAAAATACTTCGACAACGTTTATTACTCCCATAAACTTAATTGAATGAAATAACGCTCCGTATTGAATATTGGACAGCTCCAGCCATAATTGGTCGCTTAAGCTTACACGCAAATGTATCATTACTTTAAAATCCTTAGACTTCATCTCTCGTATTCAACTCAATTCAAGACTGTAGTTGGTATAAATATCGACATCTCCGGAGACGGAGTTGGAATGAAGTTTTTACAAAGTTTTTAAAAATTTTGTGGGTACGAAACGTAAAACGAAGGCTTGTAATGAAACTGACGGAACGGTGTTCTTCAGAAACATTACCTAGTATTGCCCATTTTAATAGGTTGAAATTTCTGAATCTTAGAGGATTTAATTTCTTGGTAGCGATTTTTTGTAGCCAGTTCTAAAGTATGTTTATAAAATGAAATAGTTATGACATAAATCCCTTTGCATCAATGGGATACCTTTTATTTCCGTCCAAGGCTAATTGTGAAGAAAGCGCTTAAACAATTTAGACACAACCCTTCAAGTTTCTGTTCCTTATAATATGTTCCTCAACTAGAGTCATGTAAAAAAACTCTTATTATTTCAGAAATCTGCACACACTTTTCTATCTATGTAAGGTTTAGGATATTTTTTTATAAGGAAACTCCGATCTTTGGATTATACTTTTTTTATTGTTCACTCGACGTTTCGGGTCTTGTTTAGTACCCTTCTTCAGGATTTAGCTGAATTAGAGTACAAGATAGTATTGCGTACAATTAAAATATTTGATGTTCTCTCCTTTGTTTTTGGTATGAAGAAAAATTTAAAACAATTTTGCATCATACCAAAAACAAAGGTGAGAACATCAAATATTTTAATTGTACGCAATTTAAAACAATTTTTCATCATACCAAAAAGAAAGGTGAGAACATCAAATATTTTAATTGTACGCAATACTATCTTGTACTCTAATTTAGCTAACTCCTGAAGAAGGGTACTAAACAAGACCCGAAACGTCGAGTGAACAATAAAAAAGTATAATCCAAAGATCGGAGTTTCCTTAAAAAATTATCCCAAACCTTACATCATAGACCCGATCAAAAGCATAACCAGCTGGAAAACTCCAATCAGCTGTAAACCATCTTCTATCTATGTACATTTTCTAAATCTTTTCATTATTAACATGACAATTTAGTCAACCCAGTCATTCTTAGTGTTGGTGACTTGCTAAGAAATATTAAGACATAACCATTTAAACTACTCACCGCAAGAGCAGGTCATATGTGAAGTATATAGTGTAGCAAATTATATTTAACCAACGATCTACACTGTAGCATTCACTTTATACTAGTTATATCTCATTCGAAAACCAGAAGTCTTATAATAATTTACTGCTTATCAAAGTGCCGTAAAGGATGTAATTACAGATAGTTCTCCCCCATAATAAATTCATAAATTCTCTATTTAATTGGATACTTGTCAACACGCGGTATTTGAAATTGATATTTTCAAATCAATAATGCAACATCGCGTCGAGTCAATTGGTATCTTATTATTAAGTTTAGAAACTTTTTGATTTCCATAAAATTTTGATAAAATAAAAGCTGGTTATACGAATCATTTGGAGATTTAAGGACTAATTTTAGTAACAAAATTAGAGGGTGTTCTTGAGTATAGTTCATCTATAGCTTTTGTAACCATATCATTTGCTGTACATATATCTTAATGTATAAAATTACAGGAAAAAATGTGTTTTATTTTATATTTTGGAGTCTGCTGAAATGGTAGAAGAGAACGTCAATAAGCATATGTTGAAATATGAGGCATATAAAGGCATGTGTTATTGACTTATCAATAGAATCCTTATAGCAATAAATTAACAGATCCAAGAATATGGAAACATAAAATGCATTTATTGGATACATTTTAACAAACAACGAGACCGAGTATTGTTTAAGATTCACTCTACATACTTAAATCAGCATGGAGACACATTATAGGTAACTTCTACACAAGAATTTTTCTGAATAAAAAAACGTAGTTTAAAAGATTGTCTAACATCCGATAACAATTAATCCCAATTAATCCCACATTTGTTAAAATATTTCGTAGATTTATGTAGAGGAATGTCCTCAGAGTTGTAGGTAGTCCCTCTGCAATATTTGTAGTTTTGACCACTACCGCCACTAATATACGAGCGCGTAAAAACTTCTCTCACTAACAGCTAACTATTCGGGACATTACAGATTTTCAGCGTAAACGCATAGCACGTATTGTAAAAAACTAAATTATTTTATCAGCAGTGAATGCGGCAAGAAAGTGTGGAGAAAATATGCAACCGTCAAGGTAAGCGTTGTAAATGTGTTGTGTGGTTCACGCTCCAAAATAAACCAAAGGAAAATTTAATCCTGTAACATGTTTGGTTGTGGTGTCACGCGTTGCGGAAATGGCACTTGTCGTCAAGGTTAGTCCACCGTACTAACGTGAAATCGGATTAAACGAAAATAATTGAAGTGCGCTAATATAACGACAAGTTTTTACATTTGCCGCAACTGCGATTCTGAACAATAATCGAATAAAATACTGAAAAATACAATAAACTTGGATTTGTATTTCATTAATGTGTAAATTAATCATTTAATTATTTCATAACTTTTTCCAGGTCATTTTCAAAGATTTCAGCACATGTTTCGTCGATTTTCAGCGATGGGCCAACCTAGACCGACCCTGACAATATTTCACTTTCTTTTTATTAAATGCCTATATTTCTTTCGTTTTTCGCCCAATAAATTAACGATGTTCAGCAAAGCTGTTCCTTTTTCCCAGACCTTCCCAACAATGTGCTTGGATTGACATAATTCTTCTTTGCTGGCCAACCCTGATGACACTTCCTTATTTCTTCCCAGCTTTTTTAATCACTACCCTAATTATCTTTTTAAATTCTAATTTCGTATATTTTCGAAATAATTGGAACTCAACTGAACCTACGTGAGAATTTTCATATTTCAAAAATTTCAAACATAATTTCGAACATTCGCAAATCGAGAAAGTTTTTCTATCCCTTGATTTTTGCATTACATTGGAGGACTTAGTTATACCTGTGTAGAGTATTTTTGTCAAATCTGTGATCCCATGTAGTTGACAGTACCAATTGTAATTCTCTGAGAGGAAGCAACTAGGATTTTAAAAATTTTGCTGATGTTGCGCGACGTAGAAGATTACCCAATTCATAACGCATAAGCTGCTAACTTTTGTCATTAAGTCATTTCGAAAATCTTAAAAATTCGATGGAATGGTCGAATATACATTGAAGAAGTATGAACACACCCAAACCAATGAAAGATCAACTCGGAATGGGATGGACTAGGCGCTATAACATGACAACTGCAATCCACAGAAAACCCGTTTTAATTACATATATATCAAGAACTACCTACAGCAGATATATCTTACTTAAAGGAGAAATATCTTATAGAAGTAGCATTAATCGGAAGGTGATGGAATAAACTCAAGGCTGTCTAGCAAAATAGCCATTTCACACCTGTGTTCTTGAAGGGATTCAAGAGAACTGAAGATAATGAATTACCATTCTTAATAAAGAATCTGAATACATACCTTTATACGTTATCGTAATATAAGCTGCTTAATAATAACGTAACTGGTGATCGAAAAGCCTCTCGAATGACCAACTACAGATTGATTTAATGATTTAATTACAGTTACAACAATTTTTCTAGAACATTAACAAAATAGCAAAGTACTAACCCAGTAGATTTGGGAAATTGCAAAAATGGCAACAATTACTATTTTTGGACAACACATCTGGGGAGGAGAACGAATTACTCAAGTCTGCGCTACAAAGTGCCATAATGATTTTGTTTTAACACTTTTACTTTTATTTAAATGTATTATATTTACCTTTTTTTATCTTATTATTTTTCGCATTTTTAATGTCCTTTTTTAATTTTTTTTATTCTCCCACACATTTGAATTTGTTTTTTTTTTTTAATTTATATATGCATATATTTTCATCTTTTGATAAAAACTGTTCACAAGTGCCAAACATAGTCAGGCTGAACATAGATCGATGAATACAATTAACGTAACATTAATATTATCTCTGACTCAAACTGAGCTTTGAGATAATTTCATAATTTCACGTGAAAAAAAAACTGACTCAAAATGGCTAAAATTAACAAAATTGAATTTTAGCCATTTTGAGTCTGATTTTTTCTTTCTTTTTTCTTCTTAATTTTACATTATTTAAGATTAAAGAAGATAACTAGGTACTCAAAATTCATACCTGAAGAATTTTTAATCAACTTTTACCGAATAAAAAAAACTAATTTGAAAGGGGTAATTAGTGAATATTTATCATGCACTCAACTTATCTGAAAGATTCATCAGTGAAGATAGATTTAATTATAACTTTAGATATGGATGAAAATACACTTACTTGGTGCTCAGAGTAAGGTGTCGAACCACTTATCGGAGGAGTTGTTTGTTTACCTCAATCAAAATGTAAATTTTACCTGCAACCCGTTCGGTTCGGTCTGAGCATCGTTAGCGTAAAGCACTCACTCAATATGCCTCCTCTTATGAAATACGGTTTACATCAAGTTTAATTAAATTATCACTTCATTACACGTCTTTATACCATTCTAGCTCCAGCGCCGTCATTCCTTTAAATTAATTCTTTATTATTTCCCTATTTAATTAAAAAATATCCGTGCGCTAATAGCTTAATAAGGCTAGAGGTTGTTTGTTGTTGCTAAGTATTAGGTTGAACTAGCTTTTTCCTATCAATTATTTTGGGCAGAAAAGGTAATCAACTTTTAAATCTACGCTTGCTATGTTTAATAATAGTATGATTAATGTTATTAAAAGTCATGAAGAAGAAAAATTATAGATAGAAATTGAGTTGTATGGGTCCTTTTTTATATACTTGAAAATAATATATGGTTAGTGACCCTGGAATTCGTAGAATTGACGAAACTTGACTGATTTTCTAGTTTCAGAATCTCACTATTTATAGTCCCGAAAACAATGGGAACTGTGTGTCAATCGATGGTTTTAACAATGAAGCCCCAAACTTATGTATTTGATCGGGACAGCATGACAGTTGCATGCAATGGCCTAGGCGTACTACGTCACTTGGAATATGAATAGTAGATGCTGTCGATAGGTATGTCTGTCCTATTTATATTGAATATCCATTTAATTAATGTTTATTTGTTGTTCTTTTTTCAGATTTGGACTCTGACTATAAGCAATTTGCGTCATCGTGGGAAAATTATATCAGTAATTTGTAATGAAATTTTTGTTCTGAGTTAAAATCTCAGATGCTAATGATCTGGGATTATACCATTTGTTTATTTGTGATTAATGCTAGTTTCTTTTTTTGGTTTTCCGGATTGAAACTTCGTGAGAGGATTGTTTGTAATATAATGTCATCGTGGGAGCATATTTTTGCTGCAATAATTCTATAAGTTTTATATTGTAAGTTTGTTTATAGTTTGTTTCGCGACGGAACATACTACGTACGTACAATACACGTCGATATTTATAATCGCCACGAATTATAAATTTGTATGGTCTTAGGATTCTTTTTCAAATTTTGTAAAAACTGCGCAAGCTGAATGGGTTACAAATAAGGTATTTCATTGTTTATGAAATTATGATTAATTTATTAGAAAGCCAGTCACTTTATGGTCCATGCCGAAATTTTAACAGATAAAACGAAATTCTGGGTGCGTAACTGGATGAGAAAGTACTAGTTAGGTGTAGCTTACATGAGCAGATGAAGGGTTTAATATATGTATGTATGTAGGGCGCTTTGAGGAATATGGTGTGGTGTAATATGTATATATAAGTCAAAATATAATAAAATAGATATATGAACAAATAATAAAATATTACAAGTAGCTGGTACTCACGGATCTAATACTTGGCACTTAAGGAATTGGCTTTAAGCTAATGTTAAGACCCTTTATTCCAATCATTTGTCCAGATCAGAAATAAAGTGTTAATGTTAGTAATTTTATCTCAGTCGACACCCGAGATAATATTCTTTAAGTCAGTCGAGACCTAGCTTAAAGCAATATCTTAACTTCAGTCGAGACCCGAAGTAGGAGTAATTATTTCCGTCGAGACCAGAAATAAATGATTATTAGTAAAAGGTTTTCTCGGTCGAGACCCCAGGTAATTATCTCAGTTAACACCAGCAACATAAACTTTCTCACGAAACATCAAGGAACATGAAACCAACAACAGAGATAACTTCCAGTTAACACGAGCAACATAAACTTTCTCACGAAACATCAAGAAACATGAAACCAACAACAGAGATAACTTGCAGTCATTTCCTAGACTCGACAAACATCAGGAACGATCCCCACAGTGAGAACTGCAACCTAATCAAAATAGCCGCGAGTAGTTAAGCTAGTTAAGATTTTAGACTTTAGAAAAAGCTCAGTTGTAATCTAGCCGTCGTGAAATAAAAAGTTCGTTAAAATTTTGTTTTTTTTTTCTTACCAGTGAAAAATATTTTATTAACTTCTCTAAGTCAGTCGAGACCCGGCTTAAAGTATTATTTTATCTTCAGTCGAGACCCAGAGTAAGATATTTTAATTTCCGTCGAGACAAGAAATGAAATGATTATTAGTAATAGATATCCCGGTCGATACCCGATAGAAATGTTAGTCCCTAGCAGACCAACCTCAAGTACTGCCAAGTGCAAAAAGAGATCGAGACGAATTAGCTTGTGGTTTATATAGCCCTTGCTTGTACACGGCCCCAATAATGAAGTAGCAGAGGCGTATGATCACAAGAATTGGCAGTGCATCTGTAATTTTACGGTACTATCGATAAAATTTGTATAGCAGCGACCAAAAATGCATAGCAACAAGGAATTTAAAGCAACTTATGCTGCTGTGTTGAATTTAACTTAATTGATATTTGCAAGGAATGTTTTCTCTGTAGATGATTGATGGTACTAATAATGATAACATTGCAAATTGATATGGTCGATCTGATTATGTTTGTATAATGCGTTGCATATTGTACAGATGACAAACACCTGGATTTGTAAATATATTAAACTTTCATAAGATTCTGATAAACGTTGTTGATAGTTTATGATTACTGTGTCTTCTTATTTTCAGCGTAAAATGTGCACCTGTAGACTTGGTCCGAACACCCTGTATAGGGCCAGATCGTTCACCATCAGTACACAACAACACTTTCTTGCGTGAAAGGTTAACACAGTTTTATTTTACCATTTACAATATTTCTCCAGAAGTTCTATTAAATTTTTATAAATTATTTTGGAAAATTTAAAAAATTAGCAAGTTAATATAGTTCTTTATTGATACAAATACCTGCAGTCTCGCGCAACTCTTTTGTCGGTTTGCCAAGACTCGACCTCTTTTCAGATTTTTCAATCTTATATACAATATATATGTGTGCTTGAGCTTTTGCTTTTTGCTGACAAATCTTCCTGATGGAAAGATTTGTCGTTAAATTTAAGCTCCTATGCTGATAAGCTGATCACATTTTTATGCACGATCAGCTTATGGAACTTGTAATATTTCGACTATTTTATTTTAGTTTTGTTTTTGGGAGATAAACCAATCATGTTTTCATGTTTTCCCTTTTTATGAAATTTAGGTACATACCAACTTTGTATTATGGTGTTAAGTTTACAGAAACAAATTTCAACTATATACTATACTATACTTACTATATTATACTATATAGTACTATACTGCATTTGATACTTTCATGTCGCCTTGGAGTTTCGCTGAGCATTATTGTGCCTGCGACGCAGATTAGATCAGATTTGTGGAGGGGTATGCAGGCGTTTATATATATTTACATATATTTGTATTTTTATATTTATATATTTACATATTATAGTAAATTTCGGCATCTTTAGAACCTGATTAAAAATGTACACAGACATAAATGCTGAAGTTGAGAAAACCGCACCAAATTAAGAGAATCTGTGTCATAAATTTTTTTATCGCTCGAAACGTTGAAGGAATAAACATGCTTAGCGACGACCATATTGTTGCAGGCAATCAAATATATAGTGCTCGTGAACAAGCGCTTGGGCTTACGTCACATTTTCTGTAATTTCAGTAAACTAAAATTCAGTTTCAGTATGGATTGACCTTAGAATATAGAGAGTACAGGAAGTGTTATAAGTCACATTTTGTGTAGTCAAATTCTGGTTGTATTAGTAACTGTTGCCCCTATAGTGAACGCTCAGTACAGCCGTGTAGTAGAATCAATATAGAGAGCGGGGCAGCAAGATATATGGTTGAAAATATTACGTTTGCTCCCATGGAAAATGTTCTTATTCACTGTCACTACGCCAACATACTCAGGGAATTTCGCAGCTGTCACAAACGTAAACAAATCTCGGTGGTGGAAGGATTTTTTCGATATTTTATCGCTTTTGTTATGAATTTTTAATTTAATTTAATGTGTAAAGTACACAAAATAATATTTTATAACTATACTTGCCTAAAAAATGATTTCCCACGTCGTTCCTTGGTGTTGTTGTGGCAATTTTTTACCGAACACTTCATTCTGAAATTACATGAACATCACTTAGAAATTTATCACTATAATTTCAGCAGATAATTACTTACACTATTTGCTTTGTTTAGCACTATTTTTAAGTCACTTTTCACAAATTTTAAGTTATATTTGAATTGTTGCAAATCTTTCGCAAATTAAACAAACTTCGTTTGACAGCTTAACATAGAGTTGTCTCTTTCTTCAATATAATGCTGAGCTACTAAACGGCATGCTGAAAAATCCACGCTCATGCACACGCATTTTACAGGTATCAACACTTCCTGTTGTCTCAATATTCTAAGGGATTGACACACTTTTACTGTATCTCAAAACTGAATTTTAAAACGTCCATTGGCACATTTTCATTGAGTGCACCTACTAGTGTTATTAGCGGATTTTTTTTTTGTTAGTAAAAATGGACTCTTTATAAGATTTAAAATTGATAAATTTAAGAGATTAACAAACGCTGTTTGACCTTTTTCGTCTCCTTCCTTTCTATACCCTGGATGACTTTTCCGTCTTTTTTTCCATTGGTCCATTTGAATGCGTCTATTTGAGTTTTCTTAAATACAGTTATCTGAATTTATTGAATTCAGTTAATTGAAATTCCGGAAATTTAGTTGCTTTTCGTAGAACTGTTAGCTCATCAACGCACCATTTTATAAACCCTCTTGGAAGAGATACACACCCGGTTTTTTCGATAAAAACACCGGGTAAACCTAGGGCACCCTGTTGCTACACTATCCTGTTTTTTGAAAAACCTATAGCAACCCCGAACCTTAGATCATAAAACGAAAGGATAGGCTACCTTGTATAAAATTCGTGTACGTATGATAAGCAATTTTTTTGTGGGCACGGGAGGGAAATGACAAGAGGGCTGGGGTTTTAGTTTTTGTCAGTTCGATATTTCTGACATTACTCATTTGTCATTTCTTAGATCTTACAATTGAATTGTCATTGGGGCTCTTGTTTGATGTCAGTCAAGCAAAGGCAACGACAAGAAATATTATCAGCAAATAAATGGGGCACTAGGAAAACTCTTAAAAATGTAATAAATTATAAAAGAATTATAAAATTATAAACTGAAAAAATGATACGAATCGCGGTGACAGGAAATTATAAAACTTGTTCAATATTTGATTAACTTTCAACCACTAAATTATGTGCCCGCTCAGAAAATATCGTAGTTTACGGCTTCCATGACTAAACAAACACATCGATGCGATTCTACTACTTGAAGAAAAATGCAATGTTTTTCATCCTCATAGCCTATCCAGTTCGTTATATGATCTAAGCCCCGAACTTACCTTGGGGTGAAAGCACTGACTTGTATACGTCAGTGGGTGAAACCACTTGAGAACTGTTATTGAAAATTGTCACTTAATAACTGTCATTTGATATTTGTTGCTTATTGATGCATATAAATTACTTCTTAAGCAAAACTAACCAAAAATTAGAAGAAAAGACATACCAAGCGCACATTTTATTTGCCTTCACCCATTTTATAAATAACTTTTCACAATTAATTCTGCTCAGGAGAACTGTCAGAAAAATGTCATTATACTAGGTTTGCCCTAATTCCAAATGACTTGCTGGACTTGTTTGGGAAATTCATTGAACAAAGCAGACGAGGCGGTTGTTTTTCTCTTGTATTTTATAATTTGATTTAAATCGTAAAAATAAAAAAGTGTTTCCAAAAATTCTTCTATTCCATTTGACCGATTCTAAAAATTGCAAGTTCGTGTCCATCATTCGACTAGATCAAAAACCTACAGTAGGTATCTTAGTAATAAGTTCTTGGTTATTTCGCTTGAATATTTGCTACTGATAGCATTACTTAAAAAAATCATTCAAATCCAGCTATTAACATATTTACGAATGCATATGAATGTATTCGTATAAGCAGTTATCAAATTCAAAACTTAAATCGCTTTATCTCGAAATGAATATTATTTGGTTATGTATTGGAGCTGCAATTGTTGACCACTTTCTACAAAAATATTTATATAGGACCGCACTTTCTTAAAAATTTGATATTTAATATATTTAGGATATCTGCGAGCAAACAGCACATCTCTACTATACCATGACACGATTCTACTATTTTTTCGCACAAGACTGAATAATTATTATCCAGTCATGTGGCATCCACTTGAGGTGTATCAAGTTTTGTGAAAAGCATCGTCTACGTACCAAGTAGGCGCATATAACGCCATTTTTTTCGAATCTTCTAATGCAACTAAAACTGACTATTTTTCACAATTGAATCAATCAAATCTTAACAAGAGAATAATTGCAGCAAAGAAACTTCAATTCCAAAGCAATCAATCAAACACTAATCGGAGAATAGACAGGCATCTGGCAGAAGAAACTAAAGTAATTGCACCCCGGAACCAGAAACACATGGGACTCGAATGAATGTCATGAAATAACCAATAAATTTCTTTGATTCTGAGGGCAAGCGATCATGTATATTCCCTTTCCGTAGATAAAACATAAAAAGGACATTCACAGAGCTGCTACTATGACAGGCGGGAGACATGTAGTTTGTATGCAAACGGCTTTATTTCAAGTGTAGTAAGTACTTCCATGATGCATGCATATGCCTACGCGTGAATGAAGTTGCGGCTAAAAGTCGAGCTTAAATCCAAAATATGCAGAAACAAGGTTATATGGACAAATGGTCATAACAGCGGGCAAACCTGTTGTCAATAGTTTATGATGATGAATTTTGCGTCTTCTTACTTCAAGTGTCTGCAAATAGAGCAGATTTGAAAGCATTTTGTATTTACCTTTTCCAAATTTCTGCCTACCTTCATGTTGTGGGTGCCTTTAATTAATTTTGGGAAAGTGTTATTGACAGCGAGTGTTTTCAAGACTGCAAACCACTCGGCAAGTTGTCTCAGACAAAAACAATCCCGTGGCGGCATATTGAAATTATGTTGACCAAATACTCAAGCTCCAACTCTTGAACACAAAGCACTCAAGTCAAGATGTTTTTGGGTAACAAGGTGAAGTATGTTAGGTACAAGTTGTCTTAAACTTTTAGAGCTTCTTCTTTACTTCCCGAGGTTCATTTGAAGAACAGAGACAAGGTTGAAGGTGTTTGTCCACTTTGAAATTTGATAGGAGAATATTGTGGGGCTTCGCGATATCGACGGCGCAAGTTCCGTAATTTTGTGTGCGAATGAATGAAAGTAATCAAATGAGCACATTTTTTTTCTTTTTTTTTGCAATTTTCAAGTCAAACAAGATCAGCGCCGAAACTTTCGACAATAATATCAACGTGAGTCGTATTAATTTCAAAAAATCTAATAGCCATGCATGCAGCACACTCAGTCGTTTTTCGTATAACTGTAGCTTCGTTAAAAGTCGGCTTCTTGCGGAAATGATTCTTTGACTTATAGCTATTGACTTGAGTCCATTTCGGTTTTTTTTTGTTTTTTTATTTCTTTCAACGAATTATTTAAATGTTTTCCAATACCTTTCACGACAATTATGTCATGAATGCGAGATTGCTCAGTTTGAAAAAATGCGAGCAAAAAATTTCCTGAATTACCTGAATTAGATTGAACTTGAAAGGTATCTGTCAGGTAAGGAGCGGTAGAATTCAAAGAAAACCCTAACGCCTCTCTAGTTAGCTCAGGTCGTGTAGTTCGATATTCGATTTAAATTCTGAACACGAAAAAAATGGTCGTATAAAAAGAATAAAAAGGAAAAAGTGCATGTAAAATATTCTGGCTGTTTTTTTTTTTTTTGTAGCCACAGTGGTTTAATGGTGATTTGTGTTGTTCTCCTAATCCATTCCACACTTGTGTTCTTGGTTAACTGCATAACTAGCTAAGCTAGACTAAAACCGATATACGGGAAAAAACAGTTTTGTATTTATTAAAAAATTTCTTTCAGTAGGCTCGAACCTAATGTACAAAAGTTAATGGTATCAGTTTAAATTTCACTGAATGACTTAGACAACTTTTCTCGATGCGCTGAATTAGCCTGGCTCTTTAAAGTAGGTAAAATGTGGCACTCCTGTGTAAAAATTTATGAAAACCGACCATAATATTACAAAAAAATGCTTATTATTTTCAGAGTTAGCCACAAAAGCTAATGAGCCTTACAATTTCCTTCAATTCTAAATCTTTGACTACTATTTCTCCTGATTTGATGAATGCGTTCCGTAAGTTTTGAAAAATGCAAATTTTGCCTTTCTACGACATTCTATGGTGTTTATTCAAAAGTACATATCTCCAAAAATTAACTTTGCGAAGTTGTGCGCTTTCAATCGAAATATTATCCAGTTTTTTTTTTTTTTTGAGTTACGCATTTTGGACCCATCATTTTAATTGGTGTGAGGAGATGTGCAGTCACGTAGTTAGCATAGAGTGCAGAGAATTTCTTGTTTCAAACACTTTTATATATATATAATACCAAAAATCAATTTATGGAGATATGTATGTACATTTGACCAAACACCATGGTTACATTGAGTCACAAATTTCTTAAAACCGCACATGATACTTTTAATAATTCTAAAGTTGAGAGTTAACTTATCCAGATTTGGAGGAACAAAAATCGGGTTAACACTTCTATTGAGGTATTAATTAATTGATTTATTTAATTATTTTCCTCGAACGGGAATCGAGCCGACACTTGCTAGAATCGGTCGAAGATGGAGAATAGAAGAATTTTAAGAACTTTTATTTTTAACGATTCTAAGTCAAATCCATAAATACAAAAGGACAAAAACAACCGCCTCCTCCGGGATTTGAAGCCGGGACCTGCCGCTTTTCGAGCGACAAAAAAATGGATTTATAATTTATTTGTGCGCTTTCATCGTTACTGGACCCAAATTAAGAAATGCAAGAGGGACAGTCATCTGTCTCGTTAGCTTAGTGGTAAGAGCAGTCTGTACCAAACTGGCTTATACTCGAACGTAATATATTTCAGAGAGTACGTTCTCTAAAATTTACTGAGCAATTGTACAAGAAGAAAAATAAGAAAGATAATTAACACCATCAAAATTTTGCTATCGAGTCTCAATCCTCCTTATTTTGCTGATAAAGGAATCACTCTCTATAGTCTAGTCAATGTGAAGTTATACTATCAAGTATTATTTTGTATTAATTCGTTGTATTTTGTATTAATTCGTTGGGTAAAATTTATTAAATTTCTTCAAAAACCAATTTGTGAGACTGCCTCCGTAATATTTGCTGCGAACAACGTAATAACAATAGAACTTTTGCATTAATTCTGCTTTAAAAAGCATTCGTAGTAGTCATCTAGTCAAACTATATATGGTCTATGTGATATTTTTCCGCTCTTTCTACATAAGTTTCACTTTTCGCCAATATATAAATCTGTCACTCTTTTCGAACCCTACCTTCTCTTATAGTCTCATCATGTTGGCATCAGTTTTTCTGATACTACTAAATCTCTGCGGATACTACTAATTCTTTACGTGAAAAGATCGAGTAGGCAGCGAAAGCGACCTTTACCCATTTTCAAACTTTTTCAAATTATGTGTTCAAACCAAAGGCAAATTATTTACTAAGATGTATATCCTCATCTAGGACCCTACTAATGTTTCAACTTCTAATAAGCGCGGAGTAATCCCGATGTCAGCTATGTTGGATACACCGTAGTCGTTAGTCGTGTACGCTGCATGTAAATTTGATAATTGACATTCGCGATCAGAAGAGCAACTAATTACATATCACTGTTTCGGTCTTTGCCTATGAATCAAATGAAATAAAATTCACTTCATTTCCTTTGTAAATATGTATGCAGCACAAAAAAAAAATGGTTCTCTAACAGTAGTAAAATATTGCGCTTTTTCGCATTTAATTTATGTCCTCCAAATAAGTCTATATTTAGATATTGCTTTATATATTTACTTAAAAGTGATAAGTAGTTACGTCTTCTATTTACACATAGATGGAAATTCACAAAATCTTGTGAATAAGTACTTTTATGCAGCGTAGATAATTTTAAACTTTCAGTGATCCGTTTCCACACTACCCCCGATTTACACGATTTTACTTTTACATGGTTTTTAAAATATGGGTTTAAAAAAAAATAGATTTCTGCAGTCATTTTTTAATTCCGTTCCCTTGGTAACATTGGCTCTTATATTTCTAGTCATTTTTTAATTCCATTAATGCGACAAATGATAGTGACTTGAATTAGGGCGAAAATTGGGACCGAATGTTGAACGAGCTCTCCTATTTCAGCCGCATATTAATAAACGCTTAACTCAATACATATGAGGAGATCTATAAAGAATTAACCAAAACCCAAACACAATTGTTGATTATGGATTTCATTACCAAGGTTCGCCGAACTTAAATTGTTTCTAATTGAATCGCATCAAGTATGTACTATCAAGTGATGAAAGTGACATCATACCAATCAGGAAGAAAAAGTTTATAGTCTACGTTTGTTTTCAATTTACACCCTTTTATGTATAAAAATCTACTATTCGATTTACACGGTCTTCTAAGGAAGGAACCTATCTTCAGTGTAAATCGGAGGATAGGTTTATATGCAAAACTTTTACACAAAATGCTATTAAAGCCTTCCCATACTCTTGCTAAAATTACGCATTATGGTAGTGGTCTATTTTCACAGTTATTTAAAAATTTACCCCTTACTTGTATTGCCCCAGTAGTAGGAAAATTTACTTGAGTGGAATTTTCAGAAAATTTGAGAGTACTAATTGTACTGCTCTCAGAATAGACACTGACTATCCTGCTCTGAAAGATGTTACACATTTTTACTGTGTATTTAAATAGAAATTAAATAAAAATTTTCAAAATATTAATAATTGATGTAATCATAATGAATTTCAATACGTGGGAATTAATTGGATACTTAGCCCACTCTACAATAGGTAGTACTGATAATTTATTTACAATACGGATCGAAATCGCTTCTCTTAATATTATACAAAATACTTATATTTTTCAAATACCTACCATCTAAAACTTTAAAAGTCAAAAATAATTAAGAAATAACAAACGTTTACTTCCGTTCATAAAACCATAACTTTTTACAAATAAAAACAAATGCATAACTCTTCTTCTTCTTCTTCTGCGAATTCCACTGACCCATATAAACTCTACATCAAAATTTCTTGCCTCAACCCAAAGATCTACAAATATTTTACGATCATTATTTATTATTATTATTACCACAGACTTTGTACAGAATTATTTATATCATATGGGGATAACATAGCATGGGAGCTATAATTTGCATCGCTTAAGATTGAGGGAGTCCAAATAGAAAGTAAAAAACCTTGAAGGCGCACCGACCAAGTCACTTGTTCGCCTCGCAACATTTTACGACTTCACGCTGAGAGCTATTCATGAGTAAATCGACTATTAGGAATTTATCGAAAAATCTTCATCCTCTGATGGTGCAATGGAAGCATTCACATGCATGCTATCGGTTATCGGGGACTGCCTAGCCAATGTTTATTTTATCAGTGATTTTAATTAAATTTAATTAAATTTCACTCAACTGTTTTTCGTTGCCGCAGCTTGTCAGTTGCCAGAGCTATAAGTATGCAGATATTTGCCTTCAAAGTTCCGGGAACATATTTTCAATATTTCCTGATGTCCTTTTTCTTGTTGCAGCAAAATCGATTTAGTAACTTCGAGAAACTGATATCAGATATCACTTTATTATTCGTTCCTTGGTTGTAAACTGATTTTTTCGAAAATTAAAATTTAAGTTTATTATAAATAGATATTGAAATGTATGTACAATGTGAAAACTCTTCACTAGTTTATGTATGTACGTAGATTAGGAATAATATTGGCAGGAGATGTATTAAATTCAAAGTTAAATTTATAAATTTATTAAAAATGAACAACCCACAGGAAACGATATCATTCATGGGATTGTTCTTTTGAAAAAAAGTAGTGAAGTTTGGTAACGAGGTAAGCAACCTTATGTTTTGAATAATAACGTACGTTTGAAGTACTCCTTAGTGAAGCACAGATCAATGAAATCACCAGTGCCATAATGTGTATTATAACAATTTTTGTTATTATTATAATACACATAATCGCACTGGTGATTTCATTGATCTGTGCTTCAAAAATATAGTCGGTAAACGAGGAGTTGTAATCGCAATATAGTGCACATCATCAAACAGAGCGTATAATAGTTGTGAGTCGCACCCCGAAGCTGGCCTATTGTCATAATGGAACCGTACATTAAAATGGCAAAGTAAACCTGTACAAAGTAATATCGCTAGTAAGGAAGCTGGACAACAGAAGATTGCGATGTAGAGAGGAGCTTAGAAATTGAATACGGTCCCGAAGATAAGCTGGATAATTTGGCATAAAGCAGGTTATACAAGAATTTCAGCCATTGCTTATATGGTATATTATCGAGAGAGCATTCAAGGAAGGAACTGACATAAGAGTAGGACGAAATATGAAAATACTTGGCAAGTCGAATGTAGACGAAGCTATTTAAGAATATATTAGGCTCCCGAAGAAAAAGTGTATATGCATGAGAGGCTTAGCGAATTTCATGAGGATATATTGTGACAATATATTGGAGGACATTATTAATATTCGCAGGGAAGGATTCACCCTTACAGCCATTTTAGAATAAATCACAAAGAGCAAACGCGGTATTTAGCTCAATGTCCAGACTGCTAACAGATTTAGTATATGGTATGACAGTATCATTGATCCTAACTACTGCTAGATCAATTAAGTCATAGTCCCTACTATTTACAAATAGATAATTCGGTAATCAGCGTAAATGTATCTGGCAAGATCGTGACTAGATCAAGAAAAAGGACCAAGAATAGAGCCATGACAAACAATATTTATTTTATAAACCTTGTCTTCGATCATATCAAACGAATATTTAAAACAGAGTTGTATTTCATCAGCATACAAAGCAATATGTATAGAAATTAAAGGACTTTTAGAAGATCATTAAGAGTTCAGAGAAAAGCGGTCAAAAAGTGGACCCTGGTGAGGTACATCAGTAGAATATAACTAATTATTAGACTATAGACTGGGATCTATCTGATAGTTAACTTACAATTAATTTGAAGGCAGGTAAAGAAAATCCAAAATATTTGTCGTTTTCAGAGTAGCATATTGAAAGTTTGGAATAATCCAGTAGGACAGCCAATTTAACCTTAAATAATTTCATGCATATCTTCATAAATTTTTAAGAAATAATCGGGTGAATATGCTGACTCCGAAAGCCAGATTTTCATCTATAGAGTAGTCCATTGCTAAATGCAGAACAACACTAGTGAAATCGAAACTGCGATTCAAAAGTTGGTGGGCAAAGGCTTGCTTGCCTAAGCATATAGGGTTGAATGCGGGCTACGACAGCTGTCGTCCTTGGGATTTTACTAAACCTACCATCTCAGGCAGATTCCAGTCCCATTGTTCATTGGCGTGTGGATTAGAACTACCATCCCGTATGCCATCTAATGCAATGCTACCGGAACTTCGATTTGACCGCCGATTTTTTGAAGTCATCCTTATAGAAAATCGTGGATAGACGAGAGAAGAAAAATTAAGGGGGCGGAGCCGGTGCCTACCTTCTCCAGCCTGACATTGGGATGGAGTACTCACTTGGAAGGCTCACTGCTGCCCTCCAGGCTGAGTTCTTCGCCATCACAATGGCAGCAAAAGTAGGCCTTGATATGAGAATCAAGGGTAAGATCATTGCTATCCTTTCAGTCAGCTAAGCTGGATAAGTCTAAGTGGTTCTTGGATAAAATCCGTATTACTTAGGCGGCTCCAGGACCGCACCTCTTTGGATAAGCTTTGTATCCATAATACGTTGTCTCTGCAGTGGGTACCTATGAGTATATGAGAATCCATTGAAATGAGAGGGTGGACTTTCTTGCTAGATCTGGCTCAAGCTCTTCCTTTTTTGGACGAGAACCTGCTATTATCGTTGCCACCTCAGTCCTTCGATCACTTTCATCAAAGCGGACATTCGCATGAAGTATCAGCTCCAAAGAAACTTTCTTTTTAATAGGCCAAATATGAAGTTCACTTACTTTCTTTTGAGTCTCGGAAGAAAACAATGCAGAGCTGTGGTTGACATCATTACTGACCACAGCTTCTTTCATGCCCATCTAACAAATATGGGACTTGCTGATAGCCCGGAGTATCTGTTCTGCCTAGAAGTAGAGCCTGAGGCAACCGAACACTTTCTGTGAGTTTACCTGGCTTTCCAGTGCAGGCTGGTCACGCTGGGATCTGCCCACCTATTTGCAGATGAGTTCAAAATTTACCTGATCCGGACGTTCATTAAGAGGGCAGAAAGAGTTCTGTGAAAGGTCTTCAGCATAATGGGCCGCCTTGGTCTTCGTGCTCGGGACATTTCGTCACTCTGCCTGGAGATCTATTGCTAGATAAATATGCATTCATCTAAGTTTTTCTAAGGTTTTAGAAAGGAGTGGCAAGAAACTAATTCGATATTGGGATATTTTCATTTGGCAATAAAAATAGGGTATAGGGTTTATATTAAATAGAATAACTACTTCAGCTATTTTTTATGCCCTATGTAAGTTTGATCGAGCTAATAGCACACTGAGCGCTGATATGCTAGTTAATGCCAATCCCAAAATTCTGTGTACATGCAGTATTGCGAATTCGAGTCAGAAGTGCTTTTTTTTTATTTTGCATAATCTTGCACCAATTCTGAAACCGTTCCACAGTTAACTCAGAGACAAGTTGCATAAGAATGTCAACTTTTTCTGGTTTTTTATTGGCATTTTGAAAACTGTAGACCGATTTTTCGGCGCAATTGTGATAACATGAGCCATACATCCAAATAATTAGGCTCATGCTTATTTGAACTACGCCTACATTGGAACTCATTGAACCATCATTCTACATTGGTCAAGGATAGTACTTCATCGTCAAATAACCCTTTTAATAGTTGTGAGCAGTCTTGACGAGTCAATTCATCTTTAAAATCATAAAAATCATGGCTCAAAAAATTAACTTCATTTTTTGCTACGTGGATAAAATTAAAAACAAGATTTTTTTTATCTGTCAAAGCTGCACAAATATAGCATAATGCAAGGTATCGTAGAATAATCCTCAGTATCAACCAGAAAAGTCTTATGTCAGCATATGAATATTTATTGACTTACCTGAGAGCATTTGAAATATAATGTATAAAATCAAGCAATCGATTGGAAAAATATATGAATTCGAACTGAGTAGGCCCACCTACTGTATAATACTTACTTGGTAGGTTTTAACACCACATTGACATAAGAAAAATGTAAAAAAAAATGTTGACTTCTTGCCGTGCGTTCAGGTGTACGCTGAATGTCACATAATGTCACATTTTTACACACCATGTCGTTCAGGCGACCGAAGCGTTGTCATTTCCCCAGCACATCGGAGTGCACATTTTACGCTACGGTCTAGTAGTGTAATGTCCCGGTGCGCTTTGTAGTTTTGACGTTTAGCGTAGTTTTATTCTTAAAGAACTTTCAAAATTGACATTTCGAATCGAAGTGCACACCAAACGTTCAGGTGCTATCCCTACTTTTTCAATGATGTGATGTGCGCACCGATGTGCTGAAAAGCACATTGGTGTGTACACCTGAACGCACGGCTGTACTTTCTATTTCTACGAGTATACCCAAATTTTTTTTTTTTAAATAGTCAACTTGAAGAAACTATTTATCACAGAAACGTGACCAAGTTGCGAAACTAAACTTGATTTAATCTTTTGAGATTATGAACTGAGGCAAAACTTTGATTTAATCGCTAATGACTAAAATTACTTTAATAAGTATTAAAACTATTATTTAGCTTTCATTTGTAGTAGTATTACTGCGAAAAAAACAACCTACATAATAAATTAATCTAAAGTAGCAGAAATATTGATATCAGTTTTATTCTATAACAGAAATTATTTATAATTTTCACGATGAATATCATAAGATAATGCTAATTGGTACAATACCCCTACGGTAAGGCAGATATATGCACACTTGCGACTTTTAAAAAATGAGAAAATTTTCCTTGTATGTCTGACACTACTATACCTACTTGGAAATTCCGGATTTATTACCGGTAATGGATTCCAACCAGCATAATGTTTCCTTAAACTGACTTCGTTACAGAAATGAAGCTAACTTTAATTTTTTCCATAAATGACTAATTTTTCATTACATACATATACATATATCCAGTAGAGAACAGAAAGGAAAAAAAAACAATTAATTTAAATGTCTACAGAAGCAGGAAGCAATTCGTTCAAGTAATTACTTTTCGTACTATTTCATATAAGAATATCTTCGCTTGTATAAAATTTAAATACAATCGAAGTTTAGTTTTAACTAAAGCACTTTAATTCTAAAATCCATTCCAAATGTCTCTTGACTTACATCTCAAAAATTTGTTCGATCTGTACTTATCCGAAACGTAAGGCAATCTTGCATACTTAATCACTGGGAATCGTATCTGATGTATTTCATGGACCATAAATTTTAAATTTTTCGAACCTTTTTATGTTTTATTCTCAAACAAAGGCAAGACTTAATCACAAGGAATTCAGGGTATCACCTCTTCATATCATTGGTACAAAAAAAAAAACGAAAATTTTATCAGGGTAATATTACTCACCATTGAACAGGATTATCCGCTTAACGACGTCATTTGTGTGGGGTGATGTGAGTATCATCTGAAATAAAATGAAAGATTTTTTATTTTTTTTTAGTACCTCGTAAATGTCAATTAAACAGCGATAAAATTTGATATTTCCAATTATTTTTTATGCGAAAATATTTAATTTCGAAGCGTGAAATATAACACTAAAGCTGATAAAGCTGATTGCCTTATAGAATGGTGTTATTTGGTCGACTGGGTTTTCCGAAAGCGATAATTTGTATATACGTAAATATAAGGAAAGAGGGAACAATATTCGATATTGGAACATTTTTATAGATAAATCCGACTTTCAAGGACAGAGTGGGATTGAAAAAGTACGGAAATGAACTGTTGTATTGGTATATCAACAATTTCAGGAAAGAAGTGATATTTTCGACGTTTCACTAACGTACTTGTAAAAAATATGTTGCATATATTTATTTTGTCTATCCAAAATGATAAACCTTACTAACAATTAATTGCGTGCATTTCCTAACCTTGCAATAATGATACAATATTTATGCCATTTATCTCTAGCGTGAACCAATCTGTTGCCTGAAATGTAGGAAAGACATGAGCATTTTGTTCCCTTAGGGATTCGATGAATAACCGAATTAAACTAACATAATAATGGGTGGGCGCCATTTGTGAAGAACAGGGAAACTACCTGGAGAAACACCAAATCCAATGGTAGGAGGAACGTGGCGGTCACTGGTAGTAGGAATAACAAATCCAGTAACGAAAATACTTTACCGGCAGTATAACCAAATCCAGTGAATAGAGGACTCTTCAATATTGTCAGCAGAAACCCCAATCTGACAATAAAATTGTCAGTAGAAACACAAATCGGGTAGCAGCAATGATTTTCTCTTCGCAATGGTACACACTAAACTAACATCGTTCTTACAAATCTCCCGAAAACAACAAAACCAATGATTCTCAGTGAAGAAATTCAGCTGAACACTACTTAAATATATACATATGTACTAAAATCTTTTATATTTTTTTACTACATTTTGTTTTTTTATATATAAAAAAATCACAATTGATATAGCAAGCTGCAATGGCTTTATTCCGTACTGCCTATACCCACATTTGAATTTTATAAGAAAAGTAACCAGCCATTATTTGAATTTTTATATAACCTCGGACCTGTTGGTTTCCAAAAGGATTGGTAGCACCCTAGAGCCTTGCTTAAATATCGAGGTCAGGCCCATTTGGAGATCAATAAATAATTGCTTATATCTCGCGTTTTATAAGTTCGTAATTTTTCTGTAATTTTCTTAAGAATTTCCACGAGCGTCTTTCATAACTTCAATTGACAAAGACTCTCAGAAGAAGGTGGAACCTAATAGGTTAACCATTCGGAAGTGGCACCCTCTGGCAGGACACGAACGAAACCGCAAGTATATATAAATGTTTTCAAAACCGAAAATAAGGCTTTCATTTTCAAACTTTTTATTATTAAAGAACGACATCTTAACTTTTTACACAAATAAGAAAAACTCTTATATTCATTCTAACAATACTCCTAATTAATTATTAAAAATAGCTTTTCTTTTTCTGATTTGTTCGTTTTGGAAAAAAAAAATTACATTTTTTTCCCGTGCGTCTGAGGTCTGTGGGACCGCAAACTACAATATAAGGAGACAAACACATGGAGTAAATTGGAAACCGACTGACGTGTACATCTACTGTTTTCTACAGCAGCTCATATAATAGATACGTTTACAACAAAAATAAAAGGGAAATAATATTTCCACGGACTCATGAAGCACGCCACTTCCGTAAAGTTAAGGATGACCTGTTTCTACCAAAACTGTGAGGACTCCATTATGGGAAAGGAAAGCCAGAAGATAACCTCAAAATAAATGACTTAGTTTTAATATAAGATCATCGTTGTCCGACCACAAAATGGCCGACAGGACAAAAAAGTCAGAGTAGCAATTGTCAAAACACAGAATACTCAAGTAATTGGGCAAATTATTAAATTGTATAAGCTACCCATATAAACAAAACCATAATTCAACAAAACTCCCAAATCAAAAATCATAAAATAAATAACATTCAACACGAAGCACAAACGCTCCTACACGGTTAGCACGAAGCACGACATTTGTTTTTCTCAGTTATACTAACATGCTTCAGCACAGCGCAAGTCATGTGCTACACTTTCGCCCACACGCATCAACACAATAACTTTTCTTTATATCAGTACCAAATTAAATAGTACAATATTATTAATATAAATAATGATAATAATAATAACTAATAATATTGCATCACAAATATATATATTTATCCCCGAATAACAATCATAAGTTTAAAAAGTGAAGCGTGTAGGCCTTAATCAAACAAAATAAAATAAAGCAATACAACAGCAATACCAAATTAAGCCAACTTCAGTTCAAAGAAGAAGTCATCACTTGACAATCACACATGGTATAGAACGGACAGCCATTGCAGTTTTTATTTAAGTTTTTGTTGTTTTGCTTTCTTATCATTTCCATTTTTAAGTTTCTTAACTTTTTTGAGTTATTTGTTTCATTTTTTTTTTTTTTTTTTTAAATATGAGATCTCTACCATAGCTGGATGACTGTCTCTGGATCGATGACATTCGCAATCTAAAAACTGCTAAAAAAAAAGATCCTTCTCCATTAGAGACTGCTCCAATTAAGGACAAGTTGACAGCAACAGAGATGCTCAAACCACCAAAGGTATTCAAGCCTCCATTTGAGGCAGTCCCTGCCACCAAACAAGTACAGGCACTCGCACGGGTCCAGGTATTTGATTCCATACGACTCCATCTCGACCCGCAACTGGAACAAAATGCGGAAATCTGGTGGAATGTCCCAGTCCTGCACCAAAAAGGGCACGGGTACTCCCATAAGTTCCCAATTTAAAACCGCCGCAAGAACGACGTCCATGTCCAGTCGAATTACATGAACCACATTCAAGTCAGGTTTTAAAACGAGCCAAACTCCCACAGGCAACGACATGGCCAAATGATAAGGAAACAATGTTCAAAGCACTGCCACAAGTAACGCCACGACTAGCTGATGAACCAGGTATCAGCTCAGCTCCAAAACCAGTGGAGGCAATTGCATAAGGAAGGCCACGTCCAGTTCCACGATTCCAGGACGAAGTTCTGCCCCCAGCAAATTTAATAAGTGATCCACGTATGTGGAACGAAATCCGTCTGCAGCCTATACCTTGGGTAAGGGCTCTGACAGCAAAAAAATGCTTCAAGCTGCAAACAGATGAAGGCGACACCCTCCGTTTCATCAAATCATCAAACGGAAAAATACGCATGCGCCTACAGGTCAAGAAACGTAAGTTTTTAAAAAAAAATCTTTTTAATCCTGGTACTAATAAAAAGAAAACAACAGAACAAGGATAAAAATAGAAAGCTAAACATGGTTTAATATAAAATTTAATCAAAAATAATCCTCCAGTCACCTCCTTGTTTTTTTTTGGCGGGAGGATGCTCCGTTGCCGAACAACATTCTAAAAAATATTAATAAAAAATTAAAACACTCACTACAAATATCTTCCAGTGCAACAGCAATTCCTGGCACCCTATAGGCATTGCCTGTATTCATTTAGGCCTTTGGCCTTATTTAATAGGTTTGTCACCAGTTCGTGGCACTACCTGGATCGCCTTGTATCCTTTTAGGCCATTGGCCTTTGATCACCTACAAAATAAACAAAAGATAAAAGTAGAAAAGGTAAATAAAAGTAAAAGTCTCAGATCAGTACAATGATCTGAAACTTTTACATGAAACTTATAAGTACATGCTCACCAAATTGCCCCATACGGTGCACCACGGAGCTCTCAAGTACATGATCTCAAAATAAAGATATAAAAGTAAAATAAATGTAAATAAACAAAAATTAAGAAATCTTACCATTGCACGGCCAGTGCCGTCAACATCCAGTGACATTTGTGCCATAGGCAGCTGGTACGTTGTCTTCTTCTTCCATTTGCTAAGGGATACTTGCACTGCATTAAGAAAATACAAAATCTCCATGTCGCCGCGCTGCTGTTGCATGTCGTCAAAGCGACAGCGACTGACAGACGCACAGCTCTTATTGTATTTCCAGCTATAAATAGCGAGCTGTTGGGAGTATCAAATAACTTGCAAATTCAGCGGTCAACAAGACATTAATGCCCTAGACACACAGCACTCTTAATGAAGAAATAACTAACGACTCATTAGTTTATAATGATTCATTATAAACTGCGGACACACAGCCATTTCTTTAATTAAGTTGTGCTGTCAAACTGGTTTTGATGAACTTATCACATTAAAGAAGCAATATGGATCGAATTGACGCGATAAACTCTGTTTTCCTTTATTTTATTTTCAATTTAACAATTTCCGAATGAGAAACACATTTTATTAAAAAAAATATTAATAATATAAATTGTGATTTGCATTTCTTTGCATTTCTTCTTCTTATTTTTCAAATCGGCAGATGCACAGCGGAGCTCCAGATTTACATTATATGCCAAATCTAGCATATTTTTCCTCATTATCGCTATAATGAAGGAGGAAAACACTTCATTACTGTACTTCATTATCATCTGATTTTCGACCTATAATGACATATATAGTTAGTACAAATGATTCATTAGTTCGTGCAGTGTGTTTAGGGTATAAGCCTTGACTAACCCATAAGGGAAGAATTGAAACCTACTAACCAAATTTATTAATTAAAATTATATTTTTCAGCACCCTTAGCTAAGGTAGAATTGAACCTGGCAGAATTTATGAGCAGTGAATGAAGCTCATTCTATTTTTTACCCATGTTAGAAATTCTTTCTAATTCGTTTTTTATATTTCACAGGTTAAAAGTAAAAACGAAGTGGATTAGCAGCGGATTTATTTTTTTGACTTTTTATTTTTCTATTGAATTATTATTTCAATCATTATTTGAATTATTTGTTTGGTTTAATTTTTCTTCATAATTTTCATTTTTTATTTTTATAAGTAGCGAGTAAGCATTGAACTAATAGGTTAAGGCATATCTTGTGAACGAATAAAAAATATATTGACATTTAAAAATCAGTCTTCACCAGACTTATCCACTACACCGGCACCTCCCCTTTTTTTTATGTAAGGCCCATATTGGGCCTTCACAATGACGCTTGATAGATATTTTCCCAAGTTAATTTTTTTAGTTGTTTCTCTTTTTTTTATATTATTTCTGTCAATTATTAGTTAAATATTTCCATACTACTGGAGCTCAGGCTTACCGAGAGGGTGAAATCCAAATTGCAGAAAGACATAAGTATATAAAAAGGACCCTACAAACCCACTACCGACCGAAACGTCCCTATTAAAATATCACATGACATTCACTAACATTTAAAAATTATTTAAACTACTTTTCTCACCTCTTGATTATCCCGGCATTAAAATTAAGTAAAATGCGAATATAAATTAGAAATCACATCGCACGTAACACAAAAAATTTACCTAACTCAAAATTCGCTTTTGAGTTAATTACACCATGAGACTCGCAAGCTTCGTTCTATCGTTTGGTCAAATCGACATATTTCTATCCGATTTTTTTACCGCTAGATAGTGATAGTGCCACTATTCTTATACTTAAGCACAGAGATACTCTTCATAGAACAGTGGCAAAGGACAGAATTTATTACTTAAAAATTGTATTTTGTGTTGTGCCACTTTTAAAAAAAAACTTGTAAAAGTATTTATTTATCAACGAAGAAAAGCGATACAACTTTAGATGATGCGGAATTAACAGCTAACCTCGCCAACTTCAGAAATAAATTTACTAACAAATTTAAGAGTTCGGACTATTTTTAGCAAACAATTACTACGTTAAGCTAGAATTAATTCCATAGTATTTCATTTCTTCGCTGTCCTGAAAAGTTGCATTTTTGAGCTGGGTTACTTTTCTATGTGACATGCAATACTCACATATATATTTTGATGTGGGATACAATTCATATTTATAATTTAGTGTCTTAGGGGAGCACTCCATTTACGCTAAACGATGTACCTTTTACAGACCTTTCTGTAGCATTCGTCTACAATCTTAATTTAGAGAAATAGTTAATTTCATATGTTCAAAAAGATGCAGGCTAGTCACCATGGATCTTACCAGTCTTGCCTCTTTTCTTCCTTTATTTTGTATCTTTCCAAATTAGCATAAAGCAAAAGAAAACTATCCACGGCAACTTCGGACTAGATATTTTCATAACTATTAATAAATATGACACAATTTAAAAAAAAAATAACCGACAAAATACACCTCCAATAAATTAATTATATTTCTTATATTTTCTGAAAAAAAAAACTGCTGAGTAGTGTTAATGTTATCGGTAAAATATCTGAGATACCTAGAAAAAAGACAGGCTAATACATTGGAATTTTTAAAAAATATAATCCTGACAGCTTAAGAATGTCACAAACCAACTCAAGTAAAAGAAAAACGAAATCTTGAAAATTCATCCTTCAAGGCTATGTACCTCATCCCTTCAATCATGTGTTATATGACAGTGTCAAGGAACAATCCTCCCCTATTGAGGCAATTTTTGCTTATAGCAAAAGGCTACAGAAATCCTGACAGCAGCTGGCAAAGCGAATGAACAATAAATTTTCGATAGAAAAGCACGGGAAATTCTTGTGTTGGATGTATTTGAGTGGAATTTTGACCCCAACTTATACTCTGAAGGAATTTAAAACGATCACTGTAAGCATTTCAATAGTCTTTCTTGTTTGCGCTATTTTTTAGCATTCCGCTAGAAATAATATAGGATCAGCAATATTTTTTTGTATTATAGTGATCTCATTAAGAGTAATAACATATTTGTAAACAACAAAATTGCGCATTTGGACATAATATAACATGACTGACTTAGGTAAATTTAGAATCCTTGACATTTACTTAATAGTATGAAGTACGTATATCTTTATTTAAAAATTGAAACAAGTTAAAATGGACAGATACAAGATTTTGAAAAAAACAGTTTTTGGTAAACAATACTAAAGTTAAGCTATATACCTCTATATCACTCTAGCATCAGTAGGTTAAATAAAAAATAATTGGGTAAATTTGGCAAAGAGAGTTATGTTAACCTCCTCGGTCTACAGATCTAACTTTATTGACTTTTCTAATTATGATGCTGGAGGAAGACTATTTCAGGGATAGAAACTTCAAAGAATAATAATTAACTACTACAGAATAAATGATATACATATTTGTGCACTCTGCTGACTACAATGAAAAAAGCTTGGTAATTTACAATGGATCAGACCTAGAAAATATTCTAATGTTGGCATATGTAGTATATAGTATTTTAAAAGCAATTCTGGTCCAGAACTAAAATAACAGGACTGTGTTCAAAATTTTGCAATAGCTGCTAGCATAGAAAACTGAAGCAAATGGCAAGATGTGCCATATCCACTCAAAACTGTTATCCAACTTTGAACACAGAAAAGCTGCTTTTACTAGATTTTGTTTGTATAATACATATATTACTTATTTATAACAGTTGAGTTGTGATTGCCTAAACTGAGGAATAATTAATATTATTAAATATGGAAACTAATAACATTTATGAAGAAAGTAGAAACATGTACTTGTATATCCATGAGGTGTGGAAATGGTTTATTAGCATGATTATACAAAGAGTTCTGTGAGTAAATAAAATGTTTGAGATGGAATTCAAGATAAATTCCAATCGCTTGTATCTTCCCCGATAAGAAAAAGCCGAAATACGGAATGATTTTAAGAATGGAAACACATGATATGGATTTAATTTTGAATGCAAATTTTTTTGAAATTTCTTTATGTTGCAGGACAAAAAGAGTGTGTTGCAAAAGAGTGTGTTGTGGACAACAGGTGCCTTAACGAATTTGAGGATATATTCTGTTACATATTATTCTGCTGTACAGCACTTTGAGCTTGCAGCTTCATTAGACCCACACTTCCACTTTTCCTACTTTTTCGAGCCTGGAAGATTCCTTCCTGGAAAAAACGTCGTGAAATGTCAACTGAGCTACTAATGTAAACATTTGAAAAAACAGCTAAAGAACAAACAGGAATGAAGAAAATTAAAGCTATGGAAGAACAAGCGGAAGCAGTTAAAAAACTGGAAGAGACTCTAGAGCGCGGCCACAACATCCACAAGGAATTGATGGAGAGACTTATAGAGAAAATGACCCCCTCTGATTTCAAGGAAACTTACAGAATTAGTTAAGTAATAAAAAATATTGGACCGGTATTTTTTTGTTTAGCCTACCGACCTCAGGTCTTTGACACAGCGTGACTCAAATTTTAATGTTTTCACTGCGGACGTGTTTCTTAATTTACTGATTACTTGGGATCGGGTTATTCAATTCTTTTGTATGATATCTCAAATTAAATACAAGTAGCTTTTGCTGTGTTTTTGAGAAAAACCCAATAAAAGATGACCCAAAAAACTCTTTTATATTTTAATTCAACCAAGATAGGAGATTTTCCTAAAACCTTCACATAAAAATCTCAAATTAAACCTATTAAATGGGGCTTTCCAAAGAAATGAAAACAAAAATAAAAATATTGAAGAACAAAACACAATTTTTTTTAAAAATTTTGGACTTTTAAGCCCCTCCAAAAGACCCCCCCCCCTGCCCCACCCCATCCGCCCAAATATATATTTTTAAATGCTCTAATATTAATACATAGCACATCAAAAATTTGGTTTACGAGATACAGTTTTTTTTATTAGCATCCCTGCAAAATTTCATGTAAATTTTAGAATTTACTTCAAAAAATGATTGTTTTATATTTTTTAAATACTCAATAAAATAAGCATTTAAAAAATTTTGCAATAGTAGTTCTGTTTTATTATTTCTAAAATTTGATAATTTTACTTTTAGTGCAAAACGAGTACTCTTTAACAATAACACTATTCTCATTTACATAAAACTGTGGTACTTCTGAGTACCTACTATTGCCTTGGAATGAGCATATCTATTTTTAATTTTTCTTTCAATATTTGTGTAGTCTTTTGTTGAAACCCGGGAATAATTTACCTTAGTCTCTTTTTGTGAAACAGCCCAATCGTACAAATGTTTCGACGTTTGAATCACACTATTATGCAAGCTTGCTTTTGCTGCATTTTTTTTAGAACTCCTCCTAAAGCATCGCAAGGTCCTTTCTCATGGCAGGTTGCAAGAAAGTGGTATTCTGCATCAAGATTGAACTCTTTCTTCATATGGCATATATTGTACCATGTCGTCCTATTTTTGCAATGACCTCCAGACCCATCCGAAAAATGAATAATTTTTTAAACAAAAGGAAATTTGTCCTTTATGAAGTTGAAGCTTTCCAATAAACGAATTGCGACATGGTTATGTTTTAGTGAATCCGCTATTACTATTAAGCTGGTTAATTGCAGCGTGTCGGTATCATTGAAATATTAAATAGCAAATGCGTGTATGGTGCATTGCGCATTTGCCCAGTGAGCATCCTGAACCACGAAAGAATAATTTTCGGAAAAATCTGAGATAATAATGCATTCATTTGGCTTTAAGTTAACCTTGAAATGCTTTAAATATTTTTGTTTGTTATTTAGCAATAAAATGATGTGGAACTAATTTGCAAAGTTTTTCGCAAAAAACGTCACTGAATTTCTGGTTCTCCATTTGTGTCATTTCATAAGTGCATCCGTCCACTTGTTGCCATTGATTAAATATGATCCCTTCAATATCCTTATCCAGAAGCTCCAAAAGTATCGCGATTAGGTGTTTCGTGTCTGGGCATTTTACACATTGTTGCAATAAACATTGATTATTGTAGCTGTCGCAAATTACTTGGTAGATAAGATCGTGGTAGGTGGCTGTATATTCAGGAAGCAGTTTACTTCTTTTAAGAACATCAAGCATGAGTTTAATAATCTGGTGGTAAATGCAAACACATATGGAATAAGTTCCTGATGATTGCGCCAGAACACAATTTCCTGTACGATGTGTTGCAAACGTGGAAAACCCAATTTCTTTGACAAAATACCTTTTTCTTGTTGTAGCTTTTTTGCCCGATTTGCAAGATGAAAGGACACGTTGAATTCTCTTTGAATTTTGCGAGCTGACCAGCTTTTTGGCAGGGCTGTCAGTATAAGATACTTTTCGTTAAATGTTTCGGCTTTTCCAAATTTCTCCTTAAGTTGCTGAATGGATCTGGCAAATTCAGCACATGTTCCGCGAGTTTTGAATATAATTCGATAGCTTTCCTTTTTCTTAAACTTAAACCTTTCGGTATTATCGGTGAGCTGCTGAGAAGATTTAAAGTATTATTTAAACTGACGATATTAGGAATCACACATTCGACTTCTTTCCCGCTTAGTGCTGGTACTATTGAGCTTGTAGATGTGGATGAAGCTGTGGATTAAATATAAAATTTTCTTTATGATTTTTGGAATTACTATAATATAAGATATATAATATACCTTGGCTCGAAATATGGTCAGTATTTCTTTTAATGCCCGACGGACCAGGAATATCCCATGTAACATTGACATTTAGGTCATCATCACTGTATATTTTCATGTAACAACTTCTGCAGATTTTTTCAATTAGTAACAATTTAAATATTTTTTTCGTTCGCGCGTTTACATAACGAAAGAGTAACATTTTGATAATTAACGCTGTTTTTATTCACTTTACACAAACAACATTCGGAAAACATTTTTCTATCTATTCACTTTAATTTCAAAACTAGAATCACCTCATGCTACATTTTGAAATCAATATTTTCTCATGGACATATTTACTTACCAGCATTTACATATATTACACGTAATTTGAACTAAAACTAAGAACGAGATAAAAAATTTTGTGAAACACTGAGAATGTTTTTTGTATATATAAATACAAATAATAAAAGGACCTTGTTAAAAGTTTCCCTGCTAGATAGGTAAAGTTTATATCTCATAATCTTTTCTGATTGGTCAATACATAAAATGTATGACCTGGTACTATATATGTATGTCATATGCAGAAGTTGATTTCAACTCCTCTGATTAATTTCAGCTCCAAGAAATGAATCTTGATGATATTCCCACAAAATGTAGTTTATGCGTTTATCCAGCTCTTAGGGATTAAAGAGGTATATTACCAGCAAAAAAAAAATAATATGAGAGTTATATTAGAGCTATTTTATGATAGCTTTCATTGTTTTTACTTGTAATTGTTATTTCTTCTATTTTTTGTTTTTGTCTTATAAATAAAATAAAGCCAATAGAGCAGCAGGTGGTAGTACTCACCTGTGTGGCAGAAGGTGGGGGGGAGGCAATATCAGCCCTTTAGGAGTTACATGTTGATTAAGAAAAAAGCTCTTTATTTTAAAAGGAACTGGGTGCACGGTCACAGTTAAAAGACCCTTCTATACAAAACTTCATGGCCTTTCCAACGACTGTTCAACAAACCCCCTCTTTTCAGGAGTTAAGGGGTCTAAGCAAAATATTTCGGATTTTTCCACTTTTTTTACTTTGACCTCTATTTTTTTTTTTACAAAACGGTCATTAACATAACTTTTTTTATAAAAGCTATAAGCTGTAGACCCTACCTTTAAATTGGACATATTAACCCTATGTCCTATCTGCAGCCGTTAAAGAGTTATTAGCTCAAAACCTTGTCTAAAAGCTATTATCAAACCTAAATTTGTCCCTTGCTGACTGAAAACACGTCATTTAAAAACAAGTGAAAAAGCTAGAATTGGTCTAAGACCAATTCTTGTGATACCCTATATGAATGTACGTATGAAATTTCGTATGGTCACCCATTTCACCAATTTTGATTTTTTGCATTGGTTTCTCGCATATACTTCTAGAACGGCTCGTCGGACAGAAAAAATGATTATAACCAATTTTATAGGATTTCTTATTCTGAAGAAGTTTTTAGTACAATAAAAATGTCTAGGAGCGATCGTTTTCAAAGTATATGTAAAAAACCAAAATTATTATATGGCAACACCAAGAAGGGGTTGCCCGATTTAGACCATTTTGAAACTTTATTTGCTATTAGTATGAAAACACAGCGTACCAAATTTCAGCTTTCTATGTCGACGTGTTCTCAGGTAGTGTCCAAATATAACGTGGAAAACGAAATTTTTGTATGGCAACCCCACGAAGGAGTTGCCCGTTGCCACGACTAGCTGATGAACCAGGTACCAGCTCAGCTCCAAAACCAGTGGAGGCAATTGCATAAGGAAGGCCACGTCCAGTTCCACGATTCCAGGACGAAGTTCTGCCCCCAGCAAATTTAATAAGTGATCCACGTATGTGGAACGAAATCCGTCTGCAGCCTATACCTTGGGTAAGGGCTCTGACAGCAAAAAAATGCTTCAAGCTGCAAACAGATGAAGGCGACACCCTCCGTTTCATCAAATCATCAAACGGAAAAATACGCATGCGCCTACAGGTCAAGAAACGTAAGTTTTTAAAAAAAATTCTTTTTAATCCTGGTACTAATAAAAAAAAACAACAGAACAAGGATAAAAATAGAAAGCTAAACATGGTTTAATATAAAATTTAATCAAAAATAATCCTCCAGTCACCTCCTTGTTTTTTTTTTGGCGGGAGGATGCTCCGTTGCCGAACAACATTCTAAAAAATATTAATAAAAAATTAAAACACTCACTACAAATATCTTCCAGTGCCACAGCAATTCTTGGCACCCTATAGGCATTGCCTGTATTCATTTAGGCCTTTGGCCTTATTTAATAGGTTTGTCACCAGTTCGTGGCACTACCTGGATCGCCTTGTATCCTTTTAGGCCATTGGCCTTTGATCACCTACAAAATAAACAAAAGATAAAAGTAGAAAAGGTAAATAAAAGTAAAAGTCTCAGATCAGTACAATGATCTGAGACTTTTACATGAAACTTATAAGTACATGCTCACCAAATTGCCCCATACGGTGCACCACGGAGCTCTCAAGTACATGATCTCAAAATAAAGATATAAAAGTAAAATAAATGTAAATAAACAAAAATTAAGAAATCTTACCATTGCACGGCCACTGCCGTCAACATCCAGTGACATTTGTGCCATAGGCAGCTGGTACGTTGTCTTCTTCTTCCATTTGCTAAGGGATACTTGCACTGCATTAAGCAAATACAAAATCTCCATGTCGCCGCGCTGCTGTTGCATGTCGTCAAAGCGACAGCGACTGACAGACGCACAGCTCTTATTGTATTTCCAGCTATAAATAGCGAGCTGTTGGGAGTATCAAATAACTTGCAAATTCAGCGGTCAACAAGACATTAATGCCCTAGACACACAGCACTCTTAATGAAGAAATAACTAACGACTCATTAGTTTATAATGATCCATTATAAACTGCGGACACACAGCCATTTCTTTAATTAAGTTGTGCTGTCAAACTGGTTTTGATGAACTTATCACATTAAAGAAGCAATATGGATCGAATTGACGCGATAAACTCTGTTTTCATTTATTTTATTTTCAATTTAACAATTTCCGAATGAGAAACACATTTTATTAAAAAAAATATTAATAATATAAATTGTGATTTGCATTTCTTTGCATTTCTTCTTCTTGTTTTTCAAATCGGCAGATGCACAGCGGAGCTCCAGATTTACATTATATGCCAAATCTAGCATATTTTTCCTCATTATCGCTATAATGAAGGAGGAAAACACTTCATTACTGTACTTCATTATCATCTGATTTTCGACCTATAATGACATATATAGTTAGTACAAATGATTCATTAGTTCGTGCAGTGTGTTTAGGGTATAAGCCTTGACTAACCCATAAGGGAAGAATTGAAACCTACTAACCAAATTTATTAATTAAAATTATATTTTTCAGCACCCTTAGCTAAGGTAGAATTGAACCTGGCAGAATTTATGAGCAGTGAATGAAGCTCATTCTATTTTTTACCCATGTTAGAAATTCTTTCTAATTCGTTTTTTATATTTTACAGGTTAAAAGTAAAAACGAAGTGGATTAGCAGCGGATTTATTTTTTTGACTTTTTATTTTTCTATTGAATTATTATTTCAATCATTATTTGAATTATTTGTTTGGTTTAATTTTTCTTCATAATTTTCATTTTTTATTTTTATAAGTAGCGAGTAAGCATTGAACTAATAGGTTAAGGCATATCTTGTGAACGAATAAAAAATATATTGACATTTAAAAATCAGTCTTCACCAGACTTATCCACTACACCGGCACCTCCCCTTTTTTTTATGTAAGGCCCATATTGGGCCTTCACAATGACGCTTGATAGATATTTTCCCAAGTTAATTTTTTTAGTTGTTTCTCTTTTTTTTATATTATTTCTGTCAATTATTAGTTAAATATTTCCATACTACTGGAGCTCAGACTTACCGAGAGGGTGAAATCCAAATTGCAGAAAGACATAAGTATATAAAAAGGACCCTACAAACCCACTACCGACCGAAACGTCCCTATTAAAATATCACATGACATTCACTAACATTTTAAAATTATTTAAACTACTTTTCTTACCTCTTGATTATCCCGGCATTAAAATTAAGTCAAATGCGAATATAAATCAGAAATCACATCGCACGTAACACAAAAAATTTACCTAACTCAAAATTCGCTTTTGAGTTAATTACACCATGAGACTCGCAAGCTTCGTTCTATCGTTTGGTCAAATCGACATATTTCTATCCGATTTTTTTACCGCTAGATAGTGATAGTGCCACTATTCTTATACTTAAGAACAGAGATATTCTTCATAGAACAGTGGCAAAGGACAGAATTTATTACTTAAAAATTGTATTTTGTGTTGTGCCACTTTTAAAAAAAAACTTGTAAAAGTATTTATTTATCAACGAAGAAAAGCGATACAACTTGAGATGATGCGGAATTAACAGCTAACCTCGCCAACTTCAGAAATAAATTTACTAACAAATTTAAGAGTTCGGACTATTTTTAGCAAACAATTACTACGTTAAGCTAGAATTAATTCCATAGTATTTCATTTCTTCGCTGTCCTGAAAAGTTGCATTTTTGAGCTGGGTTACTTTTCTATGTGACATGCAATACTCACATATATATTTTGATGTGGGATACAATTCATATTTATAATTTAGTGTCTTAGGGGAGCACTCCATTTACGCTAAACGATGTACCTTTTACAGACCTTTCTGTAGCATTCGTCTACAATCTTAATTTAGAGAAATAGTTAATTTCATATGTTCAAAAAGATGCAGGCTAGTCACCATGGATCTTACCAGTCTTGCCTCTTTTCTTCCTTTATTTTGTATCTTTCCAAATTAGCATAAAGCAAAAGAAAACTATCCACGGCAATTTCGGACTAGATATTTTCATAACTATTAATAAATATGACACAATTTAAAAAAAAAATAACCGACAAAATACACCTCCAATAAATTAATTATATTTCTTATATTTTCTGAAAAAAAAAACTGCTGAGTAGTGTTAATGTTATCGGTAAAATATCTGAGATACCTAGAAAAAAGACAGGCTAATACATTGGAATTTTTAAAAAATATAATCCTGACAGCTTAAGAATGTCACAAACCAACTCAAGTAAAAGAAAAACGAAATCTTGAAAATTCATCCTTCAAGGCTATGTACCTCATCCCTTCAATCATGTGTTATATGACAGTGTCAAGGAACAATCCTCCCCTATTGAGGCAATTTTTGCTTATAGCAAAAGGCTACAGAAATCCTGACAGCAGCTGGCAAAGCGAATGAACAATAAATTTTCGATAGAAAAGCACGGGAAATTCTTGTGTTGGATGTATTTGAGTGGAATTTTGACCCCAACTTATACTCTGAAGGAATTTAAAACGATCACTGTAAGCATTTCAATAGTCTTTCTTGTTTGCGCTATTTTTTAGCATTCCGCTAGAAATAATATAGGATCAGCAATATTTTTTTGTATTATAGTGATCTCATTAAGAGTAATAACATATTTGTAAACAACAAAATTGCGCATTTGGACATAATATAACATGACTGACTTAGGTAAATTTAGAATCCTTGACATTTACTTAATAGTATGAAGTACGTATATCTTTATTTAAAAATTGAAACAAGTTAAAATGGACAGATACAAGATTTTGAAAAAAACAGTTTTTGGTAAACAATACTAAAGTTAAGCTATATACCTCTATATCACTCTAGCATCAGTAGGTTAAATAAAAAATAATTGGGTAAATTTGGCAAAGAGAGTTATGTTAACCTCCTCGGTCTACAGATCTAACTTTATTGACTTTTCTAATTATGATGCTGGAGGAAGACTATTTCAGGGATAGAAACTTCAAGGAATAATAATTAACTACTACAGAATAAATGATATACATATTTGTGCACTCTGCTGACTACAATGAAAAAAGCTTGGTAATTTACAATGGATCAGACCTAGAAAATATTCTAATGTTGGCATATGTAGTATATAGTATTTTAAAAGCAATTCTGGTCCAGAACTAAAATAACAGGACTGTGTTCAAAATTTTGCAATAGCTGCTAGCATAGAAAACTGAAGCAAATGGCAAGATGTGCCATATCCACTCAAAACTGTTATCCAACTTTGAACACAGAAAAGCTGCTTTTACTAGATTTTGTTTGTATAATACATATATTACTTATTTATAACAGTTGAGTTGTGATTGCCTAAACTGAGGAATAATTAATATTATTAAATATGGAAACTAATAACATTTATGAAGAAAGTAGAAACATGTACTTGTATATCCATGAGGTGTGGAAATGGTTTATTAGCATGATTATACAAAGAGTTCTGTGAGTAAATAAAATGTTTGAGATGGACATTCAAGATAAATTCCAATCGCTTGTATCTTCCCCGATAAGAAAAAGCCGAAATACGGAATGATTTTAAGAATGGAAACACATGATATGGATTTAATTTTGAATGCAAATTTTTTTGAAATTTCTTTATGTTGCAGGACAAAAAGAGTGTGTTGCAAAAGAGTGTGTTGTGGACAACAGGTGCCTTAACGAATTTGAGGATATATTCTGTTACATATTATTCTGCTGTACAGCACTTTGAGCTTGCAGCTTCATTAGACCCACACTTCCACTTTTCCTACTTTTTCGAGCCTGGAAGATTCCTTCCTGGAAAAAACGTCGTGAAATGTCAACTGAGCTACTAATGTAAACATTTGAAAAAACAGCTAAAGAACAAACAGGAATGAAGAAAATTAAAGCTATGGAAGAACAAGCGGAAGCAGTTAAAAAACTGGAAGAGACTCTAGAGCGCGGCCACAACATCCACAAGGAATTGATGGAGAGACTTATAGAGAAAATGACCCCCTCTGATTTCAAGGAAACTTTCAGAATTAGTTAAGTAATAAAAAATATTGGACCGGTATTTTTTTGTTTAGCCTACCGACCTCAGGTCTTTGACACAGCGTGACTCAAATTTTAATGTTTTCACTGCGGACGTGTTTCTTAATTTACTGATTACTTGGGATCGGGTTATTCAATTCTTTTGTATGATATCTCAAATTAAATACAAGTAGCTTTTGCTGTGTTTTTGAGAAAAACCCAATAAAAGATGACCCAAAAAACTCTTTTATATTTTAATTCAACCAAGATAGGAGATTTTCCTAAAACCTTCACATAAAAATCTCAAATTAAACCTATTAAATGGGGCTTTCCAAAGAAATGAAAACAAAAATAAAAATATTGAAGAACAAAACACAATTTTTTTTAAAAATTTTGGACTTTTAAGCCCCTCCAAAAGACCCCCCCCCCCTGCCCCACCCCATCCGCCCAAATATATATTTTTAAATGCTCTAATATTAATACATAGCACATCAAAAATTTGGTTTACGAGATACAGTTTTTTTTATTAGCATCCCTGCAAAATTTCATGTAAATTTTAGAATTTACTTCAAAAAATGATTGTTTTATATTTTTTAAATACTCAATAAAATAAGCATTTAAAAAATTTTGCAATAGTAGTTCTGTTTTATTATTTCTAAAATTTGATAATTTTACTTTTAGTGCAAAACGAGTACTCTTTAACAATAACACTATTCTCATTTACATAAAACTGTGGTACTTCTGAGTACCTACTATTGCCTTGGAATGATCATATCTATTTTTAATTTTTCTTTCAATATTTGTGTAGTCTTTTGTTGAAACCCGGGAATAATTTACCTTAGTCTCTTTTTGTGAAACAGCCCAATCGTACAAATGTTTCGACGTTTGAATCACACTATTATGCAAGCTTGCTTTTGCTGCATTTTTTTAGAACTCCTCCTAAAGCATCGCAAGGTCCTTTCTCATGGCAGGTTGCAAGAAAGTGGTATTCTGCATCAAGATTGAACTCTTTCTTCATATGGCATATATTGTACCATGTCGTCCTATTTTTGCAATGACCTCCAGACCCATCCGAAAAATGAATAATTTTTTAAACAAAAGGAAATTTGTCCTTTATGAAGTTGAAGCTTTCCAATAAACGAATTGCGACATGGTTATGTTTTAGTGAATCCGCTATTACTATTAAGCTGGTGAATTGCAGCGTGTCGGTATCATTCAAATATTAAATAGCAAATGAGTGTATGGTGCATTGCGCATTTGCCCAGTGGGCATCCTGAACCACGAAAGAATAATTTTCGGAAAAATCTGAGATAATAATGCATTCATTTGGCTTTAAGTTAACCTTGAAATGCTTTAAATATTTTTGTTTGTTATTTAGCAATAAAATGATGTGGAACTAATTTGCAAGTTTTTCGCAAAAAACGTCACTGAATTTCTGGTTCTCCATTTGCGTCATTTCATAAGTGCATCCGTCCACTTGTTGCCATTGATTAAATATGATCCCTTCAATATCCTTATCCAGAAGCTCCAAAAGTATCGCGATTAGGTGTTTCGTGTCTGGGCATTTTACACATTGTTGCAATAAACATTGATTATTGTAGCTGTCGCAAATTACTTGGTAGATAAGATCGTGGTAGGTGGCTGTATATTCAGGAAGCAGTTTACTTCTTTTAAGAACATCAAGCATGAGTTTAATAATCTGGTGGTAAATGCAAACACATATGGAATAAGTTCCTGATGATTGCGCCAGAACACAATTTCCTGTACGATGTGTTGCAAACGTGGAAAACCCAATTTCTTTGACAAAATACCTTTTTCTTGTTGTAGCTTTTTTGCCCGATTTGCAAGATGAAAGGACACGTTGAATTCTCTTTGAATTTTGCGAGCTGACCAGCTTTTTGGCAGGGTTGTCAGTATAAGATACTTTTCGTTAAATGTTTCGGCTTTTCCAAATTTCTCCTTAAGTTGCTGAATGGATCTGGCAAATTCAGCACATGTTCCGCGAGTTTTGAATATAATTCGATAGCTTTCCTTTTTCTATAATTATCACGCTTAAACCTTTCGGTATTATCGGTGAGCTGCTGAGAAGATTTAAAGTATTATTTAAACTGACGATGTTAGGAATCACACATTCGACTTCTTTCCCGCTTAGTGCTGGTACAATTGAGCTTGTAGATGTGGATGAAGCTGTGGATTAAATATAAAATTTTCTTTATGATTTTTGGAATTACTATAATATAAGATATATAATATACCTTGGCTCGAAATATGGTCAGTATTTCTTTTAATGCCCGACGGACCAGGAATATCCCATGTAACATTGACATTTAGGTCATCATCACTGTATATTTTCATGTAACAACTTCTGCAGATTTTTTCAATTAGTAACAATTTAAATATTTTTTTCGTTCGCGCGTTTACATAACGAAAGAGTAACATTTTGATAATTAACGCTGTTTTTATTCACTTTACACAAACAACATTCGGAAAACATTTTTCTATCTATTCACTTTAATTTCAAAACTAGAATCACCTCATGCTACATTTTGAAATCAATATTTTCTCATGGACATATTTACTTACCAGCATTTACATATATTACAGGTAATTTGAACTAAAACTAAGAACGAGATAAAAAATTTTGTGAAACACTGAGAATGTTTTTTGTATATATAAATACAAATAATAAAAGGACCTTGTTAAAAGTTTCCCTGCTAGATAGGTAAAGTTTATATCTCATAATCTTTTCTGATTGGTCAATACATAAAATGTATGACCTGGTACTATATATGTATGTCATATGCAGAAGTTGATTTCAACTCCTCTGATTAATTTCAGCTCCAAGAAATGAATCTTGATGATATTCCCACAAAATGTAGTTTATGCGTTTATCCAGCTCTTAGGGATTAAAGAGGTATATTACCAGCAAAAAAAAAATAATATGAGAGTTATATTAGAGCTATTTTATGATAGCTTTCATTGTTTTTACTTGTAATTGTTATTTCTTCTATTTTTTGTTTTTGTCTTATAAATAAAATAAAGCCAATAGAGCAGCAGGTGGTAGTACTCACCTGTGTGGCAGGAGGTGGGGGGGAGGCAATATCAGCCCTTTAGGAGTTACATGTTGATTAAGAAAAAAGCTCTTTATTTTAAAAGGTACTGGGTGCACGGTCACAGTTAAAAGACCCTTCTATACAAAACTTCATGGCCTTTCCAACGACTGTTCAACAAACCCCCTCTTTTCAGGAGTTAAGGGGTCTAAGCAAAATATTTCGGATTTTTCCACTTTTTTTACTTTGACCTCTATTTTTTTTTTACAAAACGGTCATTAACATAACTTTTTTTATAAAAGCTATAAGCTGTAGACCCTACCTTTAAATTGGACATATTAACCCTATGTCCTATCTGCAGCCGTTAAAGAGTTATTAGCTCAAAACCTTGTCTAAAAGCTATTATCAAACCTAAATTTGTCCCTTGCTGACTGAAAACACGTCATTTAAAAACAAGTGAAAAAGCTAGAATTGGTCTAAGACCAATTCTTGTGATACCCTATATGAATGTACGTATGAAATTTCGTATGGTCACCCATTTCACCAATTTTGATTTTTTGCATTGGTTTCTCGCATATACTTCTAGAACGGCTCGTCGGACAGAAAAAATGATTATAACCAATTTTATAGGATTTCTTATTCTGAAGAAGTTTTTAGTACAATAAAAATGTCTAGGAGCGATCGTTTTCAAAGTATATGTAAAAAACCAAAATTATTATATGGCAACACCAAGAAGGGGTTGCCCGATTTAGACCATTTTGAAACTTTATTTGCTATTAGTATGAAAACACAGCGTACCAAATTTCAGCTTTCTATGTCGACGTGTTCTCAGGTAGTGTCCAAATATAACGTGGAAAACGAAATTTTTGTATGGCAACCCCACGAAGGAGTTGCCCGATTTGTCTCATTTTCGAACTTAATTTTACTTTTTTTTTTAATGTCCGTGTACAAAATTTCAGCTTTCTAGGTGAACGCGTTCTCGAGTTATCGTGCGCACAGGCAGACAGACAGACGGACGGACGGACGGACGGACATGCAAAAATCAAAATAACTTTTAATATTATGCGTGGGTGTCCAATTCATTTTGCTCTACCATCATTATTTCGAGGTGTTACAAACGGAATGACAAACTTAGTATACCCATATAGATTTCATCTAGAGTATAAAAATATCGGCTAATTTCGGTCTGACATGAATAGGCTTAAAGCTAGTAACTCTTTAACAGCTGCAGATAGCACATAGGGTATTATAGGTCAAATTAAAGAGGAGGGTCTACAGCTTATAGCTTTTATAAAAAAAGTAATGTTAGTGACCGGTTTGCAAAAACGATAGAAATTAAGTTAAACAAAGAAAGTAAGAAAATTCGAAATTTTTAATTTAGACCCCAATAACTCCTGAAAGGTGGTTGAGGAGTCGTTGGAAATGCCATGATGTTCTGCATACAATGAGTCTTAACTGTGATCAAGTACTTTTTTTAATACAGGTTGTTTTGTAAAAAACTGGCTTTCTTTCTTAATCACCCTGTAATTCCCCCCCCCCCCCCCCCCCCCACTTCCTTTATTGTTTTTCTAGATAAGTACTATCACCTCCTGATTTAAAGTGTTGAGAACTTTCGTTGCCATAGTGACATCTGATGTGTTCATATATTCAATCATACAGTATTAATTCACGAAAATTAGCTAATTTAAAAGAATCAAAAACTTTTTTGTTAATTTTTTAATTTTTATATCAAGCAATAGTTATATTGATGTTTTAATTAGATTGTGTCCTTGAGAACGGTTCGAGACATCGGCCGAAACGTCGGAGAACAAATAAAATTCTCACAAACTAAAGAGGTGTTTTTCCTCCTGACCGTCGAGCCCGAAAATCCCAATACACGAAAATTGAAAGAAAACGGTCATTATACTAATATCTAATTTCAATTCCGGTGGGCCAATACCGGCAACATAATGCAGCAGTCTTATGAACACATCAGATGTCACTATGGATCCGAAAGTTGTCACCTCTTCACATCATACAGTATTAATTCACGAAAATTAGCTAATTTAAAGAAATCAAAAACTTTTTTGCTAATTTTTTTGTTTTTCAATTTTTATATCAAGCAATAGTTACATTCATGTTTTAATTAGACTGTGTCCTTGAGAACGGTTCGAGACATCGGCCGAATCGTAGGAGAACAAATAAAATTCTCACAAACTAAAGAGGTGTTTTTCCTCCTGACCGTCCAGCCCGAAAATCCCAATACACGGAAAGTTAAGTACGAAGTTTATTTGTTATGTTTATGCATTGTATTGAAATTAGTCGTATACCTGTAACTTATTCTATAGCAAGAATCCATGTGGTTGAAGGAAGCTGCCGATCTATTGATATTGATGTGCAATGGGAAAAGTCTTCCTTATAAAGTTTTGAAACATCTCTCAGGAGATACTATGTTTGCACGAAAATTTTGTTGAAATTCTTGCTTTGTATAATTATTCATAATCCACAGTTTCACTCCTAGCTGAAATTTCTTTAATTCTTGAAGCTAAAAAAAAATATACATCTTCCACTTCATCTTCACTTTCATAGCCTTTCTCTTGTAAATAACACGCATAAATAAAAATGTTGAGCTTAACGACATTTGTTATAGCAAACATTGTAAATGTAAACTAACTAACGCTACTTCAATTCTATTGAGAGAACCTTTAAATTGATTATATATTTCTATTTCCCACCAAGATTTTCGTTTGGTAATCCAATTTCTTTCAACTGACAGCTACATATCCATTTGCATACCATAGCTGATATTTGACTTGTGGTTGTGAGGCCAAGCAACAAAAAGCTGCTATCACAGCTACTTTTCTTACAATTTTGAACACAGGAACTGTCAAATACCAAGTAGCAAAAGTAGCCTTCTGGTTGCTATTGCAAAAACCTTGAGCACAGTCCTGATGGCTCTAAATAACATCACTCTAAATTTACTGGTAAACCGCAATATCATGGCCTGTAATAAAATCCTATAAGCACAAGTAAGCCTAGTATGGGTTTGAACGAAAGTACAAATCTATCTGCAATAAGGGCTAGACTCGTAAATTCATAGTGAAATTCTCCAACATATTGAGAAAAGCCTTACAAACAAACAGAATGGTATGAGTTAAACCACGTGCAGAACTGAAGTGAAAGTGAACAATGTTTTTTTCTTTTTTATGTTAATATCGGGGCAAAGCTTGAGGAAAGGAACAGTATGTGCGTAGAAACAAATGGTGAGGGGAGGGAAGGGCGTAGAGGAAGTCCCAAATATTTAAATGGTTTCATAAATCTTCTTGCACTGTAAATAAACTGTAAAGATTAATCCTCCAAGAAATTGAATATTGAAATATGAATTGAATAGAAATTAAATTAATTATAAAGATATATGACAATTTTGTTGGTCCGAGCTGTACTCAATTCAATTCAATTCAATTATTTATTCTAGGTTCAAGATTAACAATCTTTTGTCAGGATCGAATGTGGAAAGAGGTATTTCAGGGGAACTATCATACTTCATTAGATTATTTTAAAATAACTAGATCTACGAGGAAAAATATGTGTATAAAATTACAAATTGAAATTATCAAAGAAAAGAAAAAAAAGATTCAAAAGAGTATATCAAGATATCAAATATACAGGAGTAAGGAAATCGATGATTTATCATCCATTACAAATAAATGAAGGCGCAACTCAACTAAATGCAGAACCATTAAATTGGCCAATTGAAAAGGTAAGTTGTTCAGAGGCGAATAATCTGGCACAAAATAAGAACCAGTGAGAATGGGAGTACAACATCAAGGCAATACGAGTGTTTAGTCCCTGGCAGAATACAACAATTGCCGAAATTCAACATAACAAGGCTGCTGACCCAATTGCAATATTCTATAAAAAAAATTAGACTCCTACATTTGAAATAATATTATTCCTCCACGGAATAGCTCAGTAGCGAGAGGCTGTAATTGGAGATATGATCGTATTTATGCAGCCCATAAATAAACTCAATACAATTTTTGAATACCACTTTTAGTTACCTGGAATACACATCATCCATAGCTGGGAAATTAAGGTATCCACTCGTCAAATAAAGAAATTTAGTGCTAGAATACTAATAAATAGAAAAATAGACAACCGTCTGCACAGATTTTAAACAGTATGGCACTTATAAATATGATCGCAACATGGCAATTAAGGAGCAATTTACGATTTCGAGCCTTACTTATATATAGGGTATTTGTGCCATTAAGTAGAATTTCTGGCAGTGAAGATGAATCAATTAATCGTGGATAGAATTCAATGCACTGGGATATATTAGGACTAAGATTAAGAACATTTTCAATCAATTGATCAATTGATAATATAAGTTAATACGGGTTAACACAATCTCCGTTGAGATCTATGGGATGAATCAAATAAAGCTGGACTTCATCAGGATATGGGAGAACTTTAACGACATTAGTTACTTCAGGTAGATTATGCATACATATGAACTGAATAATACACCCCTGAGGTCGGAATAGAACCATGAGACGCACCATAGTATAGAAACAAAAGATCTGACGAACCAACATTATTCAATGTGGCACGATGGGATCCACTCCACAAAAAAAGTTTAAATAAAATGATGCGAACTCACGAAGATAGTCTCAACAAGAGCCCATCGTGATAAACGCTAGTAATATGAGCATCATATCGTTATCAAGAGAAGAGCGAATGTCAGCTGTTACTTTGCGTAGAGTCGTTCCGCAGCTCTGATTGACACGAACTGATTAGAGTATTTTCACACAGATATTCTAGAATTTGTCAGTAAATTGACATTAAATAAGAACCAAAATAGACTAATCGGTCGGAAGGCATGGGAAAGGAAGAGATACATATTTAAATATGTTGCAGGTGCTCAAAAATCGTTGGCGAGACTAATTTGAGAAGTTTGGGTAATATTTGGTCAGACCAGATGCACTTCATGTGAGAGAAAATACCGTCTTTATCACCACTTTGACGCTCAGAGCCTTTAGAATCTATCGAGTGATGAGGTAACCATGATTGAAAATTATCAGGTGGTTTAACATTGGATCGATCATCTCCCAATCATAATTTCTCTCATACCAAAATTAAAATTTTAATCGTTAATTAACATGTAATTGTAAAAATGCATGACTAGTTTCAACTGCGCCCAAATTTTCCAAATTTTTACTTATAAGAATGTAAAAATTACCATACATTTTCGATTATGCAAAGCGACCGTGAAATATTTTCGTATTAAAATATTGAAAGAGCGGAGCTCCTACGATCAGTTGAGAACAAATTCGGAGCTTTTGGATTAAAACTATTCATTAAGAGCTTTCCTTTGATACTAAGCATCCATTATTGCGTGAAGCCGCTATTTGTGTAAATCGAATAATATCTGTTCCAACATCAATTAAATAATATTCATCTTTTCTATATTTTTTTATTTATAGTCTTGATTCTATAACCTAATTTGCTGTCTTATCTTGGCAGATAAGGTGTACTAATGAAATCGGAAAAATAAATTTTTTGTTGAAAGTGGGAGTAACTTTTGATCATTTCATGAAAAACGGAACAGGATGAAGAAATAAAATCGAACTCGTGTGTTAATCATTTGTCAACCTGCGTAAATCGTCCGTCGTCGTAACTATTTAGTATTAAAATTAGCAATAAATTCAAGTATTTTGTACATGCTCATAAATTCTAAGTTGAAATGGCGTAAGTAAGATTAATCTTGCAAATAATGGGAAATTCTCGAAATTATTCCTGCCATCTAACTTTGGTGGTCTTGCATTAGAATTGCTAATCTGCTATACAAGCGCTTGCATACTTGTTACCAGGGTGTTAGTAATTTAGAATTTCCTTGCGTTGCTTCAAATTAATTAGCCTTGACCAGGTGCTCACTTTTAAGCGTTTAATTTTACGACCTCTCTCAAGCTTTATACAAGAATTTTGTTCATTCTACCACCAGTGAAACTATTGAAGTACTCTTGGAGGTGTATATATACTTAATAACGAAGGCGGTAACAAAAGTTATTCACGTAGAACCAAAAGTGGCTTGAAAGTGGTCCGCCGCTACTTCAACTATTCCTGGCTTCTCCAGAAGTATGTACAAGGGGTATATATGGTGAGATTTATCGTCACTACATTCGAACCGAAACAAACAAAGCCGCAAATTTATAAGAAAATCCTGTCCTTGAATGAATGTGCGTACTTACTAAGAACATACCTACCTATGCACACCTTTAATTATGTATGGCTACGACAGAATGAACCAATTTAATTCGAGCCTCATGTGATATAAATGTGTGATGTTCATCAATTTGTTTGCTTTCACACACATGATGCGGTCCATAATCATTTGATATCAATACAATCAATGCCTCCATAAATTACCGGGTTTTATCAAAACAGTGTGCCTGGCTATACGGTAGACTACACCACCCGACATTGTGATTTGTGATCAGTAAATTTCTTATTGGTAATTGCCATTGTTCTGCATGCTAATGTTCTTAAATTAAGCCGTTTGTATGCAATCAGAGATTCATGTCTCCATCTTGATCTGAAGTATTAAACGAGAGTTTTTCTTGTCGTTTTAATTTATTAGAACGCTTTAACATAATTATGTGCGAGACGTGGCGTGTACATAGTTTTATAGCAGATTTATATGTCTCCAGGAAAGATAAACTATTCCAGGATTTGATTGTTTTTTTTTATGGCTATTATAGAATGTAAGCAGGAATCACATGAAAAGCAATTTCTGAAAGAGACTTCTCCAAGCATGTGTATAGAACTTAGTAAAATGTAATGACAAGTATATATTCATCAAAAAATACTTAGTAGTATAAGTAAGTATTAGTGAAAAGTAAAATGTGATTTAGTAAAATCCTCGGAAAATATTCACAGCATATGAAAAAGCAGAATTAAAGCTAGCTATTACCCGCGGGATCGCTTCCATGGAATTAGTATTATAAAATATTTAAATGGTTAGAATTATTGAAAAGACCATCAGCATCACAACTTCTATAGTAAAACACTCTTATATACTATATCATAATACTTCCGATTTGGAGGTAGTCCATGGATATTTCATGCGTCGGACATCCGCTAGCAGCCCGCATGATCGTGCATATTATCCTGATCGTGCTAGAAAGACGATTCCTGCAAATGTATTTCCGCCACCTTCAATGTTTGCCCTTGAATCCTATTTATAGTCATCGCGAACTAGGTAAGGTACTAGGTAAGAAGCGATCTGCTCTACATCCGTAATAATCTTCCGTAACTGGTTTAATGTGACCAACAATTTCATTTTTGGTACCAGTAAGGCTCTTTCATACAACCGCTTCGAATATCATTATTTAATACTACTAGCTCTCAGGTCAGGATATCTGTTTGATATAAGTTCTTCGTGACTGCGTACAACATGAGAAATCCCTTGTAAATGTGACAGAACCACCCGAATCCATTTCCAATTATACCTACCTAATTTACTTTTAATAATGTTCCCCGTAATTTCCTGTCTTTCCGTCGTTATAGAGTTGTACCAACATATTTGTGGTTAAGTTATATTTTCGGTAGACCTTCTCGGAAGACCAACCAGCAAGACGACCATTGTCGGCTAAACATTTATTTTAACAATTAAAAACAAACAAACATATATTTCACACCTCAGTTCATTTAAAAAATTTACTATACAACTAAGCTGATTTCTAAACACGCAAAGATAAAGGTATGTTTATAAAAGCAAAACAAAAAAATAAATCGGACGTAAATCGTTACATAATGAATGCCGGTTACTGAGAGAAATCGGGAAAATTGATAACAGACTCCGCACAATTGTTGAAGACATATTAACTGATACGGAATAAGATAAACTAATACAAGGGTTTATGTCTGAGGTCAATCTAAGAAGTCGAATTTCTCAAAAAGCATTCCATAACGCAGCTGTAGTACAGTAAAAGAAGAATGCATAGCTCTCATATTTGTCATAAGAAACTTTACATGAGAACACCATCCTCTCATGTACAATTTCTATAAATACTAAACTTATGTATGCAGCCTTTCGGTGGCTAAAGAGTTTACCTTGATATATAGTCCTTGTCAACAAATTCTGAAGTTTTTCGATATGAAATTTTCATTCGCTTATAATTCATAGTTACTTTTTGAATTAATATTCTAAGCGTAAGAGTAAAGAGATTCACTAGGTACCTCAAACCTCTCACCTGAATATCCTACTCAAGTTTTTAGAAGTTGAACTCTTGTCCGGGAGACCTAGAAAATCTGTCTCTGAATCCAAAACCTTCCTGCAATCCTATACGTAATCAAAGCAAGACTATTGTATGGAACGGAAGCCTTTAGTTGGAACGTGTACAACGGAAAGTCATCCTATAGCCGATACGTGAAAACGGGTAACTAGTAGTAGTACGTAAACAAAGGAATCTACTAGTCAGTACGTTTAGAACGAAAAGCTATCCAGTCGCCAGTACCTGAACAACGGAGGACTAGTTCTAGTGCGTGAGGAACAGAATCCACTAGTTAGTGCGTGTACAACAAAGAGGCCTCCCGTCACACCTCCCAACTAGAACACTATAATATCTGCTAGCCGATACGTGAAAACGGGTAACTAGTAGTAGTACGTAAACAAAGGAATCTAGTAGTCAGTACGTTTAGAACGAAAAGCTATCCAGTCGCCAGTACTTGAAGAACGGAGGACTAATGCTAGTGCGTGAGGAACAGAATCCACTAGTTAGTGCGTGTACAACAAAAAGGCCTCCCGTCACACCTCCTAACTAGAACACTATAATATCTGCACATTTTACATTTATAATAGAGACGCAAGCAATAAAAGCGAGTATATTAAATTCAACCAGCTGTATTCATATGTCCCCTTACTCCACCGAAGCTGCACACAGTCAAATTTTTACGTTTTGATACCGACCGAACTATTGTCGGTCAGCAAGCGTCATTATAAAACACATATACACATAAATGTTGCTGAAACTAGAAGCTATTTTTGAGGCCATTCCCTTTACCGCTTACACGAATTTGTCTATTTATATATTTCTTTACTATTTTCGACACTCTCGTAGACCCACTTTTCGTCATCACAGCGTACTGAAATTTGGCACACAGGTTCACGTCGCGTGACAATTGAATCTTTCAAAATTTGAACCGGAAATTTCCATGGAAAACCCGGGAAATCGGGAAAAGTCATTTGAAAATTTGGTACAAATTTGATTAGTGATAAATCCGTTTCAAGAAAAATGCTGAGTTTTTCGATTTTTCCGGAAAATTTTCCGACTTTTCCGGAAAATTTTCCGGTAAAAAAGTCTTCTAAATTATGCAGGATCAAGTTCCCTATCAACTCGCATGATTACTTTCTCTCCGACAATGGTGAAAACTTGCAGAAAAAATCGAGGAAAATTCATATAAAACGCTTTTCCGGAGGTTTTCAGACCAAAGAAGCTTTTGAGCGTTTTGCAACCTAAGACAAAGTTGTAGAGCGAAATGAGTTGCATAAAGTTGCTTTTATGGAAAACACCGTGGAAATCGCGGAAAAGCGGGTAGATCATCGGACAAATTTTCATCGATATGATTAGTGATAAATCTGTTTCAGGAAAAGTGCAGAATTTTTCAATTTTTCTGAAATTTCCGGAATTTTTCGACTTTTCCGTAAAATTTTCCAACAAAAAAGTTTTATAAGCTATGCGGAATCATTTTTTTTCCCGTCCTACTGGCATCAATACTTTCTCTTCAACAATCATGAAAACGTGCGAAAAATCGAGGAAAATTCATGTAAATTTTTAAAAAAAATTCCTAGTAATAGGAAAAGTCCGTGGAAAACATGGAAAATCGGGAAAATTCATGTTATATGGGATCAACTTGGAATACAGCTAAAAGCGCTTTTTAAAAAATAATTTGAATTTCAGAAAACCGATGCAGTACATCAACGATTCGATACTCGAAAAATTTTTGTTTTCGGATCGGCACCAAACATGACTTAAAAATTGTTTTAAAATATCTCCATGCAGCACGTAATAACAATTTAGTTAACGTGAAAAAGGCAGAAAATAAAATAAGTAAAAAACGAGTTTTCAAACAAATCTGAGGCCAAGCCGGATGAAAAAGTAGAAAATAAACTTTTCTTCACACATAGAGGTGGACTCAGATTTTATTCGCTGACAATCACCGATATATTTCAGTATGATCAATCACAGGTAATAAGTGATTTGATTCATGAAGAGAAAGAATATTCAAGAGCCATGTCCCAATTTAAAAATCTGAGTCCACCTCTGTGTGTGAAGAAAAGTTTATTTTCTACTTTTTCATGCGGCTTGGCCTCAGTTTTGTTTGAAAACTCGTTTTTTACTTATTTTGTTATTATCTAGTAAGATATACATTTTTAAAGCAAAATCAACAGCAGGAATAAAAAGCAGGAAAAATTTCATAATTGATTAACGACCCTGTAAAGAAGTTAACCGGTTTTTTCATTTTCTAAATAGAATCTAAAAGATATTTGGAAAATTTGTTCATCAAATTTCTACTCTCGAAGTCGAAGAACTCTTAAGCAGTGTCAAAATAAACAGCTAAAGGAGAAATTTTTAAACGGCAAAAATTTGGGTAGAAATTTAGCTCTCTAAATTATCCTCCGAATTACATAGACGGATGGACATGCAAATTATCATAACTTTTAATATTATTCGTGGGCTTGGAAGTTGAATCAATTTTTCGTACCATATTTTCTATCTGTTACAAGCAGAATGCTTTCATCCACGGTATAAATATAAATAGCCATCTGCAGGCATATCCTGTGAAGTTTCTTTTTCGTTTTAGTGAAAACCAAAAATTATAACATTGTTACAGCCTGTGGTACGTCATTGAAAATTCATTGAATCACTGATGCAGGATTAGTTACAATTCTTTTTGGATATCTGAAATGCTCGATCGATTTGAGAGATTCGGTACTGTGACCAGCAAGTTATCTGATATTGCAATAAAAGCTAGAAAAATGTTGATTGCTGTTCCAATTAATTCGTTCCAGACTCAGAACTGAATACTGTTTTAATTGCAACTATTTACACGAGTACTTTCTAACTAAGCTCAAAAATTATTACATACCTACACAGTAAAAAATTCTTACTACTTTCAAAGTAGGCAAAATAGTGCCTACTCTTAAAGTAGTAATTTTCAACCAGTTGAAACAAAGTACACATCTTTCTTAATCTTAATACTCAATGTAGTAAATGAATTACACACGAATTCGTAAAATTACACATTTTCATAGTAATCGAATTCAAACATACTTTGTAAAATTACATATATACTTTGTAACATTACACACACGATTGTAAAAAATGCAATAAGTGGCGTAAAATTCAAATGAAAGTTTATATGTGGTTACTTTTTCAAAGTAACCGCTCTGCTTATTTCGGAAGTAAATTTTTGTCGCGAAATAACCAGTGATGAAAACTCTGAAAAGTAAAAATTTGTCTGTTTTCATAACATCAATAGAATAGTATTCTTTTGCTTATTTAATGAAATATTGTAAATTTACAATACATAAGTTTATCAATGATAAACATAGGTTCGATTTGCATTCCACACAATACAAAAAAGAAAACAAAGCTCAATAAAGTGTGGAAGAACTAAATTAAGAAAACGAAATTCTTTTAGAATTTTTTGTAGATTTTTTTTTTATTAATATAATTGAAAATCTCTATAAACAAAAACAAAATAAACACAAATTTGATTTTAAAGCTATTTACATTTCAAGGTCAGTTCAATATTTTTGTAGCTACATGGAGTAAAATTTATGATGGAAAAATTTACATAAAATATATTGAAAAAATAAACAGAAAAATATTCATTAATCCAGATTAGTGCAAGAAAAAAGTGTAAAGTGCACACTTTTAAGATGATTTTACTTGCGCAATTGCCGTTATCAGACGTACAACTTTTGCCACAGCATTTGCATTTTTCTTTTTCCCTCGTGTTATATCTGCGTAAATTTCGAAAAAGTACCTTTGAATGAAGTCCCAAGTTTGTGATGCTTCCTGATGATAAGTCTTATTTAGAATGAAATAAAAACAGAATTCCTGCAGAAGCCCTTCTTGAATATTCTTTGAAGGTGAATTAGCAACTTCTTTTTCAATGAAAAAATATAGAGAATTTCGCTCATCACTTGTTTCTATATTTGTATTTGTAAAAAATAGTTTATAAAAATTGATTAAAATTGATCTAAAAATAAATAAATAACTACAATTGTTTGCATTTCTAACGCATACAAATATCTTATACTTACATCATAAGTTTTGCACAAGAAGTCCAAATTTTCTTGAAAATAGTGACACAAATAATCCATAGCAATAAGAATATCCCTCGATCGTATTTTGTTTATTTTGTTTAATATTCTTGGTTTATTAGTTTCCCCAAATTTAATGATTTGTTGGACTTTTTCATGAAATGTTAAGGTGATGTCAATTATTTTTTTTTCTGTTAGACTCTCAAGACAAATTCTTTTCTCAAAACTAAGGGCCAATTATGCTTTATATCCCCAAAACTGGGTACAATTTTTAAGTTGTTGAAAAATTTTCTTTCTTGAGTATAACATTCATTCATTAATGACTGTATTCTATTATGCTCATCTTTGGTAAAAGTTGCTTGTTTATTAAATCTTATTAAAGTTTCTTTTATTTGTGTAACTACACTTGAACATATTTTTTTAAGTTTCACCCACTTTTGTTATATAAATTCCTTTGAAAACACTGTTTAATCACAGCTGACTGCCAATTCCAATAATTGACGTCTACACACAACTGCGTTCGCAAAACACAATTTAATGAAACTTGTCAATTCCAATAATTTACTTTCAAACAAACTATGATTACAAACGAGAATATGCTGTATGCTGGAATAAATATTCTGGTGGAGTGCAGCGGTTAAATAAAAAGAAATTTGTCACTCTATTATTCACTCAATTATTTATTGCAAACGATAATACTAATGACTAAGCAAACTTTAATTTTATGAGAAAATTAATTACTTGAACAATTATTTCGATATGTCAAATTTACTTCCTTCAACTTACACGTAAAAGCTTCGAAACTTCACTTACAATTCACTGATTCACTGTGTTGTTATGTATTTAATTACTAAAGGAAATTGAAATGTACAAATAAAAACTATATATTACTCGAATTTATCCTTTTCTATTCAATAATAACAAATTAGAAAATTATGCTACGTTATAATTTTATTTCTATATATATATAAGGTAAAAACAATTTTCCTTTCTATTTCTTAACTAATATATTTACTAATGGCTGAAAGTAAATAGTAATTATAACTCAAGGTAGATCTAATTTCCAATTATTATGTTGTGTAAAAATGACCTAATGGCATATTTTTTTACACGATGAATAATTGTTAGAAATTTCGATTTACTTGAGTGAATTAGTTAAATGGCTGAAAGGAAGAAATTAAGAATCAAAAAATTCAATTGTTCTTGTTAAATTCATACATGTGTGTATGACCAACACCTGGCATGCGAACACAATGAAATTTAACTCAAATTGAAAATAAATAATTAATTCACAAGGTTACCTTGAATTTGATTGAAAGTTGTTGCTATTAGAATTTCAATCAATAAATTCACTTGAAATTTGTTGAAGTTGCGAATTGCCTTTGAAATTTGTACTGCTTCAATTGTTGAAAAATGTTAAAGTTGCTGAAATTTCTATTTCCCTTTGATCGATGACACTTTGAAAAACTTGCAAATTGTGGGAGGAATGCTATTACATGTGCTCGCACTTTGACAACTTTGAAAATAAGAAGACAGAATGAAGAATGAACCCCCTTTTTATAGAAAATTTTGTTCCGATTTCATATCCATAAAAATGAATTATACAATTTTTGAGCTTAATTTGACTACAATGTGTGAATTTATTGTAGTCATTTGATGCCAAATTACAAATTGCATTTTTTGACATCTTTCCCATAGAAATTGGTTTTAATTTCACGTAATTATGATAAGTTTTCCGAATCTGTGCCATAACTTATCGATACGCCATCTTTTAGTTCAATTTACTAAATTCCTCTCAGAATTCATTTTCGTTCATCTTTATTCGTGTCCCTTTCACACCTTTGTGTCTCTTTCGCACTCATTGGTGTAAAGGTACATTCATAAAATCGCGAATTACCCGTAACTCGTGAAAAATATCGCGACGCGAACGCGCCCATTAGATTCTACGTCTCTTTTCACCCCGGGGTGATATGTCAAACATCGCGAAAGTATGGAGTTTGACTGTTTATTTTTATGCGAAATGTCAGCCGCGCGCGAGTTGTTCTTTTTGTTAATTTTTATGTTAAAAATAGTGTTTTGTGTGGTAAAATGTGATCATCGTGGGATTAATTGATTATTACACAGGTTTGTAAAAATTTGTTAAATTTATATGTAGGTTTTATGTAAATTCCCACCTTTTCCAATACCGTGTTTACCTGCAAGGTGAGTTTTTGTTTTACACACAATGCGTACATTTTAATATCAATTTATAAAATTCCTACTCTGCTTTGTAAAATTTTACTACTATAATTGAAGTAAAATTCAAGAAATTTTTTACTGTGTACATTGTACATGTCGAATTTCATGAATCTTTTTTCATGTTTCATATATTTCTATAACTCGCCAGTACAGGTTCAGGATATGGTATTGTGTAGGTACGGTACTTTCTTTTATGAATCAGAGGTATAGTAAATAATTAAAGTGATAACAAAAATTCAGCAAACTAAAAATAATGAACTAAAAGTTCATTGCACTCATATCGATAAAGCTTATATCCAAATAAATTCTACAACTTTCCAACACTAGCCTCACTTCAGACAAGAGGGTTATTCGGTTGTGTCTGAAGATTCTTGTCGCAATCCTGTGGAGCAGCTTTTATTATTTGGAAAAATTTGTTAAGCCTGATGCTCTCAGTGTTACTCGCAGGTATGGTTTCAATGTAATGTATCTTAATAACATGCAACACATACTCGAAAAACATTGTTGCTGCAAAAAGATGTTTTGTTAGTCTCCTTTTCATGTACTCACTCTCATGTCGTTGCCATTTTAAGAGATAATTGTATAAGTGCTTAGGTTAAGATGACGATAATTCTGTAAAATTTCGACAATTAATAGTTGACGTCTTATACAAAACTTGTTGAAACATCGCCTGCACATCATATGCTATCTAAAGCTCTATCGTTCTTTGGAACATACTTATTTTATTATATATAAAAATAAAATTAATGGACTCATTTAGTTGAAGTTAGTTCCTACTTAAATATGCATTTAACCTTTGGGCGCTTTTCTTGTACCTTTGCCTAGATATAGCAGGCATGACCCTTGAGCTATCTTTTGAGTTAAGCGATGGCATTTCTTCAGGAATTCCTTAAAACTCGAACCAAATCGCATGACATGTTTAAAGCTCGGGGCTGCCTATGTACTTGCAGGATATGAGCTCTCAGAATTGAGTTATTTATGAGTTTTATAGAGTGAATTTAATGGTGGTATGACGGTGATGGGAAGACGGCTGCATGGTTAAAATAAAATGATGCTAAGATGAATTAAATGTGCGCAAGGTGAAATTTTCAAGAAAATAAACTTCACGTGGGAGGAGAAAAACATCTTGATAATTGAAATATAAACTTGATTCAGCAATTGTATTTTCGCTCATCATAAACTGGTAGGAAGTGTTTTATTAGCGGAGAAGGTTTCATGAAAAAATTGTGTTCTACACAATGTCCATATCTCTCTTGTATTCAATGCTCACAGTTTTAAGCTGAGCTTTAACTAGAACTCTGAGATCAGCCAAACAAAGCATTCACAAACGGCTAAAAATTGTTACCGTAAGCAGTTTAAATTTTAGCGAAAGTCTTTACCGAACTTAATATTCTAGAAGATACAGATCACTCTGCAGAGCAATAATTTGCACTCGGTTTGGAAATCAGGACTTCGAGATCAACACATTTCCAGCTTCCGAGGCTGGATTAAACGAAGCCACTTCTCTTTCAAATTTTTGTTTTCCATTCTGTATTCGGACTTTTGGAAATATGATTTCAAAATAACAATAATAATATTGTCTTACTGCTCCTTATTTGAAGCTCTGTGGATGCACCTGTTCATAGAAGGAAATTAGGATTTGTTCGACGACCCCATTATTAGGCCGACAATAATATGGTTGTTGATTTTTTTACCATTAATCTTATATGGGATGCTTATGTACTGATATCTGATCTGTGGTTTTAACTGGAGGTGTACGGTGTTCCGTGAGTTTCCCTTTTTTAAATTGAGGTATTGTTTGCCACTGTAATAAAAGTGAATTGAGATGGACTGGATTACACGATTTAATCCCAAAAGAGCGAGTAATGGAGTGAGACGCCATTAAACCCATAGCTAGTTCTTAGAATAGGGAAAAATTTAGCAAATATTGCTATCTATGTATTTATAATTCCTATTTGATTCTTAACATGCAGGTATGTTTATTTAAGATGTGACACAGTGCTTCTCTAGCATGTATATTCCAGATTACATCTATTGAGTCATTGTGGTCCCCTAGAAAGATGTCGAGTACATATAGCTTAACTGTGGCCTCTGATCTTTTTCTGGTCAGATACGCGGTAATTTCTTTAGCTCTTGCAAACAATCTGATTCCCGACTGAATTCAAATCGGTTCGACCCGAGAGCTATGGAAAGGACTTTGCTGTGAGAGAGATTTATCCGCCTTAATGTTTTCCTACATAAACAAGATTTTGACACTAAATCTTGCGATAGCGAATTTCTTTGGTAAAAACTTGTCGAAAATTCCAAAAAACAAAAGTTTAAAGCCTTGATAATCTGCTGACTACCGTGCGTGTCGCCTTTTTATATTTGTCGTAGACATTTGATGTATTTAGCACTTCATGAAAGTCTAGGCACTTCATGAGGTGTAGGCATTAGTTTTCACTTTAACAATTTAATACATCAAGCATCCCAAAAGAGGAGAGGACATTCTAGAGAATCTAGGGAGAGCGAAATATTTGTCAACCATAAACCTAACAAGCTCTTTTCACCAGATAGAATTGGATGCTTAATCAAGACGTGTATCTGCTTTTTCGACCAACAAAAGTTATTACCAATTTAAAAGGCTTCCTTTTGGATTGAAAATTTCAACACATAGCTTCCAAGGAATGCTTACAATAGCCCTAGCATGCTTATTTGCCGAGACATATTTAAATGTTGACGACACAATAATCTTTGGTTGGAGCTTGCAGCATCATAATAGAAACCTGTGCAAAACCTTCGACCGATTGCGTCAACATAACCTCAAATTAAATCCAAAAAATGCAACTTTTGCAGAGAGGAGTTTATTCGGGGCACTTAATAAGCAACATGGGAGTGAAAGCTGACCCGAAAAAATTACACACAGTAACCAATTATCCAAAGCCATTGAAAGCGGACGAAACAAAAACATTAAACTTTATATCCCACAAAAATACACCTTTTGTCTGAACCGAGGAATGCCAAAAGACTTTTGACACCTTGAAACCAGAACTAACTAACCCTCCAATATTACAATATCCAAACTTCTCAAAATCATTTGTCTTAACCACAGACTCATCAAACTTTGCACTAGGAGCAATTTTTTTTCAAGGAGAAATATACAAAAATCTACCTACTTCCTACGCAAGCAGAACTCTTGATAAATACGAATTGAATTTAATAATAGAAAAATTACTTCCAGGAATTTACTGGGCAATAAAACACTTGAGATCATATTTATATGGAAGAAAATTCAGAGTCGTTACTGATAATAGATCGTTAGTAAGTTTATTTACACACAAAGATCCATCTTCAAAGATGACAAGAATTCAATTAGAACTATTTGAATATCACTTCAACATCATATATTAAAAGGGTTTACTGAATACAAATGCAGACGCACTATCCAGAATGAAACTAAACTCGAATATGCTTAAAGAAATGATACCAATATCGCAGATCAAGATAGCAACAAGGAATAAATCAAAAGAATCAAAAGCATGCGAAAGAATTGGGGACATTGAAAGTACTAATGAATCGTCAGGCCAACTTTTCATCTACGAATGCACTTCGAACTCTGAAAAAATATAAAAGATTAAGATTTTAAGATATAAACAAGAGCGCCCAATAAAGAAAAACTAATAATAAGATGAATATATTCATATCCAAAAAGGAAGTTGCCATCGTGTACGGTGATAATAATCTAAATCTGAACTGAGGATCGATATTGGAGAAGCTGACTCTCGCGATGAATGAGAATAAGATTAAAATGCTAGCAATCTCAATAGAAGAAGAGATCTTTAAAAAAGTCGACATAGAAGAATTTTAATGATCTGCAGAAGCAATTTATAAATTTATAAAAAAACAAAAAGTTTGCGCATGATAATATTCAAATCCCCAACAAAAATCGAAATCAATGACGAACAACTAAAAATAATAAAACAATTTCATGACGCATCACACGTACATAAGTGGACATTTCAGCAAAATGGTTAAATCTTAAGTAAATAACTGTGAGAAATGCAAATGCGATTAACTAGTAAGACATACTAAGGAGAGATTGGTAGAAACAAACACACCTAATGAAACTTTCGAAATACTAGAAGTTGACATGATAGGACCAATGAGACAGAGTAAATCATACAGATACATTTTGACGTGTCAATATCAACTAACTAAATACGTAGAAGTATTTCTTATGGAGAACAAGGAGGCCAAAACAGTCGCCAAAGTCCTATTAGAGAAAGTAATTTTAAAATATGTGTCATTCAAAATACTAAACACAGATCTAGGTACAGAATTTGTCAATCAACTAATCTCCGAAATATGCAAAATTTTAAAAATAGATCAGGTTACCTCAACTTCCCTTTCACCACGACACAATAGGTACCGTTGAAAGGAACCACCGAGTACTAAACGAATACCTATTAGCAATATGCTAGTATGGTGAATGAGATGAATGGCTGCCCACTACGCATTCTGCTACAACAATACACCTCATTCAGAAACCAACATATCCCCATATGAACTAATATTCGGTAAATTGTTCTCACTTCCGAACACCATTGATCATAATAGAATAGATCCGATCTGCAATTTAGATGATTACGTAAAAGAATTACAGTTTCGACTACAACAAAGCGACATAATAGCCAAAGTTCAGTTAGAAAACTCTTAAACAGACAGAAACAAGAAGTTGAACAAAAAATGTTTCCATTAGAGATTAAAATAGGAGTTAGCGTACTTTTAAAAGAAGGAAATAAAAATGATCCACCATACAAAGGTTCATATATGTATTGTAATTGACACGAACAATGCTAAGACCAAAGTAAAGATAGACAAATTAATAAAAGAAGTGCTAAATAACAGATAAAAAAAATGCTAAGTTATGTGTACCAAATAGCCATACCTACACTATTAACTTAACCTTAGAGTCTACACAATTCCCGGACCCTGTAGTTAATATACCTAAGGTACAAATGTACCTCCTTGTTATTGAGATCACAAATTATTGAATACTCGTATGATGTGAGATTTAATATAGGAAATAAGATGGGGAAAAGGTTGATAAATCGAAAAGAAGAGTGTTTATGTTTATTTTACTATATTTTTTTTTGTTAAATAAAAGAAATAAAACTATTGAGGTAAAACAAATTTACACATTTACGATTTTTTTTTTTTATTTGTCTTGTGTTTGTAATTCAGTTACATTTTCATAAACATGTCAATTACAGCCTTTATTTACACTGTGAGGAACGCAATGTGGTATTTTACTAATACAGAAACTCCTTCGTGTCTTTCTTTGAATTATGTATGTGGTCTAGGACCTAGACCGCATTACAGTGTTCAATGAAGGACACCCTAGGAACCATTTCATAATAATGGGTTGGGCCTCCAGTTTGATGCACAAGGAAATGAGAACGTGTACAGGTAGTGGAGGTGGAGGAACTGTACTCCATCGACTACCATCTCGTGCTATTAGTGGTTGTGCTACTGTTTATGGCGATGCTATTGCAGCTGTCGCTGATCGGTATCTCATAAATAATGCTTCCACCATCTGTTGTCTTTCATCTTTGTCCATATCTTCAATTCCCTCCTCCTCTTCACCCGTTTCAACAGAACCTTCAGTTTCTGCGTTGGATGCATCTCGATCATAAACATCGATCTCGAACATAAGCAACATCTTCATCGCTGATATTATCTCCAACGTCACTGTCTTCTTCGTCTATTGAAATTGAGGCAACAAGAAAATTACTCACTATATTATAGTAAAAACAGGTAGTAATCCGCAGCAAAAACACTCAGTTGCTAATATTAAAGTGTAAAAAGTACAACTTACCGAGAATACTTATCACGATCCTGGCACTATATTCACTTCATAAATTCCAAATTTCATTTTGAATTATAAATTGTATAAATTTAGAAATATTCAACTTCACTGTTTTTATTAGTTTTACTCAACAATATCTTTACTATTCCAAGCTCAAAACGTAAATGATATAACAGCACTAACAATCTCTATATGGAACACGAGATGATTTTCATGCAAAAACATACAAGCTAGCAGAATTGAAGGTAAATCAGACGATTTGAGATAATCCTTTGGGCATGCTAGTATTTACCTTTACATCTTAAATCCTTATAAAATTCTGAAGAAATGGTTTCTAACATTTCGAACGAGTTCAACCGATAGTCTGAAAATGAAAATATTTATAAAGATTCAAGAGCATTTTTATACTCTAGATGAAACCTAAGGGTATACTTAGTTTGTCATTCCATTTGAAATACCTCGGAATAATGATGGTGGAGCAAAATGGTTATTCTGATTTTTGCATCTCCTGCTGTGTCCGTCTGTCTGTACGTTTGTCCGTCCGTCTGTCCGTCCGTGCACGCGATAACTCGAGATTGTGTTCACTTAGCAAACTGAAATTTTGTACACGGACTTTAAAAAAAAAGTAAAATTCTGAGTATGAATGAATTCTTAGTGATATTTCAGGTCAACAACTTATACACTAACTAGGAGGAGCCCGTCGGCATTGCCCGGTGATAATATAATATTTGAATCGATCGCGCGATTCCGTACTCCATAGGCTCCCACTCTGTGTCTGTGTGTGTGTGTGTTTGCACGTGTATGAGTATACGTGAATACAATCATATATGTGGAAGAGTGTAGCTCTCTATGCCGACGCGTTCTCATGCAGTGCCCAAATATATAGTAAAACAAGAAATTTTGGTTTGGCAACCTTACGACGAAGTTGCCCGATTGGTGCTATTTTCGAACTGTATTTGAAATTTTTATGAAATCTCCGTGTACTAAATCTCTCCACCTCGAAACCTTCTCAGGCATCTACCAAGTACATGGTGAAAAACGAAAGTTGTGTATGGCATCACTACGAAGAGGTAACCCAATTTAGCCCATTTTTGAAATTTTATTTACCATTTCTATGAAAATAACACGTAGCAAATTTCTTGCATGGCAATCCTACGAAGAAGTTGCCTGATTGGTCCCATTTCTGAACTTACTCTCTACGTCGACGCATGAGGCAGTTTCCAAATATACAGTGAAGACCTAAATTTTTGTATGGCAACACCAAAACGTGTTGGCCCGATTTGGTCAATTTTTGAATTTGTATTTGCAAGTTTTATGAAATCGTCGGGTACAAAATAGGAGCTCTCCAGCTCGAAATCTTCTCTGGCAGCTACTTAGTACATAGTGAAAAACAAAAGTTGTGTATGGCATCACTACGTAGAGGTAACCCAATTTAGCCCATTTTTGAAATTTTATTTACCATTTCTATGAAAATACCACGTAGCAAATTTCTTGCATGGCAACTCTACGAAGAAGTTGCCTGATTGGTCCCATTTCTGAACTTACTCTCTACGTCGACGCATGAGGCAGTTTCCAAATATACAATGGAGAGCTAAATTTTTGAATGGCAACACCAAAATTGGTGGCCCGATTTGGTCCATTTTTGAACTTGTATTTGCAATTTTTATGAAAACGTCGTGTACAAAATTTGAGCTCTCCAGCTCGAAACGTTCTCTGGCAGATACCAATTACATAGTGAAAAACAAAAGTTGTGTATGGCATCACTACGAAGGGGTAACCAAATTTAGCCCACTTTTGAAATTTTATTTACCATTTCTATGAAAATACCACGTCGCAAATGTTTTGCATGGCAACCCTTACCCCTCTCTCTCTCACTCATAAGAAGCAGCCGAACAAAATTTGAAATTTTTTCGTGTTTTTAGAATAAAACAAGTAAATTCATATACTTTCGTCTTTTGCACGAATGGGGAAAAAGTACTTGGCTATGTACTATTGTAGCGCAACTGAGACAATGAGTTAAAAACAAAAATCGTCAGAACGTAGGATTACCCGAACGACAAAAGCTTATTGAATCCCTGTAAATCATATCAAACTGTTCATAATAATGTACATCGGGTTACAATACTTTACTTTTTTTAAGAAAAATATAAATTGCTCTTTGGAGAAGGTGCTGAAAGGAAGTGTCAAGCTTCTCTCAAATAAAATTCTCGTTTTTCCCGAAAATATCAAAGAATCCAGCATGAGTTTCTCCCACTTAATATCTTCAGAGCAAAACGAATGTAATCAGAAGTACGTTCTGTTCTTATATCATAGCAACAACATGTGTTCATTACAGCAACAACATGCGACCAAACTCTGACAATATTTCAGCAAATTCTATTTTTAAAAGGCGCGGGAACATTTTATGAGAGCAAAATCTGAAAACTCCGTCCCCTTTCATTTATTTACGATCATGAATCATTTGCCATTCTGTTTCGTTGAAATCTGCAATCTCCAATCTGCGCTTTCACATTTTTTATCTTTAATCATAAAAGTTTTAAAGAGTTTTTGAGTTTTTTTGATTTTTTCACCTTCTTCCTTTCCTTTTTTAGCCGTGGGCATTTTAAATGTAAAACAGTCGGAAATCTCGCCTGCTTTTTATCTTATTATTAAGTTAAGTTTGCTTTTGTGCAAAACATCATCTGAGTTAACTCGACTGCACAATCAAAGAAGCCCTGAAGATAATACTAGGCAATCCTGCACCTACACATATTACAACACTAAGTGTCTGAAACTTTCAGTCTCTTCATGAAGTGGTACGAACCTTTACGCCGATTAGTGTAATACCAACCGTTATAACCGAACACTAGGAGAGGAAGATGATGGGTGAAGGGGAGGCTACTCACAGATACGTGACACCCCCCTCTTCCGCTAAAAAACCTTCCGACACACACGCCAGTAAATTTCTAAGAAAAAATTGTGGCCTTTCATAGGTTCGAGCAAAACCCTCGAGAATACTTCACAAGCCATGAAACAGACTCCCTCCCTACCACATTCGAGGCCCAACGGAGTCCTTACATTCTAAAATATTTGCAGTGTTCTTATGTAAAACTGACACAAGTTTTATTTGAATAGCTCGTCCGCCCTAAACTACTATTTATACAGAAAAATGGTGCGCTGGCAATCTTAGGCTTGCTTTCTTATCTTCCGAACCCTAATAAAATTTTGATACCTTTCCTCACAAAATTATTTAAAAAAATTTATCTTAACCAAATGCCCATACAATTCCTCAAACAAAAATTCTCAGCTGAGTAATCATTGTAATGGCGCTGTGCCGTCATGGCATGCCGTGCGCTGATGGTTTCGACCGTAGCTGCCTCCAGATTGGGACGCCACTTACGCATACATACATGCAATTATCACTCAGCTGTGAGGTATTGAGCGTAAAATGGTAAAGTTACTTTGTAATCAAAACTATTTTATTATTTTGTTAAGTAAGGTATATAGTAGATGTAGCCTTTGGGAAGGTAAGGAACCAAGCTTTAAATTAATAGAAGAATATTTTCCTGTATGGATAGTAGTTTACGCTCTGTAGCATATATAAAATCAATGTTTGGCACTTTTCCATAAGTATCAACATAGAACATTTTAGAAAATGGACTCACAACGCATACATATAGATTTCTGTTTCATGGCTTGGGAAGTTCGACGGTTTTTGGTCGAGGCATTGTAGATTTTACGACCGCTACATACGCTCAAGCAAATTATACGACTGGGCCATGCATGCTCCACTCGTATGATTTGCTTGAGCGTGTATAGCGCAACTCGGAGCTTGAATTGAGACTGAAGTCTGCCATGAATGAAATCTAACGAGACTATTGTGACAAGCCAGGCTGCTATACGAATGAATTAAAATTTGAACAAAATTCGTTGCGAGTGGAGGCAAAGGCTAACATCTGATTTTGTCTAGTTCAATTCCATAGCAAAGTCATAAGTTTTTCTTGTACGCAAGAGGTTCGGCAGGTTTCACTCATGCTCTCTCAACTCAAGTTCCGACATTCGCTACACACGCTCATAGAAATCAAACGACTGGACCATACTTAAGTCGGAAGATTTGCTTGAGCGTTTGCAGCGGCCTTTATATTGGAGCGAGGCTTTGCTGGCTTTCTCTCATCAAGTGCAAGTCAAGTCATCGTGGATATTATGTTCGAAAAAAAGGGTATCATATGTTTGTTCTTCGATCGTCTTGTCCAGTCTTTGCATTCTATAGTTTGTCTATGCTGTGGCTCTTCAATAATTGTTTTTCTATTCTAACTAAATGCTGATAAGTAGTAACATCAATTGAATATTAAGAATGAAGAAAAAAACGCAATGCTGGTATCCCGAATGTTCGGAAGGTATAAATAACTACCCATCAATAAGGTACATTGCCTCTTTGTGCTACTTTTAAGACGCAAACGAACCAAATAATTGTAAGAGATGCCTAATGTGTTGTGAATTGCAAAGCAAAGTACGAGAGTTTTAAAGTGAAATATCTAAGAAAAAAAAAAGTTTCCGCAAAAAGTTTTTTTAATATTTATGTTTTTTGAATGAAGTGGACCTTCTGTATAAAAAGTTCGAATAAAATCTGAGCTTAGGCTGCCATGCCATGCCATGCACATACTGTTTTGTATTGTAGTTGTTATCATTTACTGTGTTTTGTTCCATAAAACATTCCTACTGAAATTGTTCCTATCACTTCAATAGTCGTCGGCCGTCGCAACTGTGTTTAAGCCTTATGGTAGACAGTTTAACAAATTTCTTTCAAATCGCCTTTTATCGTCAATACCGCCCCTGCAATACAACAAGTAGCTAAGTCAAACTTCGTTTTATGATCACTAGATATTATCAATAGGTATTATCAATAAAATATTCAGAGTATTAGTTTCCCATGTACATAAGGCGGGGCGAACTATTTATATTAATTATCCACAGTCATGCTGTATCTATGCAATGCAATTAACTACAGAAACACATCATCAACTTTTTCGCCATAGCTCTAATTGGAACAGTCATTTCATCACTACACCAAAAACTTCGATTTCTTTCCTGAAAAATACAAAACAATTCCATACATGCTGTGAAACTTTCTGCAAACAGTACCAAAACTTCTCGGATGTTGAATGACAGCAAACAAAAAATGCAGTTATACAGGATTAGAGGATCTATATATATCTATGATCCATGTCCATGGAAAATATAGTATATGCTGCAAATTTGGTGTATGACATGCATACAATAGCCCGAAGGCGTATTTGATATATGATGATGGCACTCATTTTACTGATGAAAAAATGATTTTCTTCTATTATGCCTGATTAAAAACTTGCGCTCTACCAACCCAGGATAAACAAAAAGGCACAACTGGGAGTTGTGTTAGAAGTTGTGATAATAATATTTATTTTAAGTTTCGTATTCGATTTAAATGAAAAGCTTGAAAAGTTGGAATATGTTTCTGAATGAAGGAGAAATATGATTGACGAATGACTTGGATAATATCTTGTGTTAAGTAATAAGGCAGTGATGAGATACATAGAAAAGAGACTAAAATATGCACGTTCAACTAGTTTAAACATGATTTTCATCCATTGGAGAAACAATCAGAAAAAATAGGTTTTTTCTAATATCAATACATGGTGTAATAAAAAATAGATTTGAAAACCAGACGAATATGAAAAAAAGATCTTATGGAGCATTTTATTTGATCCACTACTTAGTAGATGGATTTTCCCTAGAGAGACATAATAGATGCCGTAAACAACGTTAGGAACAATAACGCCAACAAAATTCTTGTAGAGCTACTCAAATGTAGTGTCAACAAGATAGCCAAGGATGGGGAACTTAGAGAATCTAGTAGCAAGGCCCAAATACCGATGCAAAAAGTGGGAAACCGCGAACAACGTGGAGAACAATATAATAATAATAATAAATATATAGACGAAAGTGGAAAACCTGGACAGAAATCAAAATAATCGACCAAAGCAGCATCAGAAATAGTCTATATGGAGGTCCTGTGCTCCAAAGGAGAGTTGAGAAAAAGGAAAACAAATTATATGAAAGAGCAGCTAGTATCACGGCTAGCATACTTATATCATTCATACATATGTATCATAAAGAGAATAAATTCGTACCTACCCTACCATTCAGATTTGCATAATATTCCAAAACAGTAGAACTGCAATTTTACATGTAATTGAATTAATTATTTCCATCCTGACAATGGATCCTATCCCAGACCATGTATATGCCAATTCCATTCCTCATGGATACAATTTCCTGATTAATGCACAATTTTCTAAGTAAACAACTAATACGATACCAGATACAACATGGTTTGACTTAGACTCGCCATGGCAAATCTGCATACACATAAACTGAGTTACAAATTTTTTTCATACTATATTTAACGGTATCATACTAGTAACAACTCGGCTATTCCATATGTCGTAAAAAGTTATTCCTATCTAGGACTTACATGGCATTCGGAATCTGATAAATGAAGGCGACATTGGGCGTCTACAAGTATTTCTTAGAACTTTATTATTATTATTATCTGATAGAAAAAAGTGGATTCAAGCGAGGATTTCATTCAGAAATATTTTCGACAATTTTATTGCGATGATTCTGAAGTTGAAATGAAGGATGAAGGTGATAATGTTGAATTGAAAGTGTTTGAAGAGGGTCTTCAAGAACTGTAAATAACAGAAATAGAATTATTTTAAAAATACAATCAGAATCTTGGAGAACGTGAAGCTATTATTATTATGGAGCTTGGAAATCTTGGAGGGATATAATGAGGAGCAAAAAAATCTCCAGTTTGATATAAATAAATTAAAGTGGACGAAAAAAACAATGAGCATGTGGGTAGTGTGCCGTAAAATTAAAATTCCAATCGACTATTTTTAAACATTAATCGATCGTGAAATAATTGTAAAAATTTTACAGAAACAAAGTGGCGAGGTCGGAATTGAATTGAGGCGTTAATTTTTTTTGCTGACTGGTTTTAGGAAAACGAAAAAAAAACAGTTTTTACTTCCAATACGAAAAACAAGTATTGGTTTGCATGTATTAGGAAAGCTATTGATATTTTTGTTGATTTGTAAGGGAACTAAAATTCGACCAAAGTTCTATAATGAGCCGTTAACATTTGCAGACAGGGAGTTTTGCATCACAGTTGACAATCTAAAAGAGAAATAAGTTTACAAACTGAAGACTTACATAAAGGCAGTTTTGAAGCAAAACATAAAACTGTATTCTCTTATTTTAAAAGTCATAACAGAAATTAACGACAAAACTTCCTGGATTAATATACAAATAATAAAATGTATTTTTTTCTTCAAAATTCAAAGAAATAAGAACAAATTTAAGTTTCTTACGGAATAAATATTTCAGGTTTTAAATAATATTTTTAGATAACTAAAGATACTTCTTCAAAGTTGTCGTGACATTCACAATTTTTTCTGGTATTTAAAATATAAATTCTAGTAAAGGTGTAGTTGCTGCAACGTCTCCGGATCTTTGCCGAAGTAAATTCCCAGAAGTTTATGAGTGTTTTTGATCTTGTGCCGTTTTCAGAAGATTGTCATGTGGTAATAGATCTGGCCTCAACAAAAGTGATTTACCTTTCTTAATTAAGGTTCAATAGACTAATGTTTCACTTTTCTAGGAAAATTCATAATGTTATAAATTGTCGGTTTTCTAACAACACTGCTAACAGCAGTTCACTTCACGTTTGCACAAGAATATTTGATTTACGCCTCTAGCATATTTATTTTCTCGTCATGAATAAATTTCTACGGTGTCTTTGTTATACAGTGCATGAGAGGATTGTAAGATTTTTGTTTTAGAAATTCTTGTAAAATCTTGACTTGATTTATGTTTAGAGTCCTTTGGAATTTAAATAGATACTGGTGTCCGGTGTAATATTTACTACATATGCATTAAGGGATATTTCGTCCTATTTCGTTCTAATAAGCTAAATGTCGAGATAGAACGTCCTCATGCAGTCCAATGTACCTCAAGATTTATTGGCGTATTAGCAGTGAATAAATATTAAACTAGTAGTCTCGATGTGTTTCGAAACTCTAAATTTCTTGTAGAATGTCTTCTATCCTCATAAAACTTACACTAAAATCCGCCATCTACTATTTACTGCACGGTCCGCCATCTTGGATTAAAGGTACAAAAAATTGTTTTTTTTTTGGTTTTCAAAATAATTCCTCAACGGCTAATACTAAGACAAAAATGGCTGATACAAATTTGAAGAACGTAACGTAACGAGTTACAGCGACAGAAACGTCAACATTCTTCCAAAAAATGTAAATGTATAGTACCCCTTATACAGGGTGTTTCGTCCATGGTAGCCTTAGGACAGGAGGTGACAGTAACCACCTAGTCAAACAAAAAATTGAATTGGAAGGGGGTACGAGATCTCAATCGTTTTGAAGTTACAGGGTGATTAAGAAAATATGCTAGTATTTCACAAAACACCCTGTATCTTAAAAAGTATATGATGTACGGTCACTTACAAAACTGATTGTATGCAGAACTTCGTGGCCTTTCAAACGACTTGTCAACCAGTCCTGTACTCCTCTCCCCTTAGGAGTTATGAAAGTTTTACCTTTTTAATGACCCTGACTTCTTTCTTTTCATAAAATGGTGCTTAACGTAATTTTTGTTTATACCACGTAAGAAGGTCTAAGATCAATTATTATGATAAATTAGATGAATGCCCGTATGAAATTTCGTCACCCATCTGTGTACGTTTGATTTTTGAAGTCGTTTTTCGCATATATTTCTAAAACGGCTCGTCTGACAGTAAAAATGTTTATAACAAATTTCATAGGATTTCGCATTCTGAAGACCTTTTCAGTACATTAAAACCGATTAGAACTGATCGTTTTCACAGTATACCTAAAAATCCTAAAATTTTATATGGCAACACCAAGAAGGAGTTGCCCGATTTAGTTCATTTTTGAAATTTTATAAGCTATTACTATGAAAACACCATGTGATGGAATATCAACTATGACATTCTTCATACAGCACACTTACTGTATAATTTGTGGTTTCGGTTTAGAATTTGTGGTATGCTATAATTTTTATTCCCTAGATGAAATCTATGGGGTATACTAAGTTTGTCATTCCATTCGTAACACACAGAAATAATGATAGTAAAGCAAAATGCGTTGGACACCCACGCATCATATTACAAGTTATTTTGATTTTGGCATGTCCGTCTGTCCGTCCGTCTGTCCGTCCGTCTGTCCTCCCATTTGTCCGTTCGTCCATTTGTCTGTCAGTCTTTCTGTGCGCATGAAAGCTCGATAACGCGTACACTTAGAGAGCTTAAATTTTGGATGAACTTTAAAAAAAAAGTAAAAATAAGTTCGAAAATGAGACAGATCGAGCAACTCCTTCGTGGGGTTGCCATACAAACATTTCGTTTTCTACAATATATTTGGACACTGCCTGAGAAGGCGTAGACATAGAGAGCTGCAATTTTGTATGCTGTGTTTTCATATTAATAGTAAGTAAAGCTGAGTGAGTTGAAATATTGTAGTTTGTAGTAATAGTAAGTAAAGTTTCAAAAATGGACTAAATCGGGAAACCGCTTCTTGTTTTTGCCATATAAAAATTACTGTTTTTTACGTATACTGTAAAAATGATCAGTACTAGTCGTTTTTATTGTACAGAAAAGTTCTTCACAATATGAAATCCTATAAAATTGGTTATAATCATTTTTACTGCCCGAGAAACCATTCTAAAACCTTTGAAAGATCAAACTTGTATAGAAATATTGTCCATAAAACAATAAAGAACAAGTAAAAATGTTAGAAATTATCTAGGGCCTTTTCGTATGATACTCTAGACCTAGAGGAATTTCCGTATGTAATTTCGTACGTACCTCTGCGTGCAAGTGTTGAAGTGTCTTTTCGCACAAATTTCTAGAATGGTTCATCGGACAGGAAAAATGGTTATAACCAATTTTATAGGAATTCATATTCTGAAGAAGGTCTAAGACTGATCGTTTTCACAATATATATAAAAATCCAAAATTTTTGTATGGCAACCCTACTAAGGAGTTACTCGATTTGCCGCATTTTCGAACTTCATTTTACTTTTTACTTTTTTTTTACAGCTCATGTGCAAAGTTTCAGCTCTCTTAATACACGCGTTCTTAAGTGAACGTGCGGACGGACATGCAAAAATCAAAATAACTTCCATTTTGCTACAAATGGAATAACAAACTTAGTGTGACCTCTGATTTCATCATCTAGGGTATGAAAATGGATACAAGTGGATTTGAAAGAAACCGCCCCGATCAGGAATAGAGAAATATAAGCTACATGCAACAACAAATAAAAAAATGGCAATATCACTCTGGTCTTCAAAGACTGGAAGTTATATTTTACAGATGATGTGCTGACAAACATTGTTAGATACGCAAACCATCAAATACATATTCAGCAGCAAGACTACAGGAATAATAGGATGATGCTGGTCATAATATAATAACGAATTGGAAACTCATACTATGCTTCAATCTTTCGTTAAAGATTCTGAATTGAAAATATTAATCGATCTTGGCAGTACACCCGCCTTAATGATTTAATAACAAAGGAGCATTTTCATAAATATTCCCGTGTATAATATTTCAGAGTAACCGTAGAATCATATCACAGATAAGATTCGAATTCTGAATTGCCTTCGATTTGAAGATGGGCAAACTCGAATTGATCGTTTAGATTAGATTATTTCTTTACCATGTTATTGAAAAATATAAGGATCCTTAATTTCCATCTGTCTTCGTTACCTAAGATGGCAACACAACATGCACATACATTAGTATGACTATGGCATTAAAATTTTAGTACATGCTTAATGCTGAAGTGTACCTACACAGAAAACGATTGGACCACAATGAATGTCCCAATAGCACAGTACTACGTCAATACAACAAAATGTATCTTGTGATATGATAATAGGTCACAAAGCCTACTAAAGCAGCAAGTAATTGATTGGAACGATAAGAAGAAATAAGTGGGAGATCCCTCCAGCATTTTAGAACACTAGACGAAGGGATCATAATACAGCTATGTTTGCTTAGAGTTAGCGCCAAATATTGCTTTCATATTGTCCACTAATGACCCAACAAACAAAAAAGTCGTGTTACGCTTCACCATCGTCCTGACAATGATAAGGAGGCGCAGCTACCTGAAATGGTGAGATTTTATAAATATATATGTATGTTTCTTTGCTTGAAAAGTTCCTAAAAATTCTTCTATTACAACAAAACCAAAGGTTATGTGGACACTTTTGACCAATTGTGTCACAAATACAGTAGGTATTTTATGGCTATCTAAATGATGTACAGGAATAAACGCAAATTCAACCAACAACAAATTTACTTTTTAACCAAATTGGGCGTTAATTCTTATTAAACCATATTTAGAGAAGCGCTTTAAACGCCGAATTTTGCCTAAGCCATGTAGGACAGAATTACCGGAATCGTTTAAAAGAAAAAAGTGTATTGAACAGTTTGAAGTTTCTCGTGGAAAGAGAGGTAGATGCGCATCCTGTCCACGGTCAAAATATAAAAAAAAATTAACTCCCACCTAAAGTGTATTAATATCGTGACGAATTATTTCATCTGCCTAGTTAAAGTTCGTGAAGTAATAGCAGGTGTCACCAAGGCTCAATGTACTATGTGACTCTTGGGTTAATGCAATATGTTCAATACCTATGCACTATATATCAGCTTGTTTCCTTAGAATTCCAACTATGAACGCGCTAACAGGAGCACTGATTAATTTAGCACAACTTGGCGTAGGTGCTTGTACCTCGTAAGTATTGCATAGTGCAATATTAACTGTGTTAGAGGGGTGATTTGGGAATAGCGCTCTTTGCAGCCTCACCAAGAGATCCAATAAAAATGCTCTGTTCGTGAACTTGAGGCTTAAGAACAAATGACCTTATGTAATGTAATATCTAGACTTTAAAAGGTTACTTAAAGAAATTCTTTATACCCAGTACCTACTCGAAAATAATATGATTTTATTATATCTTCTACATACCGTACTGTATGGAGAGAAAAATAGTGCCCAGTACCTTTTACTCGGACATGTCCTTTTAATACCCTAGATGAAATTTAAAGGGTATACTAACTTTTTCATTCCATTCGTAATACCTCGAAATAATATTGGTAGAGCAAAATGGATTGAACACCCATGCATAAAATGAAAAGTTATTTTGATTTTTGCATGTCCGTCCGTCTATTCGTCCGACTGATCGTCCATCTGTCCGTCCGTCTGTCAGTCCGTGCGCATGAAATCTAGAGAGCGCGATCGCTTAGAAATCTGCAATTTTGTAAGTCCGAAAATGAGACAAATCGAGTAACTCCTTCTTGGGGTTGCCATACAATTATTTCGTTTTCCACTATATATTTGGACACTGCCTGAGAACGCGTTAACATACAGAACTGAAATTTGGTACATGGTGTTTTTATAGTAATAACAAAAAATAAATTCAAAAATGGACTAAATTGGGCAACCTCTTCTTGGTGTTGCTATATAAAAATTTAGGTTTTTTATATATACTGTGAAAACGATCAGTGCTAGAAATTTTTATTGTACTAAAAACTTCTTCAGAATACGAAAACCTATAAAATTTGTTATAATCATTTTTTCTGTCTGACCAACCGCTCTAGAAATATATGCGGAAAACCACTTCAAAAATCACACTTAAGTAGATCGGTGACCATACGAAAATTTACACTGGCATCCATCTAGGGTATCATAAGAATTGTTCTTAGACCAATTCTAGCTTTTTTACTTGTTTTCACATTGAGAAAAAGTCCGGTATCTTTTTAAAATTTTCATGAAATTCTTCTTTTGTCTTCTATTGTCCTCTTTTGAATACGTCTAAGTAATACTTAGTTGTTAGGAAGCAGTGAGTCGTATTATCTTTGAGTTATTTTGGCTTTCCACACTGGAGTGAAAACCTCGCGCGGCTGCCCGGAAATTTCGGCAGAAGAAACAGCAAATTGAGGAACCGTACACCTGAGAGAAGCCTTATGCACGGCGATTCATCATGCTTGATTGGGAAATTTAAGTCACGTGAGTTTTGCGCATTCTGCATTAGTGTTTCGCATGTAATTCCACATATATAGATTAGCGAGCTATGAGTGTATTTTCTTGTGAAAGTGCAAATGTGTGTTGATACTTGCTCGTGCAAGCAAAGTCTAGCGAAAGTACAAACACCAGTGTCAAAAATTTATTGAGGTTAGTGCGATTGCACACAACGTATGAAAATGTCAACAATTGCAGTATAGTAGTATAATCTTTAAATTAATTTTTAAAATTTATTGCTATTTTACAGAAAAAAGAAAGAAAATTAAATATATAATAATAAATTTGTAAAATTCAATATATTTTAAACATTTCAATTTTGACACTCGATTTTACGAACTTTTACTTGGGACACTTTAAATATGAGGACACATTTCAATTAGTTAATGTCTTCTTCGCTAAGCAGTTAGTAAGCCAAAATAATTCACCAAATAAATAACCAATAGTGCTAACCAGTTAAACATGTAGTTAGTTAATGAGAATGTTACCCAGGAATTTAACTGGTTAATTAAGTAGTAAGTAAGCGAAATTCGCGGTACTTAACATAAGATTTTCCCAAAACATTTTGTTCGCAACTTGTCTCGTCGGCCTTATTATGTTAAGTAATATGGGACTACCATATATTCAAATCTTTTACAGCAATTTACGGCGGCATTCTTGTGTCGTGTGTTTTGGTCTAGACGTAGGGACAACCCTGACGACATTCCATTGCAGTTTCACGCAATTGAAGTCCAGAGCTCCAGACGTTTTGTGTTACTAAATATATTTTATAGTTAAACCTACTCCAGGTGTAAAATTTACGTGGCACCTTATACGAGTTTAATTTTTTGGGATAACTAGAACCATACCTTTCGCTGAAATCCTTATTACGCTTAGCTGCTTTATAAATTTTTACCATTCCATAATAATTACTTGTACTATTTTCCAAACAAACAAAAACTACTAAATTTTCCCACTTTTAACCTCTTCTGAATCAATTCAACCATTATGAAAACAAATGAGTTCCCTTAACTCATTGATAAAGTAACAACACCTCTGTAAATTGTGCTCCAGGAACGGGACTATGCTTATCTTTCCATAATCGACCTCATTAGTACCTTTCATTACTAAAGCACTCCCAGAGGCACATGCACAAATATTGCTAATTTCTTTCCGGTCATTACTACATATACACAAGAAATGCATCGGTAAATGGAATTGTAATTTAGTCGTTTGTCACTTAAGCTAATTAGAAGTTCCCTCCGTTTTCCGGCGCGATAACTATGGTGAGACATTTTATAATTAAATTCGCACTCATTTCACTTGCTTAGTCAAGATAAAATTCAATTCCAGTAAGCTACGAAATGAACCGATTGCAAGGCAAATTTTCCGCCTTCTACATATAGTTGCAATTAAGTGGGCGGTTCGGATAAATGTGTGGACAGAATTAATGGCCAAATTATAAATGGCAGAGATGGCGAAGCTTGTGTCACCCTTTCTTATCCTATGAAGTGTTATTTAATACCAATAATGAATTTCGATTCGAACAACATGAACTTAATTTCAGACATACATATATACAATGTGTATTTTCGAAACTTGATCAAACGAAATGTGCGGATACCAGACATCTAGCCAACCGTTTGGGAGTTACAGGGTAATTAAAAAAAAAGTTAGATTTTCACATAACACCCTGTATCTGAGAAACTACAGGTCGCACGGTCACAATTAAAAGCTTGTTGTATGTAGAACTTCATTACCTTTCCAATGTCTGCTCAACCAGCACCACACTCTTCCCCGTAAAGAATTGTAATTGTCCAAACTAAAAATTTTGGATTTTCTTACTTTTTTTATAATTTAACCCCTATTATTTTTGCAAAAAGGTCATTAAGATAATTTTGTTTTATAAAAACTGTAAACTGTAGACACTCTTCTTTATTTTGCCCTATTACACCCTATGTATTAACTGTAGCCGTTAAACAGTTAATAAGTAATAACCTATTCAGGTCACACCGAAATTAGACGATATTTTTTTAAATGACGTGCTAAGGGAACAAATAATCGTTGAGAGTGGGTTATAAAATAGGTTTGAGAATACGTTAAGAGATAATAACTCTTAAAGGGCTACACTTAGCATATAGGGCGTACTTAACTCAAATTAAAGAAGAGAGTCTACAGTTTACAGTTTTTATAAAAATAATATGTTAACGACCTTTTTGCAAAAATAATAGAGGTTAAATTAAAAAAAAAGGTAAGAAGAAATTCCAACATTTTTAGTTTAGACAACCATAATTCTTTAGTGAGAGGAGTACGGGGCTGGTTGAGCAGTCATTGGAAAGGCCATGAAGTTGTGCATGCAACGAGCTGTGACCGTACGCGCTGTAGTTTTTAATATACGGGGTGTTATGTGAAAATCTAGCTTTTTTTCTTATCCACCCTGTAACTTCCAAACGGTAGATGTGGACCCCCACCACCCCTGCCATACATTTTTTTTTTGTCTAATTGTCTAGTGTCCGCACATTTCGTTTAATCAAGCTTCGAAAATACAGATTGTATATAATTAATTTCAGACATATATGCAACTGATAAAATACTCATCAAAGATGAAGAAAAACAACAAAAGCACACAAGAAAACAAGAAGATTTATAAGATAAGGCTTATCAATTGTTCTAATAGCCACATAAACTATGAGTCCTCACATGTGTAGCCGAATCAATTTCGAAGTTCAATTTAGATGACCCAATGCAAGGATGCCTGGAAACTCAATTGGACCAATAAATCAAAAAGTCAGGCCCATCTCCATTGAAAACAATGTGACTATATTTCTGAGTATGTACATATGTATGTCTGTACATATATAGCAACTACATTAAAGAGGTTTTTCTAATTCTCTCACGATTATAACAGCTAGATGAAGATCATTATTACTTGTCGTTTGTAGTAATTTCTGGCAGCCATTCTAATTCTGTGCATTTTTTCCGATTTATCTTAAATTCATGCTGTGGATGGAGGTATATAGATGGCAGTAAAATAAATTTTTATTGGTAACCAGGTAACGTTTCAGTTCGAAAAGTAAGAGCAATTTTGATTTAAGCTATTCAAATGAAACGCACCGTAAGTTTAGACACTAATTGGTTAAGAACGAACGTAAACACCAAATGCAACTTAATCAATAAAAAATTTAAAATATTTATTTCTCTGGAAACAATACGGCAATCAGGCAATCAATTGGAGTTAGGGTAATGAAATTAAGTCTTCCATTTAACTTTTAACAACTATATTTTCTTGTACCGTTGTTTTTTTTTTAACTATAATGAATTATCATCATGAGTTTGTCTAAGATAATGGTGGTTACCTGGTTACAACGTGTAAACTTGGAGTTAATTCCAACCCCCAGATCAGTGTTTGGCAAAATGCAATCTGATTGAAGATTAATGATCACGATTACAATCTGTAATCATGATTACATAGATTGTAGTCGTAATCATTGATTGATAATATTAATTAGAAGAGTAATAATTTTTGGCGATTAATCGTAACCGTAATCATGATTAAATTTTTTTGATTACAAATTTGTAAGAGTTTTAAAATTGTAGTTAAAAGAAAACAAACATTGTTGTATATGTATCTATTCCGAAATCGGTAGCGGCCCATAAACTAAAGTTTGTAAGCATATATATTGTAGTGGGATGGTAATTGAATATCTGATATCTGTGGATTGGTAAACGGTATTATTAGCAATTAAGAAAGGGAAAATTTCATATACGGTTTTGTTATTAGAGTTAGAATCTTCTTTATGATATCAAAAACAATACTGTACCGTTTTGTGAGCTAGTAGTTAGTAAATCTAATCTGCCATACTCACTCTTGCAAAACCCTCGAGAATACTTCAAAAGCCATGAAACAGACTCCTTCCCTACCACATGCGAGGCCCAACGTAGTCCTTACATTCTAAAATATTTGCAGTGTTCTTATGTAAAAGGGACAAAAGCTTGATTTGAATAGCTCCTCCGCCCTAAACTACTATTCATACAGAAAAATGGCCTTCTGTTAATCTTAAGCTTCCTTTCTTATCTTCTGAACCGTAATAAAATGTTCATACCTTTCCTAACAAAATTATTTAAAAAAATTTATCTTAACCAAATGTCTACGATTCCTCAAACAAAAATTCTCAGCTGAGTAATCATTGTAACCACGCTGTGCCGTCATGGCATGCCGTGGTCTGATGATATCGAATGTAGCTGCCTACAGATTCGGACTACGGCTGCATATACACACATGCAATTATCACTCAGCTGAGAGGTATTGAACGTAAAATGGTAAAGTTACTTTGTAATTAAAACTATTTTATTATTTTGTGAAGTAAGGTAAATAGGAAGTGTAGCCTTTGGGAATGTAATGAACCAAGCTTTAAATTAATACAAGACTACTTTCCTTTATGGATAGTAGTTTAGGCCCTATGGCATATATAAAGCCAATGTTTAGCACTTTTCCATAAGTATCAATATAGAACATTTTAGAAAACGGACTAAGCACGCACACATATACATAGATTTCTGTTTCATGGTTTGGGAAGTATTCTCGAGGGTTTTGACTCTTGCCGTCATGTTAGTAATATTTACCCATTGTACCGCTTCTACAACAGTTGCCTTCTGCCTTTGGATTCATTCGAACTACATATAATTATGTGGAGCAATATGAAAAGTGTCGCAAAATCAAAGCGTTAAAAGGCTTATTGCATTTTCCGTGCTCAAAGAATTTTTAAGTTGATGATCAGATGTGTGCGAGTATCTATGAATTGAAGCAATTACATTACTTATACTGATTGCAATTAATACATAATTCAACAGTGGCTTGGAGTTTTCCATAATAAAAATGCCTACGATCACAGATTGTTTGCTTTCTTAGAACTAAATTTTAAATTCTGTTGAAACGTTTCATTTGTAATAATAAAAAAAAATGTAATCATAATTACGGTTACATTTTCCTAAGATTACTCGATGTTATCAGGATTAATGATTGATGGGCAATCATGATTGATTTAATCTGATTATAAATGTAGTTGATTACGTCCAACACTACCCCAGATTTCTCACGAAGCTGAAATAGGTTAGTACACTGCTGTAAAGTAAAACATCAGCTAATTCAGCTGACTATATGTTGCATCCATAGATTGGCTAACATGCTGACTTGATAGCATTAAGTGGAAATTTAATATCCTAGAACCACTCATATATTCGTTGTAGATCTGTACCTACTGATCGGAAATATGCAATCTTTTTTTAGTTTATAGGCTGAGCCTAACTTGCGTAAAACTGAAGGGGCTAAATCTTAGCAGTACACTAAACAGATAATAGACCCATGAATAGCAACTTATAGATAAGAATGTCTATACTTAAAAGGTCTTGTCCTTTAGCCGATTACTGTGTTTCGGAAAGAAAGTTTTTTCTAAATTTAATACTTAGCTGAAAAGGAGAAATCGATATTTGTAGCTTGAGTGATAGTAGTACTAGTAACTACCAGGAAGCGTTATCAGCAGTGGTTCTTCAAGTATCTAGTTTTGTGCACGTGCGATTCCACTATTCTTGTAAGGGGGAGGGAGGGGGGGGACTTTGGTTTAAAAAAGGTATAAGCTGGAAACATATCAAACGTTCGAAGACACCCGCTACCACTCGCAAATGTCAAATGCACAAAATTTATCATTTAAAAAATACTTGTCGAACAGATAAGTGAGTGGCTACCACTCGGAACGAAGAATGTTCCCCAACGTTCAACTTTTGCCACTCGCGAAAGTCAAACGAGGCTTTAAATTATTTATTTTGTTTTGGGTTGTAAATAATGGAAGTGTAAAACTTCCAAATCCTCCATTTTAGTTAGTAAAAATAGGGAAACACATTATGTTCAGATTGACCAATTCATCGTAAATTGTAACCTTGCAAAATACAGGAATTATAGCGCTACGTACTTTACCTCTACTAAAGTCAATAATGTTTGATTTTTTATATTATTAAGGCAAGTTCAAGGGATACCTTATGATGCAAAGCACAGCATGTCAGTAGCGTGATAGCGAAAGGAATTAGGAATTGTGGGGTGAGTGGTGGAGGTGCTAATGTATGTCACCATTAAACTTTCGAAAATTGGATGCAAGAGGAAAGAAAGATGATGGTATAGTGTTCAATATTCACACAGTTCACGAAATTTTACTGTACGGCATCAATAAGAGTGGATATTACATCGGAACATTGATTCATGTAGCGATAAAGTTTCGAAAGGCATCCATCCTTACGGCGGTGAGCTAGAAGGCTCTTTTTTGGACAATATCCAATGAAGGTAAGACTGTGCTACCAGCCCCGTCCATGATATGGAAATTGTATTACATTCTATGTCTCCTGCAGGACTTATAGACGACCGCTAAATTCGATGGTATGAAATATTTCTTACACCTTTTCTGAAATCCAAGACATTTCGATGCTTCTTTGGCAATAGGGAAGATATGATCTGTCCAGCTTAACCTATTAGAAATTCTAATTCCAAGAATCTTTTTGATGGTGTATCGTAAATCAGTGCTACATCAAAAGAAAAATGCGAGTGGAAAGTTATGATCAAGCTTCAAAGAGATGAGACAGCTTTGGGACTTAGATGGCTTGAACTCGATGCGAATCACTTTATTCCTAGGGGATAAAATAAAGGTCGTTTTTCATTTATCTAATCATGCCATCTCGTTTAACAGATGTGGGATTCTCTCTGGAGTTCCCGGTTACGGTCAAAGGAGTAAGCGAAAGCAAGGCTACTGTCATAGACGAAACTGGCTGGGATTAATAGTAAGAGGAAGTAGATTTTTAATGACAATTGAGAACATAAATGGAAAGATAACCGACCCCTGGGGTATATCGGCATGTATAGGGTGGGTTCTGGTGAAACCCCATCTAGTACAAGCGGTATTACGCGATCAGGTAAATAACTTGCAATCTGTAATAAAAGAGGAGGGGAGAGTCCAAGTGCTTTAAGTTTAACTAAAAGGGTTGGAAGCCGGACTCTATTAAAGACCTTTTAAATATATTGAGTAGCGGTTTTGTATTCACCAAAATTGTGAAGACATCGGTTCGACTGTTCCAAAAGAAAAGTCAGCAAGTCTCCAGATGAGCGTCCAGTCCGGAAACCATAATGGCGATCATTGATCAACGATGAGGCAGAGCTTTTAATTATCAGGGGTGAAACACCATCAGGACTACAGCTTTGCTGATGTGTATTGGCTCTTATATAGAGAATTTGTAGCGAGTTTACCAGTCAAAATATTCGCTGGATCCAGGGAGTCAACAACCACTTCACCATTAATAAGTAGTGAAGGTATAGAGGATCTGCTGAAGTTGTTCCCGATTGATTTGACCAGAGACCAGAAATCTTTGCTGCCTTTGCTGCTTGCCAAGATTCTTTGTCTCACACTCTGGGCAAAAAGAAATATCTCTCTCGATAAAGGACTTACAGGTGCCCGGTGCTGTCTTGCAGGTTTGTTTCAGTTCTGGACATGGGTGCAGATGATAGGCGCAAATAGCAAACTTTTTTGCTTTTATTACTTGGTTATGATTATGGTTATCATTAAGCCAAGAGCGATTTTCCTGTTGTTGAGACCTGCTGTAAGAATAAGGAATGTATTCACGCATGCCAAGACTAAGTATGTCATTGAGTTCTAATGTGCATTCATCAACATCGATCGAAGAAAAACAGACCGACCAATCTATTTCTCTATAATACTGATTGAGAGTGTCACAATCAGCCTTTAGATTTGTTTTTATTTAACGTTTCAGCTAAATATTCTATTATTGCATTTCACGACATAATTTTTTTTTTTTTCAAAATAAATGTCTTGCTTTAAATGTAATAATTCTTCAATACAACAATATGCAATGATTCGTTTGCCGTTGTGTGGTTTCGTTGAATTTCTCCAATTACGAGTTGTAATTGTTTCTTTAAATATTAAACGGCCGATAATATTCTAATGACCCGTCTTAACATCGAAGACTCATCAACGAAAATTTGGCAGCTGTTTTCAATTAAAACAAATCTCCCATCACTTGTACCCAAATAAGCTCTGCTTCAAATTGAACGTTTCTCCTAGCTGGTCCGCCACTGATTTTGTGGGGCACCATAAAATAATTTAAGGAAATCAGACATATACCCATCTTTCATCAATCTTTGCCTGCTGTCACCTGACTGACAAAATATGTCAGAATATCAGCGGAATGGGAAAAAATAAAAATTCAAATCCGATGAAGGCAGATAATTTTAAGTAATTAACGCTCGTCTAAAGTCCAAGGAGTATATTCAATCCTAATAAAGAAGCAAACGGCTGTAGCAGTAAGTTTCTGCTTCAGAGTAACAACGGTTAAGGAGCCTCAATTGTCAAATGGTCTTTCATTTTAGAGTCATATTACATAAGTTCGTTACTCTAACTTGTATGAATTTTGAAACTAGATTTATCTTTAGATACAGTGCTTTTTACACTTTAACCAAAAGTACTCAAATTTCTTCAAATCTTCCAAAACGAAATGTACGTTTATGTCAGGGTTCGTGCTAATTCTTAATTTATGGTAATAGAAGCAAGTCGGAATAGGCCAAAATTGGGGGCTCATAGTGAAATTCGATAAATTTGTCTATGGTATAATTGCTAACGTATGAGCTGTTCCATTGTCATGATGGAAGAAATGTTTTTGCAAAATTCCATAAAATGCATAATACTTTCCTGTAAACGACGGCAATTATACCATGCGTTGTGCCTATGACAGACATGGGGTATCGATATCCAATATGATAATGTGTCAAATTAAGCAAAAATATTACTATGCTTTCTCAAGAAGGCGAAAAATAAGAAGAAGAACCAAACATGTTTTGTCAATGCAAAGTCAAAAGCAGCTAAATGATCACTTCCCGGGAAAAATAATGAAGAAAAAGGAAAATGTTATACTCCACGAAAACAATGTTTATTATCAAAGTATGGAGAAATCACATTTTGTTCTTTTTTCCCTCCAAATCTTAAATTTGTCGTATCTTTGCAATTTGTTGCTGCTGTTTAGCTAATATATTTGTAAAAGTTAAGCTAATATATTATTTTCACTTCCATTTCCAAATTGTGTACGCTTAAAAATCTTTCAACTGAATGGAAATTTCAAAGTACGGTTTTTCACATCAATACTCCCTTTTGTGTTTGTCAGGGGTCCTTTAATATTTAGATTTTCGGAATATCTAGATATGAATATCTGGATATAGATACTCCATGTCTGTCATAAGCATAACAAGTTGATGGAATCGTTTTTGCCTTCTTTTGAACACGTCCGGCAGGATAAATTGATTGTCTTGGCAGTGTTTTCATTTTTGAAGTGTTCTGATATTTCCATGTTTTACCAGCAAAAAGCCACAAGTAGTCGCGCGACTCTGATTTCGGTCAGCTGTTTTCATTTTTGGAGTGCAATAATGGATCCATGTTTCATCATAGTTACAATACACCACAAAAGGTCGGGCGACTCAGAATTTGGTCAACTGCGGGCAAACACGACACACATCTTCAAGATAGCTTTCTGATGTCCATAGAGTATGAAAACACTTTCATCTAAGTTATTTACCATCTACACTATCTCGAGTACCTTCACTCGTCGGTTGAACAACACAATAGGATGAATTTCATTAACACCTCTCAGTTTTGACCAATCCCGGGTACTCAGCAACATTCCCATTTTCACGACCACAACGAAATTCAGTGACCTACTACGACGTTGCTTAGTCCCCATAACCATTTTTTAGTTTTTCATCAGTTTCTTTTAACAGTTTATTCGAACGCTGTCAAAATTTTTATATATCACAGATCTACTTTAAACTTTCTTTGTGTAACTAAATATGATGGCAAATGTTAAAAATAAAATTGAAATCGAACTAACTATTATTAGAGTCACTGATTTATCAAAGAGCCTCCGAAAAAAATGTATGTATTTCTGCATCTGAATGGTAAATAAAATAAATAAAATGCTAATTAAAACGAAGGTCATACATATCTTTAAGCCGCCCACCAAAAAATACATCGTGCATGCACCACGCACTTGCATCATGCATGAGGGTAAGAAAATTTAAAAATGGAGTTAAAAATATCTACCATATATTTCATAACCAAGAATAAAATTGTAGGAATATTATCTACAAATGTAAAATCTGATATGATACCAGTAAAACATTTGTCTCTTCTTTTTCACTTGTGTAATGAAAGAAACATTTTTGACAAACAACGTTCAAAGGCGTGTCATAGAAAGGATTGGTAGGAGACAAATATTGAATTTTCGTCATTCGCGGCAAACATGCAACAGAGCTTTTTTTATTATCTTAGGAAGAAATGTAGGTCGTTTTTCAATTTCTGCAAAGAAATTTCAATTGTAATCGACGCATAAAGAAAAGTTATCAGAATTGTGGTCAAATCCAACTAGTGCCACTGGGAAAAAATTTACCAGGACATTCTCTCTGTGAGATTTCTTTCTCTTGTAGTATGTATAACCCCTCAGAATTCATGGAGACTGATTCTGAATTTTTTCTCAAACACACAACATACAATAAATTAGGAATATCTTCAGATATTCTTGAATCAGAATTCAATTTGTAAATTTAGCATATCTATTAACTTTCAATTATTCTCCGAAATTTTTATTTTGTTTATGAAATGAAGACGTAAGTAATTCAATCAATCAACTAAAACAAAAACGAATTACGGGTTTTTTTATTAATGAAATTGACATGTCACCAACAAAATTTATGTTTTAGTTCAATCAACGGAACGTTCATTGCTAAGTATTTGCTGTCACATAATAAGTTACTCCTACCATTTATGCTTTTAACTTTTTGATTTATTCCCTCCCAATTAAATGCTTCAATTCGAATCAAACTGCTGCTACTGATGCAGGACCAGTTTTTAATTTTATTTTATAAAAACAAAAAGAAGCTTTGCTGAAAATGTTCGGATTTTTTTTGAGTGGGTCAATGAACTGTTTGTATTAGAATGTAGTTTTATATCAAAATTGCGTACAAGTGTTGATTGTTGGTACATATGAGTGTAGGGAAGTGTGGAGAAAAAAGTTTAGGAAACTATATTTTTGTTGTCTGAAAATTGTGTAGGTGCTTAATTAACTTTCTCTGTAACCTATTAATAGATATTAATTGGATATAAAAAGTTCTTCTCATTCACGATAACATTTTTATTATTTTAAGATTTTCAGTAGGTAGATATGTCAAAGGATATGCCGGATGAAAGGGGTAAAATGTTCTAATTTTAAACTTATATGTAGCAGTTTTATGTAAAAAAAAAAGTAGTGTTATTGTAGTGGTGGATAATTTTAATTCTTCCATGGAGAGGAACATCTCCATATTTACTTTCGTCAAATACGTCAGATATGAAATAAGCAATTGCAGTCCTTTCAAATTCTTTAATTGAAATTGCGTGTATCACTATCATGATAAGCTTCGTGGAAAGCCTTGCTATTTTATTAGTGACCCTGTTCTTTCTGGATTATTTTAAAGAAACCCTTCAATATATTGTACGCAGTGCTATAGTACCATAAATGCTTCATATGGATGGAGTAATTAGGTGCAATGAGAAGGAAAATAGGTTATGAATTTAGTCTGCCTAATTCAATAAAATTAGGATTTTTATTATGAGATATACGTAGTAGATAAACGAAGAACACCGCGAAGTTTTTATTTTACAAAGATAAAAAAGTTTATTCACTGGTTTCTTTTTTACAAATTATCTACTATACTCTAACTCTAAACTTCAATATTATTTGAGTCCCACAGGATCTCTAATTTACCAACTTATTTATTACGTGCATATGAAAGCTGACCGGGCCTGCACAAGAATGACATAAGGTCGACCTTTTAACTACACATACGTTTTAGTTTTTATTTACTCCGCATATTTCACGTTAGCGCTTTTAATTCATTGTGGTGACTTGGCGGAATATTTAAATATATTTTTGGTAGAATGTTGTGGATGCTAATTTCTACATGTTCTATTGTAAAAGCTAAGTCACTACATAACCCCTCTCCTAGATAGAGGAAGTAATGTATTGTTTTTGTGTTTACATGTATATATATACAGGGTGTCCCGTAAGTCGACGTCAAGCCGGAACCGGGTGATAGCCCAAATCGTAACAGTTACCAGAAAAATAGAAAAAAATCTAAGTCATGTATTTTTCAAATTATAGACATTTCTTTTGTTTTCGAGAAAATGTACACCTTGTGATAGTTTTTTAGCTCCTGTTGCTACAAATATTTACTTTTTTCAATTTTATTTTTCTTATGTAATCCCGAATAGTCCTTATGCAACCTGCTGCTTTAAATTCTAAGCCTACTTTTCCAGCTTGGAAGAAAATGTCACATTTTGCCGAACCATGAATAGAAAATTAATATTTCACCCAATTTTGACTGACTGTAATGAAAAAAAAAATGTACTACGCCAGTTTGGCAAGTAACTTTAAAAGTTGACGCATTTAATAAGGACTCTAAAATGGTGTAACACTTGCTACAATATTTCTTAGATCATGGCAAAAAAAATTTTTTTCTTCAAGAAACCCAGTATCGAAAAATTTATTTTCACCTACTAAAAATGATTTTAGTGTACTCAAAGCTTGCCGCAAGATCGTAACTTTAAGCTTTTAGTTTGACTGAGGCGGAGCATCATTACATGAAGTGTGAGTAAGACAGATAGTGACGCTTTCAAGTTAGAGATCCTAACTTTTTGTTGAATTTATGACAACTTTTCCTTAAGTTTAAAATTAAACACCAATTATTTGGATGCTAAGATTTATTATTTACAAAAGATGTTCAAACTGCCTTCCTTCAGCAGCAATACAAGTTCGACATCTTCTTAAAAAGGATCGGATTATCAGACGGGCAAATCTTCCATTGTTGACAAATTCAACTGCTTCCGTAATTCTGATGCTCATGTTTTTGTAAAACTCGGTGAGCAATACTTTTGGGCACTCCTGTGCTTTCCTGAATTGCACGTACCGAAGTACTTGGGTCTTCTTCAACTGCTTGAAGTACTACGTCCTCGTAAGGTAAGGAACTCTTTCTTCACCATGTACTTGGTTTGGAAGGCTGTGGAGAGTAGACGATGCACATTTTTAAAAACTCAATGATTTGACGAGCGAGCGTCACTATCTTGCTCACTCACACTTCATGTAATGATGCTCCGTCTCACTCAAACTAAAAGCTTAAAGTCACGATCTTGCGGCAAGCTTTGGGTACCCTAGCATCATTTTTTGTAGGTGAAAAGAAATTTTTCGAAACTGGGATTCTTGAAGAAAGATTTTTGTTTTTTTCTTAATCTAAGAAATATTGTAGCAAGTGTTATACCATTTTAAAATCCTTATTAAATCCGCCAACTTTTAAAGTTACTTGCCTAACTGGTGTAGTACATTTTTTTTTCATTACAGTCAGTTAAAGTTGGGTGTAATATTAATTTTCTTTTCTTGGTTCGGCAAAATGTGACATTTTCTTCTAAGCTGGAATAGCAGGCTTAGAATTTAAAGCAGCAGGCTATATAAGCACTATTCGCGATTACATAAGAAAAATAAAATTGAAAAAAACTAAAGATTTGTAGGAACAGGAGCTAGAAAACCATCACAAGGTGTACATTTTCTCGAAAACAAAAGAAATGTCTATAATTTGAAAAATACTTGACTTAGAATTTTTTTTATATTTTTCTGGTAACTGTTATGATTTGGTTTATCACCCAATTCCGCCTTGACGTCGACTTACGGGACACCCTGCATATAATTTTCGTTTCTAGGAGCCTGTCTATGAGGTATACTACTAAATGTTTTTAAATGAGACATGGTTTGTAGGTATCGTAGACTGAACTTTTTCAACCCCGAACGCGGGTTTTAATCTATCAATAGAGATTGTTTGATTTTTTTCGTTAATGTTAAGAACAAATTGTTTCCGTAGGTGGCGAACTATTTTAAAAGGACCCTCGTAAGGACTAGTTAGCCCTTGTCTTACTTTGTCAGTGCGAACGAAAACATGCTGGCACTTGTCCAGATCTTTGGGTACGTATACCGACGATTGGCTGGGTGATCTGGGTGGTGTAGCCACGATAGTTTGCATTTTGTTTTTTAGATCCTTAGCGAAATCGGAAGGGTTGTTTATAGGGTTTTTCATGAAAACTTCTACTGGGATTCTTAGTGCTTGACCATATACGAGCTCAGCCGGTGAACAGTTTAGTTCTTCTTTTACAGAGATTCTCAAACCCAGTAGTACAAAAGGTATTTCTTCGCTCCAGTGTATAGAGTTACCGCGAGCTTTTAAAGATTTCTTTAATTGCCTATGTACTCTCTCTATCAAGCCGTTGCTAGCTGGGTGGTAGCTAGTGGTGCGTATTCGACTGCAGCCTAAAATTTTATTTATTTATGCGAATAAATTTGATTCGAATTGGACGCCTTGATCGGTAGTGATCTCTGTTGGACATCCGAATCTCGAGATCTAGTTGTTTACGAAAGTTTTTGCCACGGTGATAGCTGCGCTATCTCTTAGTGGGTAGGCTTCTGGCCATCTTGTGAAACAATGTATGATTGTCAGGATATAATTAAATCCACGGGATGTTGGTAGGGGACCTACCAGATCCATGTGTATGTGGTTAAATCGTCCTGTTGGAAGATCGAACGTACCTATTGGTGATCTAATGTGTCTAACAGTCTTTGATTTTTGACATTGGATGCAGCATTTCGCCCAATGTCCCACATCTTTGTTTAGTTTTAGCCAGAAATATCTTTGCGCGCAAGTCTTCCGACTGGCTTTTATCCCCGGGTGTGATAAGTTATGTAGTTTATCGAATGTTGTTTTCCTCTCTTTGGTACATACGGTCGAACTTTTCCCGTTGAGACCTCGCACCATAAGCTGTAATTGGTATCGGGTATCTATACCAGCTTTAATTTCCAATTAGTTTTTTGACTATTTGCAATGACTGCATCAAGGTCGCTGTCTTGCTGTTGCGATTTTACTAATTCTTCTAAGTCTGTTCCATATGTACATATTTGTACTTGCCCGTGACAAAAAATCGGCCACGATGTTTTGTTTGCCGGTGATATGGCGGATGTCTGTAGTAAATTGGGCGATGCATTCAAGATGTCTGGTTTGTCGTGGAGTTCGATCGGTCTTAGATTCGATCGCGGTCGTTAGGGGTTTATGGTCCGAAAATATTGTTAGCTCTCGGCCATCTATTAGATATTTAAAATGTTTGACTGATAAATATATAGCCAGTAAGTCGCGGTCAGAGAGCAGGGCTCTTTTGTAATTAGGAGCAGCTAAGAAGTTAGCAGATTTTTTAGAGATTTTTGCTATCAATAAATTCTTAACAGATTTAGTCAAAATAAAATTAACCGAGTTTGCTGCTAAATCCACTTAATTCACTTAATTGTCGTCCTGGATTTAGCAGCAAACTAGGTCAATTTTATTTTGACTAAATTCGCTATGAATTTATTTCATAGCAAAACTCTCTAAAACATGCTAGTCCCGATAGGTCTAAATCTTGCTAGGCATTGCAAGGAAATACGTAGTAGAAAAATTATTTATGTGCATATATGTGGTCAGCTTCTCTCTTATCTTTGGCGTATACGACCGGCAGGAACCAAGCCGTACTGATGACTAATACGGTTTCTGCTGATTCGAAATGCCCTCTTTTTCAAAGAAATTTCTTTTTTTAAAGATTTTTCATTTGTAAAAAGAGTTTTTTCAAGTTAGCAGATGTCAATCTGAAGGGTGCAGCTATTACTAGAAGTCACCCAGTGAAAGATTCGACCTCTGATAACACTATATATATTTAATGAAATATTCCTATCTTATTTATACAGAAGTAAATTTGCTAGTCTAATTGAAATTACGATTTGTACATATGCCGTGATTTGGCCCCCGTTAAGCTAAATTACTTATTTGCACCTATATGCTTAACATTTGCTCCAAAATATGTAAATAACTGCAGTCACTTCTTACGGTTCAAGTGTGACATGCCTTTGCGTGAATCTTTTGCTTATCATTCATTAATATTATTGTGTCACATTTATTGTGATTAACTTATTGTGAAACAATTTCAGGTCAATTGATTATTGCATTCTTGCGTTTTTAATTGATTTGTTAATTGTTTGTATTCTTATGCACAGTTACATCACAATGACAAACAAACTATGACCCTGCATACAAAAATCAGAGCCGTAAATGGAAGGCTCTGCAAAAATCCTCTCTCGACAGAAGTAATAGTAAAGATAACCTAATAAGAAGATAGGAAACACCCGAATAAAATTGTAAATTTTTCGTATTTTTTAGACCGAAATAGGTAATGTCATATACTTTCCTGGGGGAAAAGAACTTGGCTGTACACTATTGTAATGCGACTGAGACAACGAGTTAAACACAAAAATCGAGAGAACGTAGGATTACCTTCTTGAATATCTTCAAAATCCCTTCAATCTATTCATAATAATTTACTTCGGGTCACACTACCTCTATTTTTTAAGAAAAAGATTAATTTAGCTTTGGCCAAGGTACTGAAAGGAGATATAAAGTTCCTCTCAAATGAAATTTTTGCCGACAATATCAGGGAATCTAGAATGAGCTTCTCCCACTTAATCCCTGCAGAGCAAAACAAATTATACTAACAAACATTGGTTATGCTATAAAAAACATTGGATATTTCTCAGAACATTTCGGAGAAAACGGGTTTTATGAAAGCGCGGGAACATTTTATGAGAGTAAAACCTCCGCCCTTTCGCATTTATTTACGAAAATGAATAACTTGCCATTCTGTTTCGTTGCATGCAATTTGCGCTTTCACATTTTTTACCTCTATTCATAAAAGTTTTAAAGAGAGTTTTATTTTATTTTATTTTTTTTCGTCTTTCATCCTTTTCTTGCCGTGCGCATTTTAAATGTAAAACAATCGGAAATCGCTTCTGTGTCCTAACTTGTCATTAAGTTAACTTTGGTAATAGCTCTCACTTGTCTTCAATCTTCACTATTTATATGAAAAGAATTCATGGAACTAATATGCACATCTAAAGAACAAATTAACTTATTAAAACTTACTGCTGTTGCTTTAGATCAGAGTTCTCCGAACTTTCTAGCCTAAGGGCCATACTGATTCTTCCACTAAGTCCCAGAGACCAAGACGTAGCTAGCTAGTAGCAACATACTGTAGTTTTAATAACACGCAAATTTTCGTTTTGGGACCCGCTGGCGACTGAGGTGTATACAACGCCATCTTTTAGCGAGTAGTAGAGCCACAGCATGTTATGGAAAAGTCCTTCGCTGCGTGATTGTTTGTCAGGAGGACTCTAGTATTCGCAAGCATCGAGGAAGACAACAGAGAGGTGGACAGTTCCAAAGCTTGAATTTGAAGCGACAAGTGCTATCTGGAAAGCAATCTGGTGTGTTTTGTGATTTTAGTTTTTGAGGCTTTGTGAAAATACCACATTATTTTGATTTGAAGTTACGTGCTTATTTTGTGGATTTATATAAATATGGGAAAGAAACGAAAGGTAGATAGGTGAGTGCAGAATAATTAAAGACTAATGTAGACATCAATATTTCGTGATTGAGTCAAGTAATAAGGCAATGTGTATAATTTGCAACGAAGCAGTATCAGCGCTCAAAGAATACAATATAAAACGTCATTATGAGTGTAAAACATTCTCAGAATTACTGCAAATTTACAGGAAGCCTACAATTAGAAAAATATGAATCTTTGAAACGCGAGTTGAAATCTCAGCAAATGTTGTTTAAGAAAGTAAATGCTGAACAAGAAGCAGCAACTCGTGTTAGTTTCTGCATGGCTCGTTCAATAGCGAAACATGGAATACCATTACTAACGGCGAATTAGTCAAGGATTGCATGATTGCAACAGCAGAGGAAATGTGTTCAGAAAACGAAAATTTGTATCAAAACATTAGTTTGTCATCAAACACTGTGGCTCGAGATAATATTGCTGAAATTATATCAACTCAATTGACTGACAAAAAGCGGCTCTTATTCGATGGATAGATAAAAATTATGAAGTGTATGAAGAAAATGCTGTTCAAAAAAACAGTCTTCAATTGAAAAACTTGAAGTGTGTCAGTACTAATGGCACTGACATACATATGTATATAATATGGACTGCTTAACTTTCTATTTCACGTGAGCACAATTGCTTGTATCAAAAAGAGTTCTTACGTCGGTAGATTTCTCAAGTGAAACTTTGGTTACGTTCAAAATAAATTTTGAGTCTCGTTTTTCAGATTTTGATGCAATTGCAAACGATATCAACATTTTTCAAAACCCCTTCAAATGCAAATGATTGATTTGCAGGGTCGCGATCATTGCGGGTAGTCATCATTGCTAGAATTTTACTACTAATCTGTGTGAAAAAATATTCTCCAAAATGAAGTATACAAAAGAATTTACAGAGCCAAATTAAAGGATGAGCGTTTGAAGTCGCCCCTTGAAAAGTTCCACTATTAAACTTGATCATAATTATAATGTTTAATTGTGAATTACCTATTATGTATGTAACTTATTGTAAATTGTTAGGATAAATCTCATATCATTAATTACAATTAAAACTATCCGATTTCATTATGTAGATTTGTCAGTTAATATTTTTCTTATTTGGTCGTTAAATAAAATATCTTATTTTGTATGATTTACTTACATTGTAAAATTTATCAAAATAAACTACGGCGCGCCGGATATCGGGCATATCTGGCTTGGTGCTCGCGGGCCGGATTTTTGGTGCTCGTGGGCCGGTGTTGGCCGTTTTTTGGAGACCCCTACTGATGATGCTTCCGCTGATCTTATGCAAATTTCTCGATTTTGCTGTGGAAATTTCTCGATTACGCTGTGGAAATTTCTCGATTTTGCTGTGCAAATTTCTCGATTTTGCTGTGCAAATTTCTCGATTTTGCTGTGCAAATTTCTCGATTTTGCTGTGCAAAATTCTAGAGCCAATCTCTTCCAGCTAAATTGAATTTCTTGTAAAACTGTTATTTTATTCCACTAATGGATTAGTAACGTTGTTAATATTTTTAAAATTGTGCAACGCACAGTAATTTTAGTTTTACAGTGACCGTGAACTTTACAATGGGTATTTTACGACATTTTGCTTGTTTTAAGAAGACCTTTATTTTTTTCTTCGAGTTCCGTAAATTCTTTCCTGTTTCTGATCATCTTAAAAACGAGCAAAACTTAATGCTAAATTGCCATTATACCCGAAGGCTATTTCAGTAAAAAAAAAGCAATTCAAACTAAACTCTAAGCCTCGTTTATTTTTTATGTACCTATATGTGGATCTTTCGAATATTCCTAATAACTTTTAAGCACATTAAACATCGTTTCATTATCAAAAAAAAACTAGTTACGCTAGTAGTTAAATTACTTAAATAACACATTTTATTGGCAGAAATTATCTTGATTCGAAGTTTTCGAACCGTATCGAAATTATCCTTACTTCACTTATTTCGAGCATGAGGGTTTCTAATATCTCATTACCACTAGATCCCGCAACAAGTTAGGTTAATTAATTCGCGTTAAATATTTAATTTTGTATAGGTACCAGTATTCTTAGTGGAGAAATATAAAAAAAATTACAAACTGTCGTGACATTACTACGAGAACAGAAAAATGTTATTTTTCAATTTGTTAAATGAATTAACTTAAAATTAAACAAAATTACGGAAAACGACGAGTTGAAAGTTTTTCAAGCGCAGTATCTTACATGAATTTGTAAAGCACTAACTGGTAACTATCAGCTAACAACGACGGATTAAAAAGAAATTGCTAGTTTGGTTATCGTTACAAGGCCAAACAAATTATACTCTCTTCGCGCTTGCATGATTTTCAAGGAGTAGTTTTCTTATGTGGTATTTTTATACAATTTTTTTTACCGTATGATTTTTTTCTGAAAGGATAAAACTAAATATTGAAAATCTTTTACCTTATCACAATTTACTTTCCAGGTTTTGTTCTGAATCTTCTTTGATCGTCGGCTGTGAAATATAGGGAAACTGTTTAGCATCCATTGTCATTTCACAGATACTATTTAATCGTTGTTGATTTTATTTATTTTATTTTAAAATGAATAAAAATCGGAAAACACTCCTGTAGAATTATCATACATGTACTTATAGCACATTAGGAAGGATGTATCATCGGACAAGTCTGCTTACACAATTTAGCGAAAAGTCAAAGCACATCATAATTTCAATAATATAAAATAAGTAAAAAACGAGTTTTCAAACATAACTGAGGCCAAGCTGCATGAAAAAGTAGAAAATAAACTTTTCTTCACACACAGAGGTGGACTCAGATTTTTTGATTGGGACATTTCTCTTGAATATTCTTTCTCTTCATGAATCAAAGCACTTATTACCTCTGATTGATCATACTGAAATATATCGGTGATTGTCAGCGAATATAATCTGAGTCCACCTCTGTGTGTGAAGAAAAGTTTATTTTCTACTTTTTCATGGGGCTTGGCCTCAGTTTTGTTTGAAAACTCGTTTTTTACTTATTTTATTTTCTGTCTTTTTCACGTTAACTAAATTGTTATTACGTGCTGCATGGAGATATTTTAAAACAATTTTATGACGGCTGAAAAGACACTGATTTACCAGTTTTTCAAAAAATTTATTCGAGTCAAAATTATTTTTATTTACAGAGCTTTTGTGTCAAAATATCCCAAAGAACAAAAGCTTATAATTGAAAATTTTTCTTGCTAAATACACCAACGAAAGTTAAATTTTAGTTGTTGCCTGAGTTTTCTTTACGTCTGCGACGCACTTCGCAATGGTTAGTGATGCTCTCGAGATGATATGTTGGGACGATGCAGATTGTGTATAGCGCTTTTTAGCTGTATTCCAACTTGATCCCATATAACATGAATTTTCCCGATTTTCCATGTTTTCCACAGACTTTTCCTATTACTATGAAATTTTTTTAAAAATTTACATGAATTTTCCTCGATTTTTCATGGAAGTTTTCATGATTGTTAAAGACAAAGTATTGATGCCAGTAGGACGGAAAAAAATGATTCCGCATAGCTTATAAAACTTTTTTGTCGGAAAATTTTCCGGATAAGACGGAAAATTCCGGAATTTTTCGGAAAATTTTCCAGAAAAATTGGAAAATTCTGCATTTTTCCTGAAACAGATTTATCATTAATCATATCGATGAAAATTTTTCCGACGATTTTCCCGCTTCTCCGGGTTTTCCATGGAGTTTTCCACAAAAGCAACTTCATGCAACTCATTTCGCTCTACAACTTTGTCTTAGGTTGCAAAACGCTCAAACGCTTCCTTGGTCGGAAAAACTCCGGAAAAGCGTTTTACATGAATTTTCCTCGATTTTTTCTGCTAGTTTTCACCATTGTCGGAGAGAAAGTAATGATGCCAGTTGATAGGGAACTTGATCCTGCATAATTTAAAAACTTATTTACCGGAAAATTTTCCGGAAAAGTCGGAAAATTCCGGTAATTTAGCATTAGCAAACTGCACTTAAATTTTTGTTATTTTCAGTGCTACCGTTTCGTATAAAATTATTTGAAAATTATTTGTTACTAATTACAAATTTCTTGCCTCCTCAATTTTATCCTAAATTTAGAATAAATGATAAATTTTAATTATTTTAAGCACATTAATAATTTTTTAGCTTAAAAGTAAGTATTTTGTATATAATAGTTAGTGTACTCCCCGTGTGCAGTTGTTGCTGGCTAGCTCGTTTCACTACGAGGTTGTTGCAATTTAGGCTTCTGGTGCATTTTTTCCTTAGGTCGGTGTTAACATCCTTGAGTCGGTGTTGACATTCAAGCTTTTGTTGGTGTTTTTAATATCAGGATTCTTGCAAATTCTGAACAAGCACCTTCCACACATCCTTTGCAATTTGAATTAAATATGCACTGGTCTCAAGAAAGGATAAACTTCTCCTAGTTTATCGTTACTCATCTTGTAAAACATCATGATTTCTATGTATGCAATACATTCTGAACTTCTATATACTTCGTACGTCAACCATACATCTTTCTTGTTATAACCAACTAGCGAAAGTTAGTTCATTCTAACAACAAAAATTTCGAATCCGAATTTCCGATTTGTGTGTTTATGTAGATTGTTCTGATTTTGAAGAATTTCTTATATTCATATTAAGAATTGTTAATAGAACATCTACGTCGTGTCTATTTAAAAACAATAATTACGTCTAATTTATTAAAGGGAAAAAGCCATAGGTAGGCCAGATAAGCTTACAAAATTCATTCTAATCTGTTGGTAAGAGATTTGTCACCAATCTTTATTAAATAGTAAATGTATATAAGTTAAAGAAAAAATAATAATAAGCACTGCAGTGTGTCAGTTATGCGAAAGAAAGGTGCACTAATAAGTGATTTTAAGCAAAGCTTATGAGAGGTCCACCTATACCTTTCTTTGAACGGTTTTTTCTGTTTTATCAAGTATTTGTTTCAAATATAGTAAAAAAAATAACTAAAAGGAATATCAATTATGCGTTCTCAATCACCCTCGACTATACCCTTAGATTTTTTTGTTTCGACAAAACATATGAAGGGTACAGAGAAAGAACAGGGTAAGGTACGTTTTTGTATAAGTTAAGCTAATGATACCATTGAAAAGGTGGGTCAAAGTACCTACTTTAAGTAAGGATATAAAGGGATATTTAAAAATATCATAAAATCTAAGAACATGTTAAGTCCAAATTTATTTTGTATGAACAAATAATGCAAGTCGATGAGATTTTTGCATTATTTGGTTGATGTAATGAATCGCTTCGATTTTTCCTGTCTTGCTTGTGGTCATAGCTACATGGAATGCGATAAAAATATGGAGAAAATAAAACAAAATGTTTGCATTGAGATTTTAAAGGAATGGAGCGATCATGTTAAAGCTTCACTCCATAGCCTACCATCGTTCACTGTAATTGAATGTAAAAGCCTGGACAAAACATCTTAGTAATATTTATAAAAGAAAAACGGATTTCGCATTTCGACCAATCTCTGAATTAGTAATTTGCAAGAATTATCCTACTGCTATCCATGGGAGGCTTCTCTCGTAAGAAATAAGAAACATTAACAGAAATTGTCATAGTACACCGTCAAACTTATACGAGAAAATCATGCCAATATCTTCAGCAAAATACAATGATTTGCAGGCTTTAAAAAATACTGTGTAGGTGTGGCAAAGATATTTTTCGAAGGACTACCTCATTCTGACAACACTCGAGATTATGAATAAAAAGGCCTATTTTAAGTATTGAAGTATCTCCCGAAAAGAACTTAAGCTTAAACTGCACATCATAGGACTGGAACTGTTTTTGTTCAGTTTTTTTGGACTTACATTGATTTTTCCTTTTAAGAAATGAACTTGTGTTGAAACACTTAAAATTTCATTTATTGCGAACAAACTATTTTATTATTTTATTAAAGATACTTATTTAAATTGTCTTTTCTTCCAATTTTTTTTTTTAAATTCACTTAAATTGCCTTTTATCGCTCAATAATAGGTCTTGAAACTTTTAACATTCAATATCTCTTTTTCAAGTAAATGTGACTTACCTTGTTCTTTCTCTATACCCTTCATATGCTATTTATACCACCGCACTCCACTATTCCACTATTCCTCATGAAAGAAATCAAGAAAACCACTTAATAGAGATACTGTTAAAATTTACCACATTTACATAACCCCATAAAAATTAAATCTCCTCGGCCACCGCAACTTTAATATGTTTAAAACTTTGCAATGTAATTCCCAAAGAGTCCTAAAAAATTTCCACTTGAATTAAATCAAAAGCGAATGCAACTCTTTCAGACGCAATCGAAATAGCCTAATTATTGTTCCATCAAAAGTAGCAGCACTACTGAACACAGCCCCCATACCATAAACCGTAGTTAACAACCGTCCATTTATTTGCAGCAATAAATATCTCTTTGAAATAAACGCAAATGAAGCCCTCATAACTACAGGACCATTACAACTCCATTTCGCGAGAAGTCAACGTCTAATGTTGTTAATACAAATACCGTTGGAAAATCTCGGCCCATAAGCAAGACCTAAATTTGAATTTCCCCCCATTGAATTTTACGCTTCCCAGAGGTCTTTTTTGCAAAAATCTTCCCACCCCGTTACCTATGGGTGAGCTATTACGTAACTATGTAAATTGTACTAACAAAAAGCAGTAAGGCACTTGCACTTCGTGCTGAAAATGACTGGTAGGTTCTATTCAACGGAGCACCCCTAGAGACCATAATGTTTGCCTTTGTTTATGAGGTAATTAAATACTCCACGGGGAAAATTATAGTATGTTCCTCTGCTATCTACCGGTTTAGCTTCACCGCCAATGTATACAATAAAAGTTAACCTATGCATTTTCACAAAGTTTTCTAGAATCACTGACATATCTCTTTGTCTAATAATTTGAATACTGACACTCCCCCTGGAAATGAAGTTTACTTTTGGTTTCGCTAGGATGGTAACATCTGATGACTTGGGATTTATTATATTCACAAAGGCTTGGAAGTTTTTCCTGAAATAAGAGCATTAAAGTAAAGGAATTGTACTGAATGTTGGGAAGCGATTTTTAAAGCTGTATGGGACTTTTGAATATTTAATAGGAAATTATTGCAGAGCTTATTTTTTTTTTTTTAGTTTTTACAGTTCATTCAAATCGTTTAGTCATTTGCATAACTAGGTATCTCAAAAATGATTCCTTTTAATTTGTGTATGGATTTTGTTCAATGAGCGATTTCAAATTACTTCGAATACCTAATGTAGTTAAAATATATCGCTTAAAAAATTAAAGTTACTAGCAAGAATAGCAAATAATGTTCAGAGAGAAAATGGGTTATTATGAATATCCCTTCAGGCAATTTTAAGAAAAACATAACAGAATTATATATACAGAAGATGGTAATAACATTGCCGCACGTAAATTTGATACCAGAAGATGGTATGTAAGCAACGGGAGAGACAGAATTTTGCATAACATCACACTAAAGATAGAAGATCTAGCAACTGTTTAATAATTGAATAGATATATATTATATACTCGCAGAGTTCCTGCTCAGACAGTATCGACGGCAAATGATGGAGACAATACCGGCAAAGTAAGTCGGATCTGGGGAAATATACTCGAAAAAAAAGTCTCAGATGTAACATTGGTATGGAAACCACGCTATAAATATGGCAGATGCACTTAGGTATAAATGTACCAATAACTCTTTTCGGGATTCCTAATCTAATCTCCATATAAATATATAGCATTCGCAGATTTATTTAAACCAAGAGCAAACAAGTTTAACCCAAGATCAAATAAATTTAAACTAAGCACAAATAAGTTTAACCCAAGCACAAATAAGTTTAACCCAAGCACAAATAAGTTTAACCCAAGCACAAATATGTTTAACCCAAGAGCAAATAAGATTAACCCAAGAGCAAATAAGATTAACCCAAGCACAAATAAGTTTAACCCAAGCACAAATAAGTTTAACTTAAGCACAAATAAGTTTTCAATTTCAATTCAAATCAGCATTTTACTATTTCATTTTGTCATTAAAAACAACTTCTTCAAACATGACTTTAATATGAAAGTTAAAAGATAATACAGGTTTTTCACATTAAGTTCGCCCTTTTGCAATTGGAATTCATCCTTTTGCAAATGAAATTCACTTTATTGCAAATGAAATTCACCATTTTGCAAATGAAATGCACCATTTTGCAAATGAAATTCACCCTTTTGGAAATCAAGTACTTTTACATAATATTACATTTAAAAAAAACACTAATATTAATTATATATTAAAAAAGCAAACATTTTTATTATAATTCATAATTACATATGGAGATGAACATATGTATGAAAAAAACAATTCAAAAATATGGTATAACATGGTCTATAACGGTTCTCCTGCAGCAGCAGTTGGTAACTTAACATACATATTCATGTAATAATTATAAGAATTTGCTGACGTAATCGTTCCAACAGAGTTATTAATTACATCTACCAAATTTTCACGATTTAAAGGATCAGCTAACAAATTTCTTGCATTAAACTTGATTTTTGAAAATACTTCTTCAATGGGGTTAAGCATTGGAGAATATGGTGGGAGAAAAAGTAAAGTATGCCTTGTCTGACCAAAAAGATCACGCACTTCCTGCGGCTTGTGGATACTTGCGTTGTCCAAAATCAGCCAAACTTCGCTCAGATTATCGTCTTACAATTTCTGAAATAACTCCTTAAGAAAGTTGCAGAAAATATTTGAGTTGACTGTAGACTGCTGAATTACTTCATGTATGTTAAGTTACCAGCTGCTGCTGCAGGGGAACAGTTATAGAGCATGTTATACTATATTTTTGAATTTTTTTGTTTTCATACATATGTGCATCTCCATATGTAATTATGAATTATAATAAAAATTTTTGATTTCTTAATATGTAATTAATATTAGTGTTTTTTAAAATGTAATATATATTTAAAATACTTGATTTCCAAAAGGGTGAATTTCATTTGCAAAAGGGGGAATTTCATTTGCAAAATGGTGAATTTCATTTGCAAAATGGTGAATTTCATTTGCAAAATAGTGAATTTCATTTGCAATAAAGTGAATTTAATTTGCAAAAGGATGAATTCCAATTGCAAAAGCGCGAACTTAATGTGAAAAACCTGTATAGATAAAATTTCTGAACAAATGGTCAGTGCCCTTCCATTGCCTTAGGGATGAGTAAAATCAAGTCCATTATGTAATTGGCGCAGTCAGTCGGAGTGACTTGTTGCAGGCTTCTTCAATAACTGTAACAATGTTATGCTCTCTACTTACATCACCGAAAACTGGTCATGAGTACGCCGTCATTTTACAACACGATTGTTTTATTGGCAAACAATTTAGAGCAAAATTAGTCGATGATAAAGCATCGCAAACCTACTGCGTTCGATCCTAGAGTAATTTTAACTTTCTTCTTAGTTTTCTTTGAATTTCGATTGATTACGATTTGCATCTCTTATTTACCTCTAACTCCGCTACTATTGCTTGGCAACTCCACATCTTGGCCAGCTTGGGTTGCCATTCATCAGAACTGCCTGCGCTGAAATATCTGTCACTGCTCATATCAATGAATTAAACAAAAATTTTATAGAAGACCGCTTTAAATCTGCAATCGACACTGTTGCTTCAAACAAACTCAGCACTGTGATGAGTGATGGAATCTGCACAAACTAATTGAAAAATGCGTCACTCCATTTCTTAGCGATAAGGTTTTGCTATTATTTATTCTGACAATTTTTGGGTTCGCGATGCTTTATTTTCGAAGAATTTTGCTCTAAATTTTTGCCAATATTTGAAGCCTAATATTGTTTTTAATGACAAAATAAAGTTATGAAATGTTGATTTGAATGGAAATTGAAAGCTTTTGTATTAAAATATCTTATTGGGAATTTAGAATAAATTTATTTGCTCTTGCGTTAAACTTATTTGTGCTTGGGTTAATCTTATTGGTGCTTGGTTTAAATTTATTTGTTCTTGGATTAAACTTATTTGTACTTGGGTTAAACTTATTTGCTCTTGGGTTAATCTTATTTGTGCTTGGATTAAATTTATTTGCTCTTGGGTTAAACTTATTTGCGCTTGGTTTAAATTTATTTGCTCTTGGGTTTAACTTATTTGCTCTTGGATTAAACTTATTTGCTCTTAGTTTAAAAAAATCTGCGAATGCTATATAGGTCCACTCATGTCTGTACAATGTATTGAAACGAAGATGGTAATCAGCCTCCAGATTTAAGAAGACCTCTTTAACTCACCTCAGCCAACCACTTCGACACAGGGATTGTTCTCACATAAAAATACCATAATTTTCTGACACGGTCAAAAAAGATGCACTTGGCTACTCCACCAAGGTCACATAGAAAAGCATGCCCTTAAGTTTATGACAATCCCGATTGAGAAGAGTGAGAAAACAATCTAAAAAGCAGGAGGGACTCCATTGCTAAGCAGGTGCAACTCTATTCTTAGTGAAGCAGGTGAAAAACAGTGAAGCCTATAAGAACCATTGAATAAATAACTAATAAGGAGGTGGGGTACCGTGCGAATAAAGCATGCGTTTTTAAGCAATTCAATGACAGTATGACCTACGATCGAGGGGGGCGGGTTTGACAACCTACTGCCTATTGTGCGTCAGTTGAAAATTTCCGACATTTCATATTTTATGAAATTGTAATTGCTACTTAAATTATGTCAGTCAAACAAAGGCAACGCCAAGAAATATTACCTGAAAATAAGGAGGCGATAAAAATTTGTTTGTTTTACATAGCAATCTTGATTATAAAAAATGTCCCTCTTCAAAATATCAGGATTTCATTACTGCCACGATGAAATGAATGCAAACACAGCACACTAATACATTTCGCCGAGTGGCTTAGGTTTTCACCCGATATGCCGTTTCCCTCATGTCTTTCAGTCCGTTCCTAAACTTACATTTCAGGAAGTATTAGATACTGTACGGCTAGATATCCTGCCCACACCCTACCATTGTCATTCCCATAGCGCATGTCAAATAAGGGAGTGCAGAGTGCAATCTTAGCAAAAAATACAGATTATAAGGGCGATAAGATTAAAGGTACGAAAGCACCGATTACTTGCCTTTTGTGGGTCAAAAGACACTAGAGGGATTATAAAAGCTAGGCTACAAGTTTATCTTACGCTAAAGGGCGGAGCTAAAGCCTGCTTGACGAGTTGACAAGCATTTACCAAAACAAAATGGGAATCTGACCCGCAATTCTTTGCTCTCAACATCAGGAGAAGGAAAAGCCAACCTACCAGTAAAGCAGCCGACATCCCCAATGAAACACCCAACATTTAAACCATTGAACAAAGGCAAATCAAACATACAAAGACTGGGCAAGTCGAACAAAAATCTGCAACGCCTCGCTCGAATATAAAATCGACGAAGCTTCGACTTCCTGACGTAACCAAAGGGCGAGCCATCAATGGCTTGCTCCAATATAAGATCCAAGATGCCCAATTTGAGTCGCGTGTGTTATCAAATTAAAGCCCTTGCTGAGTGCCATTAAATGGCATATTTCCTTTTCTTCTATAAGAATCTTCATAATAGAATATCGTTAAAGTGCATGATTTTCGAATTTGTGTACAGAGCTGTTGGTTGGTGCGGCGAGTATGATTTTTCTTTTAAATGCTTTATCATAATGTTCTACATATTCTACATATTGCACGGAAACATTTAAATTTTCCATGTTTAACCGTTATATGGGTTTTGATGTGAAATAATTTTTTTTTCACTTTTCTCAAGTAAAAGTACTATAATCTTCTACACTACCTACTTATCGCAGAGAAAATCAAGGGTAAATTGAAAATTTAGCGATGCGCTGATGATGCCGCATTTTTCTAAAATTGATTTCAATAAATTTTGGCAGAAGATTTCACATTTTCTATTGCAGAATAATAAATATATTGAAAGCAATTTTATCCATTTGTAATATTTTGTGGTGCTAACCATTACTTGCAACGACACAGTTGAAGTCCAAAAACATTAGGAGAAAGCGTCAGTTATGCAGTGCTGTAGCATCATATGCATCATGATGCCATATGATGCTGAAAGTTTTGATGTTTTTGAATTTACCCAAACTTATCTCACAACGTTCGTAAGAGAAAGTAGATTCAAATTAGTATGCATATGTCAGATAGATTATGTACCGTTATATGAGTTTTTAGCAGGAATGTAATGACTAAAAAGTAGAAAATAAAATATATTAAAAAAACTTTTAAAATAAATAACTTTCGTAAATATGTACATTGCACTAAAAAGAAAAAAATATTTTTTTCTTTCTCTGTGATATACACAAGAAAATTTTGCTTCCAAAATAAGAAATGCTAGAACTCAGATTAAATCTTAAAATTGAATGTATTAACAATATTTTAAAATTATGTTATCTCGTTTGACTTTAAATATCGATTCACACCGCCGCGATATTGATTGCGATAACGATAGCGGTAATCATAGCAGTAAACTAGCGACACAATCCTTTTCACACCAACGCGATAAATCACAGCCATAGTTACATGCATACGCCTGAACCAAACAGACATTTTGGAAAAATCTGAACATGGGACAAATTAGAGTTTCCCAATTGTATTGGCTAGTATCGATGCTGGCATGCTATGATTATGTGTCGTAAATTCAATGTGTGCTAACTCGACTTTTTTTTCAATTTGCAAAAGTTTGTCTTACTGATCATCGTTGATATCGAATATAAATATATTTATATATCGACGTTGAAACATATCGTAAAGTAGTGACACAGGTGTTGTAAATGCTTCGGCTATAGAGATGAAATTTGAATACGGTTTGTTCGAAGAATACCACCAAATCTTTGCCTGATAAATTTAAAAGAACACCTCATACCTTGATTGTCGATGAAAGATTTCCTTTAAAATTTTACTTGATGAGTTCTTTCGCAGCAAGGTATGCTCGACAAGAACCTCAGAAAGATCAGTACAATACTTAAATTCACAGCCTTATAAGTAGCTAATTGAAAACGCGTTTGGAATTTTGGCGCAAAATGCAGAAGTTTTATGAATATTATTGCAACACAGCCTGAAAGAACTATTAACAAAGCCCCATACGCTCTTCATATGTTTTTTGGAAATCGCACATGAGAACATTATACTCAACATTTAGTGCCCTCTTCATCAAAACCAACGGAAGAAATTTTCCAAATCCAACAAAATTTTTGTACTTGCACTATAAACTCACTTCGTTTAACACTTTCCACTTGTATTCTAGGCTTGTTAAGTCCCAATGTGGGCTTAGCATGCAAAAAAGGGGCAGGTGCCGGCTTTAGAAATGATAAGACAGGATTTTCAATTCATAAAATAATTCGCTAGTTTATTGATCACAAAATATTCTTAAAGCTAGGCAATTCAGGTACTTAAATTCGTTCAATTCAAAAATTCACTTAATCTACTTTACTTCAATTCAACTTACTAATCTAAATTAATTCAAAAATAAAATCCGATTATTTGAGCCTCCACTGGCGATTTTATTTCTCAATCTGTAATGAGAGAAAAAGGAGCGAGTATTATTAATTAAGCAAAGGGTGAGGTTAAGTAGGTTAGTATGAGCGTCAACTTAACTGCTCATGTAGGCTATGGCTGGGATCAAAACTCCCACTGGGATGCTGAAAACCTTAGAAAATTCAATATTATTAATAACTAATTAAATTGTTAGTATGATAGGGTGCAATACTTCCCTTATATTTTGTTAGTCAAGGCTTAATATGGCTTCAGTACTGCCGATCTGCCTTGTGGATCAATCAAAACTAGAGTGATTTGCTACTCCCAGTAGCTCGCTATTTATAGGCAGAAACACAATAGGAATTGTGTCTGCCGGTGGCGTTGCCATAACGCTCGCGTCGTTTGTGAGATTTCATATATTTAGTCACCCAGTGACGTCATCACAGCCTAATGAGAATAGTTTTCTCTATGCCATGAGCTGCCATTTTGAATCTGTCAAAATGGTTCACGGCAGCTGTTTTGTTTGGAGGTAAGTGTTTACGTCTGAATATTTATTTATTTTTAATGTTATTAATGATTTGTTTTCCTATTTATGTTATAGGTTCCTTTGGATGTTGGAGACATCGTGGGAATACTGGAAGCAATATCTAGCGTAAGTGTGGTTTTGATTAAAGTCTCAGATCGTCGAAATAATCTTTTTGCTTTGCCGTGTTTAATGTTTAAAAAGTCGTATGTCAGCGTGAAAATTTTATCATCGAGGGAAAAGTGTGTGAGTTTTGTGATTTTAGTATGTAAGGTTAATCTTAATTCTTTAATGTTTGTTCCGCAACGGAACAAGGCTAGATATAGCCTCTAGGGAAGGACACAATAAATCAACTCTGATCGTGGTGTCCGCAGGGTCGCAGTGGCCAAGTCACCACAGCTCTTAAGCTAACCCTACTTGAATTCAACTCATTGACAATATCAACCCCCACTTCGTGCTTTTTTCTACTATTTTTATAATGTTTTAAATTCAGATCATACAAGGTTGGGAATTCCTTTATATGCTTCTAATACATTTTTTAACACCCATTTGAATTTGCACTATCCATTTTGATCTCACAGCTCGCGATAGATAACTAAAATTGTGCATGCTGTGATAGACATTTGATTCGCTGGTCAAACGCCGCAGAAATTCTTTATATCGCTGTGATCTATCGCGTTGTTGTGAGCGTTTACATTGAAAACTATGTGTAGCGATCTATCGCTGTCGCTTCGTTATCGCAATCGCCATCGCGCCGGTGTGAATCGGCCTTAAATGTTTAAACTCTTTGCAATGAAACCTTTCTTGTATCTATGAGAAAGAAAAAATTATATTTTACTTTTTATTGCAATTTATTTATAAAAGTTATATATTACAAAAGTTGTTTTAATATATTTTATTATATTTTTCTATATATTCCAAAATGCAGTGAATCACTTTAGCATTAAGTGACATTATTCGATCGATGTTCTGTATTTAGATCGGGCATGTTAATTTTTTGCATGTCGATTTAATTGATAGTAAGGTATGCTCTACATCAGACGATCGGGAAACTGATCCTGAATGGTGCATTAATTTTCCTAAGAAGAAAACGTGGCCTGGACCTAAGACGGCAGGGGTTTACAAAAGTCTAAATGATGGAGCTTAGGGCCAAGCTCACCCCGATCCTTATCTTTTTATACCCTAGATGAAATATACAGGATATACTTAGTTTGTCATTCCATTTGTAACATATAAAAATAATGATGCTTGAGTTAAATGGCTTGGACACCCACGCATAATGTTAAAGATTATTTTTATTTATGCAAGTCCGTCTGTTTCTTACAGATCCTGGGGAGGTACATAATGAATAAAAAATAAAATTGAAAAATAAAATAGGTAAACTGATTCAGTAAAAGATTGACCTGCTTGTAATACATGTATTGGGTAGTCTTATAAGCTAACAATAATTGAAAAAATAATAATAATTAACTTGAAACAATTAAAAATTAAAAAAATTAAACAAACATTTTAAGAGAAAAAAAACTATTGGAAAAAACCTTAACTGCGGAACTTAACCACTAGTTTCACTTATTACTAACCTGAATGGCTTTAATACTAAATCTCTGACTATGTTCCAAATGGTTCAATGTTAGTCTATGTTCCCTATTTAAACTTGGATTCAAAACCAAGTCAACAATAAACCCCTGAAAATATCCTAAAAGGTTTTACTGTCGACCTAGCTTCGATGTCAGCTGGAATTACTATATAGTATGGAAATCGTCCAATACTACTTGTTTCCAAACCTAATGAATTGATAGAGTTCCCTGTAATATTTCACCCGGAAATGTCCCAAGATGAAACCTCGAGTGAGACTTTAATTGAATAGGTACTTGAATGTTTCCCAAATTATTTATTGCCCAACAAATATCACAAAAGGTAAAAAAAAACGAAACTATAACTTCATTCCCCGCTTGGTGATTTCCCAAAACCTCGAATTAATTTCCAATTTCAGAATGACCTTGAATTGTAAGTAAGAGATTTTTTGGTAATATCAAAAAAGAATCACTTTGTATATAGAGGACAAAAACATAAATTTGATGTTTTAGACTTCGTAATGTAGTAATTTTTGTGTGATAAGATTTTTCTTGGTAATATCCCAAAAATATCTCACTTAATAAAAAACCAAAACTAACCTGAAATTATAGAATTTTACTCACAGTTTAGTAATATCCCAAAACTTTGAATTAATTCCAAATTTCAGTATAATAATTTTATTATATTGACGTTAAAGAAAAAGATTTTTGGTAATATCAAGAAAAAAAATATTTTCCTTTCAATGCTTTGCCTACCTTGTGGGAATAACCTTACAACACAATAATGTGAGAGAAAAATCCTAGTGGTAATAGCCCACTAGTTGACCTGAACTGGTGAAAGACCGAGTAAAAAGTGATTTTCTGCTGGAATTGCCCTCTTTTTATATAGTCGAGGGCAGTTGCAGTCTATTGTTCTTTTGAAATTTTCAACTGAGGCGACGCAACTTGTTCACATTATGTGTGAGTTTGACATTTGTCGAAAAATGATAGATTAATTTCAATAAGTCTTGTGGTTTTACTTCGTTTTGTGGCAAAGCTGTGGTTTTTTTGTGTTTTAATTAGTTTTTAAACAAATATGTAATTATTTGCTGTTTTTTTTTTGTTGTATTTCAATTAATTTCGATTGGGAGTTGAAACACTGTTTGTCCGCCAATCCGAAAAAAAATCAAGTAAGGACTCAATCGAACAACCCATTCTTGGTGTTGCCATTAGAAAGAATTGATTTTCCCTATATATTTGGACACAATTTAAGAACGCCTAGCCGTGGAGAGCTCTAATTTTGTACACGGAATTTTCATACAAATTACAAATACAGCTTCAAAAAATCGGGCCATTCTTTCTTGTTGTTTCAATACAAAACTTTACTTTTTATATATTTGGACACGGTATGATGTGGCCTTTCTTCAAGATTTTCCTCCTGCCAATCCTGAGTTTAATTATATCTGGATTAGGTTCAAACTTCACAAACACATCATCTTCTTCTGTTTCCCTTATCGCAGCCCAAATATGCCTGATGACGACACGGTATCTGTATTTGACAATTTCTCCAACAAAATTGATCATTTGCTTTCTGTCTCCTCCTCTTCCGAAATCGTCCTGGCACGCGATTTTAATGTTCATAACATACAGTGGCTCAGACATTCTTCTACTACAAGTCCTGTGGGCCGTTTCGTTCTACTCTTTTGTGAATCTTTTAATTTGCATCAGCTAGTGGATGCACCAACGCGAGTTCCTGATGCAGCTGGAAATAAAGCTAATTTACTGGATTTGTATCTAACATCTCATGCTGATAAAAACTTCATCTCAGTCGGCTCCCTTCTCGGTAATTCAGATCATTATTTAGTAACGGCTCAATTGACCACATCAAACCTGCGCCGCCTCACCTTTCCACCTACAAATAGTCTTCTTTGACACTATAAGAATGATGATTGGGAAACTCTCAATCAGTATCTTAGAGAAATTGATTGTGCTGTCTGGGCGAAGTGACTGTTGACTCCCTGAATAAAGCTAAATTAGCTGCTAGATCCGCTTCATATTCTCATCTTCCACCCACTTCACAAACACCTGTTTTGCATGTCCAGTGTGGATTGGTACAAGAACCAATACACATCCGTACCAGAGTTGTGTTCAGGGTCTTTAAGGGGATCAACGTTACCAAAGCCGCAGGTCCTGATGGTTTTTCGTTCTTGCTAAATAAAAGCTGTTCCTCATCTTAGGCTAAACCTCTGCGCAAACTATTCTACTTGTGTTATTCGACAGGAAAATTTCCAACTACTTGGAAACTAGCTCACGTTCAGCCTACTCCCAAGAAAGGAGAGATAAGCGATTCTTCAAATTTTCGACCAATTGCGATCACTTCGATTCCTTAAAAGGTTTTTGAATCTATCGTAACTTCATATTGACGAAGTATCTAGAAGCTAATCATCTCATCAACGATCGCCCTTTTAGCCAAACTTAAAGCACTTGGTCTCTCCCCTCTTCTTCTATTATGGAATGAAAGTATCCTATTTAGTCGCCAAATACGATTAGATGGCGTCACATGTGAACCTCATCCCACAATTTTCGGTGTGCCTCAAGGCTCTGTAATTTCTCGAACTCTCTTTTTTCAATTTTCATTAATGATCTGATTTCCACTACTTTCAATTCCATCCACAGTTTCGCATATGACAGATTTCGCCTACTGCTTTGACACCCTTGCGGACACCAGGGGGGAATGCCGCATAGGCTAAACGAGAGTGCATGGTTAGATCATGGAATAGCGATCTAGGCATTACCCTCGCTTGGGGCAAAGTGAAAACCATCGAATTCAATGCATCTAAGACCCAAAGTTGTCTCATCTCATTAAAACATGATTACGACTTAACCACTCCCGTTTCCTTTGGTGGAGCATTATTTTTTGATTCACCGTCACTAAGCATTCTTGGCATTATTATTTCCAGTAAGTTACACTGGACAGATCACATCTTCTCTCTTGACAAAGATGTATCGAAATGTCTTAGATTTCTGAAAAGGTGTAAGTAATATTTCAGCCCGTCAAATCTAGCGTTGCTCTTCAAGTCCTACATTACACCTAGAATGAAATAAAATTCCCATATATGGGCTGGAGCCAGTCGCATAGCCTTAGCTTCAAACCCATTCACGATTTGGCAATAACTTGTCATATCGAATCACTCGAGCACCGCCGCAATGTTGGATGCCTTTCGCTCCTTTATCGCTATATGCATGATCAATGTTCTGATGAAATATGTATCTAGTCTAATCCCTTGTAGAATAATTCGTGCACACAATACTCACACTACAAACCGCGCACATCCTTTTACACTTCAAATTACTTTCGGACGTACAGTAATATTCCGTGATGCTTTTTTATCCCGAACAGTGCGAATATGGAACAGTTTACCATCTTTTGTTTTTCCTCCGGCATACAATCTGCGGAAGTTTAAGGTCGACATTCATCGGCACCTCCGCCACTCTCCTCTTATCTCCTAATTCTTTCCTTATCTCCTTCCTGCCATGCTGTGCTTTGCATCATATAGGGTATCCCTTGAGCTTGGCTTAAAAACAGTTTGAGAAAACGTCGACGTAGAAAGCTAAAATTTTGCACACAACGTTTTTATAAAAACAGTAAATAAAATTTCAAAACTGAACAAATCCGGCAACCCCTTCTGGTGTTGCCACACAGAACTTTGGGCTTGTACTTTATTTAACTTTTATTTTCATCTAGGGTATACTAATATAATTTTTCTTAGATGAACTGTAACTTTTCTGTTATTTTGTCTAACTAAGTCCTTCGCAACTGCAATTACCATCCAAATGAAATTTAGAGAATCGCCTCTCATGGGATGTTTAGGAATAAAATATTCAGTCATTTATCCAGGACTTAAGCCTAGTACTAAGGTCCGCGCTAAGCTAAATGTTGTATGAAAATTTAGCAAGCTAAATGATATTGGCGAAAATTTATCCTAAATTTTAGCGAGAGCGGTACTAAGGTCAATGCGCTAAATTTGTCTTTGGGTTTTGATTAGAGATGGCACCACCAGTAAGTCTCCAAAAAATTTAGCTTGAATTTATCCGCTCGGGCCGTTCTTTAGCACGCTAAAAATATTTATTGTCAGAGTTCTGAGATTTGATAAATTTATTGATCGGATTTTTGTAGCTAACGTAGTTTTGTACTTCTTTGCTGTAAGTACGGATGAATTGGATTTCTTCTCGTGGCCGTATTTTCAATATCATTCTTACTTTTTTTCTTATTGTGTATACATTATGCATATTATTTTTATATTTTTATTATTTCCAAATAATTTTAACTATCTGTTTTTAGAAATATTATGACCCCGCGTTGTATTTCCGAAAAAAATTGCAAATGCTTCTTCTTCTTCTTGTTTTTAATATATCTTTTCTCTGAGTCTCCGCTGTCATATTTTAGCTGCTAAAGAACGGCCTGATATTGGAGACCCGCTAAAATTTAGCTTAGCGCGGACCTTAGTACTAAGCTTTAGTTGTTTGACATGTAGCATGGCGGCGAAGCCGAGTTGATTTGCATCCAAAGTAATTTTACTCTACTTATTCTGTATTGCTAGCATATTTATATATGTACGTACATACATATAGCAATATAGTGTCTTTCGCATATATTTCTAGAATGGTGCGTAAGTAGTAACAATGATTACAGCCAATTTCATAGAATTTCATGTTCTGAAGAACTTTCCCGTACAATAACACGTCTAGGATTGATCGTTTTCGCAGTATACGTAAAAAGCCTACATTTTTATATGGCAACACCAAGTACAGGGTCAACCGATTTCGTCAATTTTTTTAATTATATTTACTATTTTTATAAAAACGCAATGTATAAAATTTTATATCTCTACGTTGACGCGTTCTCAGTTAGTGTCCAAATATATAGTGAGGAACGAAATTTTTTATCGCAACTCGATTTGTCCCATTATCGAACTTAAATTAACTTTTTTGTTTTAACAGCCTGTCTCTAAGTTAACGCATTCTTCGTGTGGACGGACATAGAGATGGGCAGACAGGCGGGTGGACGGACAGACGAACGCACATGCAAAAATCAAAATAACTTTTTAATATGCATGGGGGTTCAATTCATTTTACTCAATAGCATTATTTCTATGCGTTACAAATGGAATGACAAACTTAGTATCTAGGGCATAATCTTCTTAATATACAAAAAATCAGTGTCACTGTGTTTGTACACGCTAATCTCCGAAACCGCCCAACTGAATTCAATCAAATTTTGTAAATGTGTTTGGTTGTTTTGGATATGATAGATGGCGCTGTTATCAAGATCTAAAAAACTGGCTGAGAACGCGTCGACGTGGACAGCTGAAATTCTGTACACGCCGTTTACATAAAAATATCCAATACAAGTTCAAAAATGAACTGAATCGGGCAACTCCTTTGTATAGTTGCCATACAAATATTTAATTTTTTAGTATGTATATATTTGGACAATGCTTAACAACGCGTACACGTAGAGAGCTGGAATTTGGAACGTGGCAAATTCATAGGAATAGTAAATAAAATTTAAAAAATGGTTCTTGGATTTTGCCATACTTTGGGTTTTCACTATATATTTGGAAACTGTCTGAGAGCGCGCGAACGTGGAGAGCTCAAACTTTGTGCACGCCGTTTTCATGAAAATTGCAAATACAAGTTCACAAATGGAACAAATCGGGCGACCCCTTCTTCTTCATGTTGCAATCAAAACTTTAGGTTTTCACTACATATTTGAACACTGTCTCAAGCGTCGATGTAGAGAGCTGAAATTTTTTACAAGGGCCGTTTTAAAAAAAAAATATAAATTTAGTTCAAAAATGGGATCAATCGGGCAACTCGTTCGTAGGAGGTATTGCACGTACGTGGTGATTTCAAAGCAATGGTAAATAAAATTTCAAAAGTGGACTAATTCGGGTTACTCTTTCTTGGTGTTGCCATTCAAAACTTTTGCTTTCCTTATATACTTCGTAGCTACCTGAGAAGGCGTCGAGGTGGAGAGCTTATATTTTGTACGTAATGCTTTCATAAAAATTGAAAAAATGTATGTAACCAATCTGGCAACTCTTTCGTATTTTACTATATATTTGGGCACTGCCAGAGAACGCGTTGACGTGGAGGGCATCACTCTTCCACACATATGAATGTATGCACGCACACTCGTACCCGCACGCACACTCGCATACAGACACAGAGTGAAACCCTAGAGTACGGAATCACACGATCGAGTCAGATAATAAGCTTACATATTATGATTAGATATACTATTATACCCTAGGTATCTATATTATCGCCGGGCAACGGCGTCGGGCTCCCCCTAGTAAGACTATATACATTCACAATCTACTCTAGGAATCCAGCGTGAAACGGAAGCATTTCAGATGCATTCCGAAAACATTCTGTGAAAGGTATGGTGGCAGTATGCTCTGATACCCAGTTCATTTCATTTAATGCATTGAAGTCCTACGACCGACGGGAAGGTACATAAGGTGGTTATATTCCTTACCTCTGCATGACCTGTAAGGTGAATGGAAGCCTTCTTTATTAAGTCTTTGGAATGTAAAAGGAAGCATTACTTATTAATTTTTTGAAGGTGAGAAGAAGCATTACTTTTAAATTCTTTGGAAGGTGAAAAGAAGAATCACTTTGAAATTCAGTGGAAGCATTCATTCTGCCATTTTAGAAATGTTTTTTGGAAGGTTGGTAAAAACCATTCAATTTATTCTCTCAGGAAGGTGGAGGGAAGCAATCTTCCTGTTTTCACTGAGAGGTAAAGGGAAGAACTTTTTCTACTTTCTTAGAAAGGTGTAGAAAATAAACATGTCTTCATTTATTCGACTCAGGTACTTAAATGAAAATAATCCACTTCTTCTAAAATAATGCATAAATCAGAATATTTTTCATCTACGCACATTTCCTTCCTTCATTGTTATTAAAAAAACAGGCACGCACTCCCTAAAACTAGTCCCTGCAAATATAACCGCACAAATTTCTATCTCTTTTCGAATGAATATATCCATTCATTTTCTGAGCATTCCCTGATAGGTACATAACATGCTCAAAAATACGACGCATCAACACATTACGCCAGTCTTCCTAAACCAGGTAAAAGTAAGGTATGTTCATGTACTCATTACTAATGCATTCTAGGTAATGTCGACAGTAACTAAGTTAGGCATTCTCATTTTTCCAGCTGGGTACTAAAATTGCTGGATATTACTAGCAACTTATGTATCGATCTGTTAAATCTCTTAAAACACAAAATCTAATATGTATAAATGTGATAGAAGAACTACAGCAATTTACTTCTTCATGGATGCTGCGTCAGTTCGCTATAGGACTAGTTTAAACGTCATATGCATAAGGCAAGTAGAGTAAATATCATTTTCGGCAGAGAGATATACTCGTAACATAACCTTCGTTGGCTATTATAATTAATATGGTGGCAGACAAAAAGTAATAAACGTCTTTTTGGGATAGGCATAAAAATTATTTATGAGATCTTCCCATAAGCAGCAATCAGTCCCCAACTGTGTCTGAAATTTCTTTTCCTATCCTTAAATTTATTTGTGCTAATATATGCTAGAATATTTTTTGTAGAACGAGGAAGAGATAAAGAAGGACATTGTACAATGCCTCCAGTGTCTGAAGTGATCTATTTACTAATTAGAACTCAGCACTGGCGGCGGGCTCCTAGAGTGATTTCCTTGTTGGACTTCTATACAACTCCCTCTTGCGATTTTATTCGTTTTCGTTTAATTTCTTTTTCTCTTCGATTATCAACTCACCCTATTAGACATATAATTTATTTTTAAATATGGAAATATTATAATTTACTACTCGTTTCGTCTATTTCATTGCCTCGTGGGGATAAACAACTACATATAGGAACTGTATGACTTCATGGTTGTAATTGTATTTACTATTGAATGTGAGCTGCAAAACTCTGATTATTGTAAAGCTGGAAAGATATAAGTTCATCTTCTCAATGAGAAATTCTTTGATACCTTTGAGGTGAAACATTTGTGTGTTGATAGCCTGCATGTGGAAATCCCAACATCTTTTCAGTAATGCTGCGCTGTGAAGGCATAACAACAATAATAGTAACTCAGTCCAGAAAATTTTGGTACAGGTGATGCATTCATCATTTCCCACAAAAGCGTTAATTGGGAGTATGTCGCATTTTACAAAAACTGTGCAGGCAACCATAACTACTATGGTGTAACTAAAAACAAGATGGCGATTATGGGAATTAGCTTTTCTAATTCGTATATATAACATATATACATATATGTATTACATAGATATCGCGGATGAGGCCTTACTTATGAAAAAGGTTTTAAGTAAGGATTAAAAAAGCACTCACAGTTTACTTTAATACCAAGGGAGATGATCTTGCCAAATAAACATTCAGCTCGATATTCTTATTCATGTTATTGTGTGGAAGCAAACATGACGGATCGCCAAGGTAGAGAGTTTTTGTCAGTCGGCAGAAATATCATATCTGGTTAAGACTTGAATTACTAACAGTTCACTTCGACGTAAAACTACGAGGCCATAAATAGATGGATCTACTGTAATCGGTAGAGCGACCCGGCAAATAGAGCAGAACCAACACACGTTTATGTAAGTCCTATGAATCACATATATGTATAAATAATGGCACAGATTTTTTTTCCTTTTAAAACTAAAAGGATCGGGAGGAAGTTATAATATACACCTCAACATAACGCTTTGAAAAAGCTACGCTGAAGACGTCATGTTCATAATCACGGGTTGCTCCATAAGCAGACACAGAACGTAGTCATGACAGGACAGTCGTGGTATCTTTTAGTGGACTGATATAAAACAGTAGGATGTAATTTCTCACGAATCTAAGCAAAAATCTAAACTTCATCCTGGATTCTAAGTTATACTGGATGCTGCATTAAGACAAGACATCATCGCGGAGAGCCTACCGTGCGTCATACGCATAGATATTGAATCTATACGGCTGACATAAGATGCATATTAACATATTAGGTGATTACATGATAACGCATAGCCAGGCGGAATATGTACAGAACAAAATGAAAATAGTCAGGGTTTGAAGAAATTGAGGAGGTGGGCTAGTGCAGATAGCTTAATAACATTATTTAATAATAATAAAAATAAAATAAAATAATTAATTAATAATAATAATAATAATAGTTAACTTGTAGAGTCACCTCATTAGCACGAATATAAGTTATCCTCAAGAATAATTGAATTAAAGCTACAATATTGGAAATAGCTTATTGGAAGCCAGTGAAATTTTATTGTTAATAGTTATTAGTGATAGTTATTACGTACAATTAGAGATCTTTGGAAGTGTAGCCATTCAGCAGCCACTAGGGCGCGAAAAAGTTGCCTTTCCGTAATATTTTGTTTTTTTGCTCACGATCTTCCGTCACAGTTCGCCAGTCTTCTACTCATAAGACTCAGCCGTAATAATGTCAATCGACCAGCCTAGCCCAGGCCTCTTGAATCATGACCCAAAGTAGGAACGACAATCCCACGTGAAAAAAAGCCTATTGCAAAGCCATGACCACGGTCAACAAACGTAAACAGAAATCAGAACGAAAAAGAAATTGAAAACAAACAAAGTTGGCTCGACCTCAAGAAGAATTTGCAACGCAAGCAATTTCTGCTATGCAAGCATAATTCTTCATTGATAAAATATACGCACCTGAAGTCATTGCTTTACAATATCGATAGATTATGACTCAATCAGAAATTGTGTGATCAAAAATGCAGACACTATGATTTCTGATTATTAATTTTGTATATTGCAATTCTGCAATAATCCCTCCTTTAGAATTATAATGAAATATTGATTCTTTTCGATTAATATAAATAAGCTGCTATTATTGAATAAAATCAGAACTTATCAGATAGTTGAAAGACGTCTTTTAATTTCTCAAATAAAGAGCGGCATACTCTGCCATACCAATATAAAGCGGCATACTTTGCCTCATAAGTACATCGGCATACTCTGCCATATAAATAAAAAGCTGCATATTCTGCCTTAATCAAACAGCGGCAGTCTCTGCCATTGAAACACAATATCGGCATCCCCTTTGCCACCAACGGATAATATTGTCGCAGCGGCTCTTTAGCCATAACTCGTAAGTGCGGCAGACTTCTGCCTATTTCATAAAAAATAAAAACATATATATAATTCATAGTTCATTTAAATAATCATAGACAGCTTATTAAATAATAATACTAATAGTAATAAGAATTAAATTGATATCCATGCAAAATAATTATCGCATACAAAATGATCGTACCAATAACACCAAACTAAAGATTCCTGAAATATAAACCACGCACACCAGCAAAACTAAATCTAGTGTGAACGAAACTAAGTGTGTAATACAAAGACAGAATAAAAACGGTATATTATGAAAAAATAATAATAAATAATAATAAATAAAACAAAGCCCCAATCTCAAAAATAAATCAAGGCTATAAGGTACTATAAAATGAACAGAACAAACAAACAATGAAATGCTCTAACAACAACGAAAATAATAAGCGACAATACAAAGTCATCATACACTATAAAGTAAGCTAGAATAAATAAACATTAAAATCTTGTAACGATATAAATAAATGACTAAGAACAGAACAATTGTAAGGTTTAGCCGCATTCGCAACGAACGAGCGGACGTGGAACTTTTCAAAAAAGAAGAAGAGCAACAGGCAGCGTGACGAACTTTCCCCTCTTTTTCGTTCGAGTTTGCGAGCTGTACAGTGGGCTTGGTTTTTAAGTCGTACAAGTAGACAAACCAATTTACATAGTAACAATAAAATTGGTGCCCGCAAATTAAATAAAAGGATCAAGAAAAGTAGGATAAGAACAAAATAAAACTAAGGAAGAAGCACAAACAAAACGAGGATTTCTTTTAAGGAGTGAAGGAATAAATTCCGAGAAAAGGAGCCTAGACGGAGTTAATAAAGGAAAAATAAAGAGTCCTATTTATAGACCCAACCGTAGACGGCTGGTCGACTGTTTATTGGATGTCAAGATAAGTAATTTCGTGCGGCAGGAAGAGTAGACGAACATTGCTTTTATTTAACTATATCATCTTATATATTGTTACGAGCAAGGCCTTAGTTCGTTATTTAAAACCCAATATTTCGGATATAATTCAAAAGTTCTTTATTTATTTAGCTTTACTGTTTACTCTCACAAATTCACAAATAATTGTCAAATCAACTCTTTATTTATCACTAGTACTGTACTTCTAATTATCGCAATCCAAATAGTTTACTTCATTCACTTCACTGGCTGCAATAAGACTCGCCTCCTAGATGTGAAAAGCGCCGTATTTAACACTCTAAGAATTATCCTAGAACCTTCCTGAATATTCCGTTCTCCGAAACCTAAGTTTACTAAGATGCCACTAACCTAATGTTGTTTCTATTTCCAATAGATGTCGCTTGTGTCACTTTGTGACTCGTAACAATATAATAGCATATAGAAACTACATTATTATTATTTTATACTAGGGGAGCCCGCCGGCGTTGCCCGGCAATAATATAGATGCCTAGATGCGTGTGGGTGGGGTGGTGAGCGATTCATAATACCTAAGCTATTATCTGACTCGATCACGCTTTTCCCTACCCTAGGGTGTCACTCTGCATGTGTGTGTGTGTATGTGTGCATACATTCGTATGCCTTAACGAGTCTAGCTCTCTACGTCGACGCATTCCCAAATATAGTAAGAAATTTTTGTGTGAACCGTACGAAGAAGTTGCCCGATTGTTCCCATTTTCGAACTTAAATTTCCTTTTTTTGTTAAGTAAGCCCGTGTACAAAATTTCAGCTCTCTTCGTCGACGCATGAGGCAGTGTCGAAAAACTAAAGTTTTGTATGGCAACACCAAGACAGGGTTGCCCGATTTCCTCCAGTTTTGGACCTGTATTTGTAATGTTTATGAAAACGCCATGTACGAAATATGAGCTCTTCACGTCGATGCCTTCTCAGGCAGCATCCAACTATATAGTGAAAAACCAAGCTTTTGTATGGCAACACGAAGAACAGGCAACCCGTCTGGTCACCGTCTTATCCTGATAATACAGAACTTCATGGCCTTTCCAAAGACTGCTCAGCCAGCCCCGTACTCCTCTCCGCTCAGGAGTTATGGTGGTATAAAATAAAAGTTTTAGATTTTGTTCCTTTTTTTCCTTTGAACTCTATTTTTTTGCAAGAAGGTTAATAACAGTTTTTTTATAAAAACTGTAAACTGTAGACTCTCGTCTTTAATTTGACATATCACACACTATGTGCTATCTGCAGCCGTTAAAGAGTTATTAGCTCTTAGCCTGTTCTCAAAACTATTCTGAAACTTTTTTTAAAAGATAATTTGTTCCCTTAGTGACTGCAAACACGTCATTTTAAAAAATGTTGTCTAATTTCGGTATGAACTGAACAGGTTATTAGCTAATAACTCCTCAACGGCTGCAGATAGCACATAGGGTGTAATAGGTCCAATTAATGAGGAGAGTCTACAGTACCCTGTACTTTTTAAGATACAGAATATTTTGTGAAAACCTAGGATAATTTTTTCTATCATGTGTAATGATGTAATTTATAATTCGTAATAGCGTAAAACGGTGTTTTAAGGGCGCGGAATCTTATGTTCGGAATCTCAAGACTGGAAGGTGTTCGTATATAATCCATATTCTGTATAAATTCTATATTATCGAATTTACTACAACAAATAATAGCTGTGAGTTACAACTCCGAAGCTCTACTGAATTGTGAATTATGTATAAAAGTCCGATATTTAACAACCTTGCCATACCTACAAGGTCTCTAACGTCTCTTAAATACATATCAAGTATTTAAGTATCAGAAAAGATTTGTCTTTAAAAAGAACTAAAAGTTTAGCTTTTATCCCTTATGGTCTACCCTTTTTATGAATTTTCACATTGATAGTGGCATCCATTATGACCCTGACTTTATGACAAGAAAAAATGCCTTTTACCGCAGTAAGTGAAGAATAAAGAATTTACATACATACGTAACATGCTGGTATCATACCTTCAGCCACCTGCAAAACTGTATGATATCAATCGCATAGCAACATACCTACAGAACTTCCGTATAATACTCGGAGGACACCATTCAAAATTTATGCTCCTATATAAAGATAGTCCTAGCTTTGATATCAAAACGTTTTTTGTTTTTTATCCCAACCGAACCCCATACATATTTGGAATTCCATTCACAACCGACAGGTCGGCTACTATATACCTATGCATTTATTTTTCAGCGATGGTGTTAAAAGGTTCGGCTCGCCTGCACCATTCGTCACTATCAGAATCCTAGACGTGCCGCACTAAAATAAAAAAAAAAAAAACTTCACACGTTGAATGTATAAAATATGGGCCGATGTTGTTTTATTCAAAAGAATGACGACTTTTTAGTCAGTTGGTACCGCATTATATTTCTAAGCATATTTTAGCTTTGAATTAACGCGATCCCAAAAGGAGTATATATTCTATATAATGTTTGAGGCTTGGTTGCAGTCCCGTGTTTTTCAAAGGATTTTACCGCTTCTACCTTTATAAAAAAAAAGACAAAGAAAGAAAAGGGGAGAAAAACTAATTGGACTAATTGACAAATATATGATTTCAGTTGTATTTTTAAATATTAAAATAAAATTTTTGTGGGGTTATTCAGATGAACATCTTCATGTTGGGTGTTATACAATTTTTTTTATGAAAACTAATTTTTTCTACATTATCGACATACAATTGTACGCCATTAATAATAATTGACAATAATCGAGCAGCAATCTACATATCTATCGTTGCTAATCTTATCTTAATTTTAAAGAGCAAAACAAAAAAAGAACAAAACAATCGAGGCACGTGCTTTCAATATACATTTGGATATCAAAGGTTCATTCTCCATTCATGTTATCCTCCAAATAATACCTCTTTTGGCATCTCTCAAGGTGTTTTATGCGTTTCTTTTTTGATTGATCGCACTGCATCTGTTAATATGGCATGCGCCATTCGTCAGAATCTCACTACATATTGAAAGCAACTTCACATTATGCAAAGTAAGTTGTCGGATTGGAGTACAAAGGATTGTACGCATGTGAAACAAGTAAAAATAATTTCGCATGATCTGCAGACAGCATTTCACCTAATCAAGGAGGAGACAGGAGGACGATATTGCAACCTCATTAGTACTAACAAGAGGTCTTAACCAAATTTGCTGGTTTGCATATGTAGATACGTTTTGAATGTTTAATAATAATAATAATACTGATCAGGGCAAATTTTTTAATGCAATCCACCAATTTTACACCCAACTTCGAAACTTATTTTTATTATATTCACTGACAAAAGGATTGATTTTTATAGAGATAGCTTTTTCAGGCAAGCAAGCATCACCTATGTAAAATGATAGACGAGGACGATTACCCGACTCACAACTCACATTCAATGTGTTGTTTTTTAATTATAGACAATGCAATGCAGATGCGTTCTCCTTAACGTAGCATGAAATTAGGTCAAATAATGAGCTGAGGTTGCATAGATATCAGTTAGACAAAGTCATAGCTAACCTTACTAATTGGTCTGCTAGGATTAAAGCAGTTCTACACTACCATATTTATACATGCCAGTGACTTTATGAAAAGTTTTAGTAAGGCACCTATGCATTTCACCTGTAAGTTAAAGGTATTTTACGTGATTGTGATTGATTATTTTGGTATTTGGAGCTCAGGTGGTCAACTATGCAGTTAAGTAGTCTGCGATTTGTGTTCACGATCATAGGGCAGCAAAAACATCTCTCTATCGGACCCGATTTCTTACGACAGCCTTTAGTTAACTCTACAATCTTCCATTTAATGCAGTTGGTTCACAAGTACCTCTTCTTACTCAACAGGTTCCCTGTAATGTGGTTGTTATCATGTCACAGGGTGTAACTAATCCAATTTCACCTTCGTCTTTTTGTTGCGTAGTCCATGCAATCCTCGCCGAAACGTCTCCATAATTCTTACTTTGAAGCCCAATCTTACCTTTTTTATATATTATAAAGACAACAATTTACGAATGTTTGCAAACGGCGTATAATATAATTTGATAGTACTTTTACGTCTCGTAAACATATACCAAAACTAATTTCATATCAGTTCCATATCCGTAACCTGTAGAAAGAAGCACTTGCTTCATTTGTTCACTTAAAAACTTATACCTTGTTTTGTCCTGCTAGATTCGGCAGTAATGCTACTGAGGTAACAGAAGCCTCTCCATTCTCTACATCTTTATGTTAGTTTCAGAGATGAAGATTGTGGTAATCCATAATTCCTTTGTTTTTGCTGGTTTAAGTCTAAAACGACCTGAATTAGCTTCTGTTGCGAAATCTTGAATTATGGAGTTGATGAGCTGGTACTAATGAGTCTTCAAGTATGTGTCATCAACATAATTCAAATCGTTTCGATTATCAAACCCCATTGTATACCGGGCAAAATATTGTCTTTTGAGAAATTCCGTGTCGATGTAGCCTGTTCAATATTTGAATCCTGTCAATATACAGGGTGTTTCCGTCTAAGAGGCCTACTCACCTAGACGAACAAAAAATTGAAAAGTAGGGGGGAGGGGGACATATCAAATATTTCGGATTTGCAGGGTGATTAAGAAAAAATGCTAGTTTATCACAAAACGCCCAGTGTATTACAAATTACAGCGCGCAGTTAACAGTTCATTGTATGTAGAACTTCATGGCCTTTTCAACGATTGCACAACCGGTCCCATACTCCTCTCCCCTCAGAGGATATGCGGACTAAACTAAACTAAAAATTTCGGACTTTTTTACCTTTTTTTTTTCTTTGACCTCTAGTTTTTCGCAAAAAGGTCCTTAGCATAACTTTTTTTCATAAAAACCTCCTCTTTAATTTGACATGTTACACCCTATGTGCTATCTGCAGCCGTTGATGAGTTATTAGCTAATAACCTATTCAGGTCGTACCGAAATTAGAGGATTTTTTGCGATTTTCAGTGACTAAGGGAGCAAATTAATTTTGCAAACAGGTTTAAGAATAGGTTAAGAGCTAATAACTCTTTAGTGAGGCCGAAAATCTATAAACTACTCCACGAAGCTTCGCATCACTATAGGAAAGTCCATTTCTGAACATAACTTACTGTTTTCTTATACTTATACCCTAGATGAAATCATAGGGTACACTAAGTTGGTCATTCCATTTGTAACGCACAGAAATAATGCTAGTAGAGAAAAATGGATTGGACACACACGCACAATATTAACAGTTATTTTGATTTTTGTTTGTCCATCTATCCGTCTGTCCTTCTTCACGATAACTCGAGAACTTATATTGGGTTGATCTAACGTTTTTCGAAAAGTTTTCCCGAAGAACTTATCTCATCTTTCAGATAGCTTGTAAAGAGCTCTAAAAGATACAGTCCTTCGTCCGTTTATATAAGGCAATAAAAAAAGTAGAACATGCCCGTTTATGTAAGGGATATTTTACTTTACATATTTAATAAATAGAATTTAAAGAAAAACTTTATCAGATATATATAAAATATCTGATAAATACCGCTTGCTCACTTTATCTCATCCGACGAAGCTCTACTTAGTCCCATAGCCGAAATGTCCTTTACTTTGATGGTACCTACTCTGAGTTACTTGCGAAATCAAGTCAAGCTAATTCTTCCTTTGATGAAAACTGTTAAAAAGTTTGGAGTACCAAGGACTTCAGCAGATCTCGTTATCGAGAGGCATGGACTTAAGAAACTAAAAGCCTTACTGGTATCTTAGTTCTCTATTGCATTGGCACCTTGATTTATCCACATTTGTATAGTTTCTGGTACCTAACAAATTAGTGTTGCTTTTAATGACTGTACTTTTGGTCTTAGACCAAGACCAATAATGTTACACCCTCCCAGTGACGGATGTATTTGATACGCTTTCCATTTGAAACACATATCAAGTCTGCAGCTCGAGAAAAAAAGAAATTTCTCAATTCTCGAGCTGCAGACTTAGCAGCAAACTGAGTCAATTTCAATTGACTTATTTCGCTATGAATTTTCATAGCAAAACTCTCTATGAAATGCTAGTCCCGCATAGGGCTAAATCTTTCTAGGCATTCAAGTAAATACGTTGTATTTCGCCTCATATAATTCACACTTAAAATTTATTTTAAGTCTTTATATGAGGTCAGTTTGGCTGTTTGCTTTGGCATATACGGCAGGCAGGAACCAAGCCGTACTGACGATTATACGATTCCTGCTGATATGAAATGCCCTCTTTTTGCAATGAAATTTCTTTTTTAAACAATTTTTCGTTTGCTTAAAGAGTTTTTTCCACTCAATATCGTATATTCTTTTCAAGAAAAATTAGTTTTTGTATAAATATGTTAACATTTGTGTTTCCATTTTAAATTTGTTGATCTTTAAACTTGGAAATTTAGTTGTGTATCTTACGTGAAACTAGACGAAATGCAAATAAGAAAATTAGTGGCCATCTTTAAAAATATTGAAAATCCTATTAATAAGTTAAAACTGCTAAAACGCTACCTCAGTAGATGTGAAAAATTGCAACGTTACCACGAAGCTACTCATTTTTTTCCCATTTTCAAAGTTAAATTTAGAATTATTATAAATCGCTGTGCAACATGCGCATGAACTGGAGAAATGGACAGAACATGTTAAATAGGCATAACTACTAATCATCATCTCAAATATTAAACAAAATAGATTAATATCAACTGTCAACTTCAATCTTTCAAAATCTGCTCTAGCAAAATCAGGATCCAACAATTAGTCAGGAGTAGCACTATAAGTATCGTCGACATGAATGACAAGAGCTGGATGATCAGAGGAACCTCACCCACTATAGGATTACATGAATGAGAAACACAAGCAGTGGAGCCATAATTTACAAAATCAAGATCCAAAATCCTGTTGCGAACATTGAGAATGCCATTTACTTGCTTAGGCCCACAAGAAGACAAGTAAAAAAAGTAAAATTGGTCTAAGACCAATTCTTATGATACCTTAGATGAATGTCCTTATAAAATTTCATATGGTCACCCATTTGAGCAATTTTGATTTTTAAAGTTATTTTTCGCATATATTTCAGCTCTCTAAGAAGACGCGTTCTCGAGTTATCGTGCGCACGGAAGGACGGACGGACAGACGGTTGGACATACAAAAATCAAAATAACTTTTAATATTATGAGTGGGTGTCCACCCCATTTTCTCTACTAGCATTATTTCTAGGTGTTGCAAACGGAATGAAAAAGTTAGTTTACTCTTTAGACTTCATCTAGGGTATGAAAAGGAACAAAAAGTGAAAATTGTTGTTTTTTGTAGTATCTTAAATATTAACAAGTAAAATAGCTAGAATTGGTCTAAGACCACTTCTTATGATGCCCTGTATGAATGCCCGTATGTAATTTCTGCGCAAGTTTGGTTTTTGAAGTGGTTTTTCGCATATATTTCTAGAATAGTTCGTCGGACAGTAAAAATAATAGTAATCAATTTCATAGGATTTCATATTCTGAAGAACTTTTCAGTACAATAAAAACGTCTACGACTAATCATTTTTACAGTCTACATACGTATAAAACCTAAATGTTTTTATGGCAACACCAATAAGGGTTTGCCCGATTTAGTCCATTTTTTAAACTTTACTTACTATTACTATAAAAACGCAGTGTACAAAATGTCAGCATTCTACGTCAACGCGTTATCGGGCACTGTCCAAATATAGTAAAACGAAATTTTTGTATGGCAACCCTACGAAAGAAGTTAACCGATTTGTTCCATTTTCGATCTTAAATTTACTTTTTTTTTTTTTTAAAAGCCAATGTACAAAATTTTAGCTCCCTAAGTAAAGGCGTTCTCGAGATATCGTGAGGATGGACGGACTGATGGACTTACAAAAATCCATTTTGCTCTACCGACATGAACCGAATTCATGCAGCTAAGATCGTATTTGTAAATACAAGAATATAGATACCCCGTAAAGTATAATGGAAATATCTGTCTCAATCAGGTCAGAAGAGAATACATTTCAATTACACTATAAAATAGTTAAATTACTTCCTAACAAAACCCAAAATCCTTCGTGCTTTAAAAATGTCACTTTTAAGAGAATAATTTCATTTTGCAGCAATGGTTACGCCTTGCCTTAAATTTGATTAATGAATGGATCAAATTTAATTATTAAATGGCAATAAAAACAACTGCATGGCCATAAAATTGATATAAATGCGAGCAGGGTGACGAAAACATTTAAAAGGCGGCCGCAGCAAGTATACTGCAGAATCAATGAAAACGAATATTTTATGTTTTTCTATCTAGCCTAGCAACACCTACCAATGCCATCAACCTAAGAGAAAAATATAGACACTCTTGTTAACATACATTACAAAAATAGCATAGGCAACATGCCAAAGCAATTCGATCATAGCCGCCGTCTGAATTTACTCCTCAGCAACATGCTCCCAAGAAATGTATTTAGAGCCTTAGCCGACTCTTATACTCATGTATTTAATAAATGTACTCTCAACTCAACATCAAATTGTAGCTCAGGCAACATGCCACAGCAATTCGATCATAGCCGCCGTCTGAATTTACTCCTCAGCAACATGCTCCCAAGAAATGTATTTAGAGCCTTAGCCGACTCTTATTTTCATGTATTTAATAAATGTACTCTCAACTCAACATCAAATTGTAGCTCCCATGTATATGTATAAGCATAGCAACAATACACAACACCACTCCAGTCCTGTTCGCATTGCTTTATTTGGATTCGCTTGTGTTATGAAGTGTGCAAAGAACACGCAGTCGCAGACTCACTATTCTCGCACACAATATTCACCAGTCAACAAAAGTTTCACAACAAAAAATCTGGCGAGTTTCTGATCAAAAATACAAAGGGCAAGCAAACAGATTACAGGAAAGCTACCCATGGCCACGACACGATTCGAATGGGTTAAGGAGGAGCTGTGCTATGCTCCGATGTTGTACAACACAAGCCTCCAGTCTCCACTCCACTCCAGCTGTAATCGGGTAGTATTGACGGGACATTTGTACGATTCGGTTGGGATGTGAGAATTCGTTGTCTTTACTCAGTCGATAGTCGGTCGAAATGCTAACGGCAAGCGAACTGTGCCCAAATTAAAGAACAAAACGGTCACGCGGTCAATTTGAATATTAAAAAGGGCAATAAATAATAATTTATGACTCTACTGAATTTTGCCACAATTCTGAACAATTCTAAAATCCAAAACAACTGGAATTAGAACGATCGAGAGGAATACATAAATATTAATGCTGTGCGATTCCCGGAAAGAAAACAATTGGCACTGCTCACAGAACAAGACGTGTGAGGAGAATTACTGACCATTTGGGATTGAGATTACATCCGTGTTCGGGTCGTGTTTCTTTGTTGTTGGTCTACAGAAAGTGGTTATCGCCTCACGGTTCAGTTCTAATCCTTTGGTGGATTTTTCTGTGTTTTCTGAGTGTTTTCTTTTCTCTTTATGTGAAGGAATGTGCGTCGGTTATGTTTTTTTTTCTTGTTGGGTGGATATTGTGTGAAAAGATGGCATACACCCGATGTAATTCATTTCAGTAATGATACAATTTAACCCGAAAATTTATTGCGGCTATGTCATCTAAAGTATTTATGGTGTCGATTTCGACCATAATATCTATGTAGATGTTTAAAAACAAATGTGCCAAAATAGGCCTAAGTTTAGTGATTATTGCAACAGGTGTTGTTTTCGAGTGATAATTTGATTGACAAGTGCGTAGGCGTAGGAATCTTGCGAGAAAAATTTCAGGATAATATTACTGGATAGAAAAAAAAACCAGGGTGCACTAGTTATTATAATTTGATGGTGGATTAGTGTGTATAATGTCTAGCTATTAGGATCCCTGCAGGTCTAAGCATCTCGATAACCCACCGATCAATCATCTATCCTTGCTCGCCCTCCTAAAAAAAACATCTAACCCTAGTGAGAATGAAGGCTAAAAGATCTACAAAATGGATTATGAGGCCAAGAGTTTGTGATGTGGCGAAGTTTAATTTATGGCCTCATCATTGGATACAAGCTGCCATTCTATACTTTGTTTTAACAAAATATTGGATCGATGGAGAAATATTACTCGATGAAAATGGTAAGCGCCGCTGGTTGTTGTTGTGATTGGTTTATACGAAAAACACGAAAAAACCTTTTTTTTTAATTTGGGTTGTGAGTATTAATTTGAACTTTATCAATAAGTGGATCCTGATGTGTTGGTCTTAAAAGCACAGAGGCTGTCGAATTTTATATACATATATGCGTACATAGTATCTTAGAAAAAATAGGAAATATTTGAGTTGATCTAGGAAAATCATAAATTGTATGGCAGGGAATTCTATCAAAGATACTGGATGATAAAGACTTGTTCCCAATCATATATTAAAGCCTTGTAAATTTTATCTTCTATAAAATCCTTCCATAGAATTTTCAACTACCATCGTATGACTGAAGGTAAATTGGCATCATAGAGTACGAATTTCCCTTGCAGGACCAGTAAAAAAGAAATTCGCGAATATAATAATAATAAGCGAATTTAGCAATACAGTGGGGAAATTCGCACCATATTTTTTTTTAACTTAACCCTTGTGTCAATTGATAATAGAAATGGCTTAAACGAACCCATAACATACCCGGGTATGTACTCACATGATTGAGCCTTTTCCGAAAAATACTTATGTTGCCTATGCTTTACAAAACTTTTAGGTAGGATGACTTTTGATGGCCAAAATTCAGTTTTTCGAGTATTTCGGGGTGAATTTGTTTATGGATTTGTATTAAGTATAAATTGTCATTCCTGAAATCGGCTTTTATTTTTTCCACTAAATGGCAAGGGTAGCAAAAGGACTGATTTCATTCTTGCCCAAAAGCAAATGAGGAGTGGGCGAACAAAACGTCATATCCCCGTGGTCGGCCGCTTATCATTTTTTAACGGGAAGGTGTCCGCTAAACTGATCTTCTGTTTTTCAAAGACTGTTTCTTCAAAAAGCGGCAGAAGTAGCACAAACTATCAAAATCATAATAAGATTTCGAAAGTCCATTGATTTACACAGTTTTATGCGTTTTCTGTAAGTTTTTAAGAATGGGGCATGTGTCCTTTTGTTCACCCACTCCTTATAATAAGAGACGTACAATTCTGCAACATCTTGATCACCATTCCAGCTACAGAGATCAGATAATCAAATTCGCATATTATGAGGAACTTCGGATCCAGATGAGCTATCGAAAACTTACAAAAAAAATTTACAACATAATCTTTCTACAGGTATGCCGTACATTTTCCCTGCTTGTAATTTTAATGCAATTTCAATGAAAATTTTACCTCAATAAAATACTCTTATCATATTTAAAACATATCCGATGTGCGAAACAATATCTTTCGAGCCCATTTTTTGTTAAAATTTGCAATTTTCCTAAATACGGAAACCAAAAAATGTAAAATCTGATTTGGTTGTGACGATTAGTGATAGCCGCTTAGGAGGCGTTCTTGCCCTAAGTGCAATTTGTACCCATACAAATAAATTTCGCTAAAGTTTGTAATTTTGTTTGCTTATCCAACTATTAAACGAAGTAAATTTTGCATTTATGTTTACCACCCTCCCACCGCTCCTCACATCCACCTCATCATGCAATACGATGCCAGACAGAATTTGTTCGGACCGTCTACAGGCACCAATAATGCAAACGATTTCTGAAGAAATATGGTCGATTTCAATTCTAAGACGGAAATGAATTTTTGCCTATATTGAAAAAATTGTTTGGTTCGAACCCATGATATATTTAGCTGAGATCAGTGAGGTTTGCTATGAGCTCTTCTCATACATCACTTTCTTAGTACTACCGTGCGTCGATATCTGGGTATTTCTTGTCTATGCTAAAAGTTAGAGTCAACTGTCGTATTTACAAAGACGATGGTAAGCGGCCAAACGCGAAAATGTGGCACAATATGCGGCATTAGAAAACTACCCAGATATAATAACTGCTGGTCATAATAAATTCTAAACGATTTTTAAGGATTAAGTCTGTTCTATTTTGCTCTCAATCTCCATTCCTTCAAAATATATACCTGGGTATGCTTTCAGTTTGGTAACGTATACTTGTAATTTAGGTTTATTTTCTGAGGAACCAAAGAATTGTTTTCAAAATGTTAAAGCATATATTAGCTACAAATAGGACACTTATGGATAGCTAAAGTGATCAATGAAAAATTTAAAAGATCAAATCAAGTTTTTTCATTTCCAAAATTACAAACATACCCAGGTATGTAGGTATTGACAGAAAGGTTTAAATTCACATACAGTATAAAAAATTCGAATTGCCTATAGGGGGAAATTCGCATCGATATAATTTTTTTTTTCACAGAAATCACAAATTTATAAAACTCATGGTTTCCCGTAAAGAATTATTACAGAATATGGTTTTAGAGTTCCGACAGGAAATTAGTACCTCACGTTCATATAAACAGGATGTGATCTTGTAAGTAGTTGTAACTTTTGGCAGTTCAAGTTATAGAACCGAACAATTTAAGCTGTGCGCGAATTTAGTGATGCATTTTTGATGTTAGGAGTTCTAGCTTTACATTTAAAACGGGGTCCGACTGCCACAGGTGCAGCATTAATAAGTTATCCACTATAACTTAAACAGGGTACGAAATTACATATGCAGCTTTCGGCAGCGAGATTGATAACCTAGCAATTTATAAAAGTTACTACACGTATTAAACATTTTTTTGTAAGCGCAAGAGGAACATTGTACTTTAAAGAGGGAGCGAATGTTACAGGTATAATTTTTGGAAGTTCGAGCAATACTCTTCTACTTTAAACTGGGTGCGAATTAGTGTTTGAAATTCGAAATTTCGGAGTTTTCATCTCATTTTTCTAAATTACGCGTAATTTTTATAGTAAAACAAAAATAAGATTTGTGTCCACCTCAAACCTTCAATTTAAAACTATCAATGATACTCTGTACCCCAAATGAGATCCATTTTGTGATTTTTGCACATTATTTAACAAATTCAAAGAAAAGTGCAGAATAAAGGCCAAGAGAAGAGTAGGCAGCAGGTTCTGCCAAAAGGAATTGCTTAACTCACGTCCAATCTACTCTGTTTGAGGAAAATAGTCAAAATGACCAAATAATAAAAAAAAATCTCACAGTGAGAATTTCTCGCTATATGTAGGAGGCAGAATTGGAAGAAATGTGTGTGAAATTTACTTCGAAAATTATTCTTCTAAAGTTGTTCTGATTGTGTATATGTACCTCTTACAGAGAAGGTATGGTTTAGACTGCCTATTGTTACACCAGGGTATACTAAATTTGTCATTCCGTTTGTAACGCACAGAAATAACGATGGTAAAGCAAAATGGATTCGACACCCACGCATAATATTAAAAGTTTTTTGATTTTTGCTTGTCGGTCCGTCCGTGCGCACCATAACTCGAGAACGCGTCTACGTACTTAGAGAGCTGAAATTTTGTACGTGGGCTTTAAAAAAAAAAGTAAAATTAAGTTCGAAAATGAGACAAATCGGCGACTCCTTCGTGGGTTTGCCATACAAAAATTTGGACACTGCCTGACAATGCGTCGACATAGAGAGCTGAAATTTGGTACATGGTTTTTTCATAGTAATATAAAAAAAAAAAAATTCAAAAATGTACTAAATCGGGCAAATCCTTCTCCAAATTCAGAACTATTGAATTTGTTCAGACATAACTCCGGAACAGAGTGGATAAGGAAAGTTTCAACGATCACCTACATATCTAAATTAAATATCATCGCAGAGTATATAGTTGTTCGTAATTGAGGGTGATTGAGGTGCATAGAGTGCATCGTTCAGAAATTATAGTGCAATTTTTAAAATATGGAGAAAAAATCATCCCATGCATTTTACTTACCCCCTATCGTCTATCGAGCATTGCCATCTAAGGCAGCTTGCCTATAAAGGTGCATTAAAAAATGTATAAAAATGTCTGCTCCTTTGCTCTATTTACAAAATGACGTAAAATGGTAACATTTCAGTTTACAAAATAAACTCCAAACGAATGTTCCTCAGACTTAAGGAGAATAGTTTGCAAATGCTTGAAATTAAATGCTAAGTAAAATCATAAATGTTCCCACAGTCATTTATGTCAGCTGAAAAAATAAATGTCCGTTCGCTTGAAAGTGAAATCACAGCATAACAAAATATTAAGGAAATTTCATATTTTACTGTATGAAAATTCTATAAATCATTTAGTTATAGACCCTTATTATGGTTGTCACCTCACTTCACGACTGTGTAACCGCAGCAGTAAAAACAAAGGGAAATGTGCGGTGAGCTCTCGACTTTTGTCACTTGCATTTTCCTGTCGACAATTCTCACTTTATTTTTTTAGGTAAAATCTGTCTCTTCTTCTTTGTTTCCTTTCGTTCCTATGAATTTTACACAGTCGTGTCACTTGAAGTGAGGTGATAATAATAAGACTGATAGTCTGCCATCAGGGAAGTCGTCCTGAAATGCAAAGAAATCGACAAGTGCCATCTGGACAGGTGAATTCTGTTGACACATTCTCACCGCAGTATAATGATTGAGGAAGTACTTATCACTCTGTAAAGAATATTCAGAGTCTGCAACGTTTCACGGGTGAAACGTTCTTAAGAAGAATGGCGATATCTTTCCTATTTTTCAGTATTGAACGTTTTTGTTTAATGTCAACTTTAATATTTCAATTTATAAACAATAACGATCCATAACTATAATTTCACCTATTTCCAGGAGTGCAATATAAGGTAAGAAGCTTATTTTTTGTTAAAAACATCCGTTACGCATACCTGGATCTAGAGAAAATTTGAAAAAGTTTTTAAACGAGTACAAATGAACTATAAGCTCATTGTGTCTAGAATTTCATACATTTTTCTAGCGACAGTATTGATGTAATCTTATCAAGTTATCACACAAAAGTCACGATATTCTAATTAGTCTGTAGTCTGATCCTTTATAGATTAATTCTTGTGTGCAATAATCGCGCTTCAAACCACGCACATCCTTTCTCCCTTCAAAGTAATTTTAATCGTAGAGTAAAATTCCATGATGCTACTCCCAAACTGTGTAAATGTTGCATAGTTTACCATCTTCTTGTCTTTTCTCGGCTTCACAATCCACGAAGGTTCAATAGTGACAACCATCAGCACCTCCACTATTCTCCCCATGTCCCCGAATCCATTGGCTATCTCCTTGTGATGCTATGTTTTGCATCATAGGGTATCCGTGTGATCAATAATATCAAAAGGGGAGACCAGTTTCAAGATGAATAGTACACTTCTTGTAAAACAGTACAATAAACGACAACCAAACTATGTTAACTAATCCAGACAAGTTGGTCTTCGCGTAACTGTTTTTTGAAAGAGCTACATGAACTTAAGTCCTCAACGAAAATCGCTCAAGACTAAGCAGTCTCATCGTAATTTTGAATTCAGGATATCTTTCTTAACAGGTTTGATGGATATCCATTGAACCATCATCGATTGTATAAATGTACAAACTTTCACTCAAAATACTTCACTCAAAATAATAAAAAAAAATCTAACCTGTTCGCTCAAGTCCTCGTTTACGATACGTGAATTATTATAAAATTTAATTATCTTTGTGCAAAATTTCAGTTTAATAAAAATTGTATTTATGACATTTGTGCAAGTGTATTTATATTTTTATTGGTTTAAAAGTGTAAGTATATAATCGTAAGAACTGTTTAAATTTGTGACAATTGTCTACATAAGCTAATTTCGTCACTTTCGAGCCCTGCTACCAAAATATGTAGTGTTCGAAATATCAGAACACGGAAAACCCTAAGACTTCCTATTAATTTGGCCTATCGCACTCTGTACCCCAAATTAACCAAAATTATTTGTATCTTTTATTAAGAAAATCCACCGACGGAGACTTCGAAAATTTGTTCACAGAAGAAAATTGCAAACCTAAGCTGATATATAATTTTTATGTTCCTCAAGTCAAACATTTGTCACATGCAAAACACCCTGTATTACAAAACATCCTTGCGTGGATTTACACAGGGTGATTTATAATTAGTCTTCATAAATGAAACGAAACCGGTGATAGGTGGAAGTGTTTTATTAAAAGATTGTATGGGAGGTAAGGACGGAATCTGAATAATTCTTCAGGTATAGAGTGATTCATAACTGAATGTTTTTCTGGTAACTGACATACCGTTTTTATTTGTATCTCCGGTGATACGTAATCTTTCGGCTTGAAACAAATTTCCTCTAATACGTAGCATAATTCCCTTTCCTCACGTTCTACAGTTCTGATTGATATTTACGGAGCCAATACACGTAAGAATGAAATTTGCAATTCTTTTTCTCAAAAAATAATTCTCCCGCCCATTCTACGTGAAAGATGGCGTCATTACCATGTGAATTTTAATTAAGTTTACGGTAAGGTCGACGAATATCAAAAGAGGATTAACACGGAGGGCAGTGGCGTACTTTAGTAATAATAGAGGGCATATTGTAAATTTTTGTATCTTATCTACATTCTTCATTTGAATAGCGAAATATTTTATTAAAATCCCCAAAAATTTTGCTTAGAACTATTTCTGAATTAATTTTTTTCGAGTAGGCCCAATAAATTATATCCCGCTATATTCCACGTAAAATGAGGGAAATTTGAAATTTGAGAAAAAACTTAAGTGGACTACGTCGTAAATGTAAAGTATCGAAACTGGATATGTACGCGAGGAAAGGAAATTTTGTTACTTATTATCGATAATTTATTTCATGTGGAAACGTTACGGATCACCGGAGATACAAATAAAAACGTTATGTCCGGTACCTAAAAATCTACAGGAATGTATCACAATTGTAACAATGTTAACAACAACTTTTCTCTAACACTTCAACCTGTTTCATTCATAGCCACCAATTACAAAATCCCTACCCTGTTTATTTGGATTTGGCAGACCTGATTTTCGTGAGGAATTTGGTTCATATATGATTTTTTTTTTCTTAAACAAATAATTTTTTAAATAAATTAAATTCTAGATTTATTCAAATAACATCCAAAATTAATATAAACTTGTCTGTTTTTGAAGAGAGCTCATACATTTATATCTATTTGATATCAAATTTACAAAAGCACTTAGTTGTGTGAGTTTTAGGACATTTATCATAATTTAGATACTGCTAGTTCTAATTAATCATTTCACTCACTATTCTCGATACGTAACAGATGGTTCAAAAATGTGGAAAGCTAGAGATTAATAGAGGAAACTATTGAAACTTTTATACTATTGAATCGAATTCAAACTGAGTTGAACTCTGTATGGAAACATAGTAATTTTTTGAAACAAAAATAAACATATAAAGGGGAATGCCTACTTTTCATACAACCTTAAGCCCGATATTAGCAGGCATGAGAGGTGTCACTGAATATACTTTATTAACAATGTTTACTGCTATTAAGCGGGGGAAAGCTTTGGCGATCGGATGTATCTTGAGCGACTCTCTTGGGTGAAACAGTGCACCTTTCTACTGCTCGTGATTATGTGGAATTTGTGCGTCGTGCAAAATGAATTCCTATGAGAAAAATGTTCACTCAACAGAGCACTTAGACCATGGAAGAAAGAACTTCAAAAATATATGCAAAATGTAGTAACTGGGGTGTGTGTGACCCCAATTCATGAAAATTGGTTTTCCGGCAGCAAAAACCTTCCGAGAAAATTTTCTGAATAGGGAAAAAGGAATACCCCGTGAGTACTCGCTTTAATTTGATATGTAACATGCCGAATTGGATCACCCCGCCTGGGTTTCATACCCTCAAACAGAGAAAAAAATATCTTGGACGAATTATAGCTGGTAGTTAGCTGAGGCGAATAGTCACACCCGTTTTTCGATCGAACATTACCCTACCGAATTAGAGCCGATCTAAAGTGGGAAAAATCTAGTACCTCAGTTCGAATAGAAACAAGCAAAAAAGCTACCCAAGATGAATGCCCGTATAAAATTTCCTATGGTCACCGATCTGTGCAAGTTTAATTTTTGAAGTGGTTTTTCGCATATATTTTTAGAACGCTTCGTCGGACAGAAAAAATCATTATATCCAATTTTATAGGATTTCATATTCTGAAGAAGTTTTTAGTACAATAAAAATGTCTAGGACTGATCGTTTTTAAAGTATATGTAAAAAACGTAAATTTTTATATGGCAACAACAAGAAAGGATTGCCTGATTTATTCCATGTTTGAAATTTTATTTGTTATTACTGTAAAAACACCATGTACCAAATTTCAGCAATCTACGTCGACGCGTTCTCAGGCAGTGTTAAAATATATAGTGGAATACGAAATTTTTGTATGGCAACTCCACGAAGGAGTTGCCCGATTTGTCTCATTTTCGAACTTGATTTTACGTTTTTTTTAAAGTTCGTGTAGAAAATTTCAGCTGCATAAGTATTCGCGTTCTCGAGTTATCCAGCGTACAGACGGACAGACAGACGGACGGACGGGCATGCAAACATCAAAATAACTTTTAATATTATGCGTGGATGTTTGCTCTACCCATTATTTCCAGGTGTTACAAACGGAATGACAAACTTAGTATACCCTATAGATTTCATCTAGGGTATAAAAAGGGAAATACTAACAAAATGAATATGGGGATCACTATTTAAGCCTCCGAGTATGGTTGTGTGGGTACCCAAACTTCTTGTCAGTACCTAACTAATTCGATTCTGTACTAGATTTCCCAAAATTTACTAGATCAAACTTTGACCACCCCGCCGATTGGAAAAAAAATTATTAATAAAATATGTTCTGGATCTTAATGCATCGTTTAAGACATCCTTCATGTCTGTTCACGAATGTTCATGTAATACTTAAATTGGACATTCCGCTTTACTAAGTTGGTCAAGAGAATCATGAAGAAAAATTCCATGAAGATAAATTAGCAACACCGAGAATTGCAGAGCTCCAGGATCAACAAGAAAGACAAAATCCAGAAGAAATTTAGAAAAGATTAGGAAATTGAATTCTAAATTGTTTCATGTTCATTATTTTTTCTATTTGACCTTCTGTAGATTTAAAATAAATAAAATGTACCCCATGCAATCTACTTCTTTCTGAATTTTTCTCTCAGGAAATTATCTTTCTAGATTTCCAGCTCATCCCCGAACAACCACAGCGTAACGAGTTACCTCATTTTGTACACCGGTAGTGGCACTACTACAAACACTGGCATTAAATTTATATTACTCAGTATGTAGACATAACTGAAGGAAAATACCACGAAACCGAAAGTATGTACAAGGACTTCATTGTATATTGCGGTTGATTTGAATTTTATAGAAAATTACAACCTCAACGAAGCTTTTTCTTCCAATTTATTGCTACACTTTTCTACTTAAATGCAAATGAAAATTTTATTTGAATCATTTTCGAATTTATACGAAAATATTACTATTTTCTCCGGATGCATCTACTTCACGTGAAACCTAATCTGTCTCAAGGTTTTATTTATTTCTGCTTGAAGAAAACTCATTAGAAAAACAACACGGAAATAAAAAGTTGTCATTTGATCTCGTAGAAGTTGATCAAGTTTCATTCTAGTATTACGTGGTGAACGCTAATTAGCCCAACCACTCATTAGATATCAAGATTTTTTAGCTATATTAGCTGCACTGTATATCCAGTCTCAATGTCTCGTATTCATCTGATTCAATATTTTCTGAAGATTGACATTTGACAGGAATGAAAGCGTGATGGAAATGATAACTGTAAAATTAATTCAGAGACAAGCAATAAAAAAAAAAATTACCATCATGTCTGTTATCATTCGACTCTACATCTTCATTTGAGCAATCTTTGATCTCTAATTAATCTCGATTAAAAGTCGATGCAATTCAAGTCACATGTCAAGCACTCTGTCAATCACTTATCCGATTATGCATTCCTTTCAGAAATTTAATTTTTTTTTTCTTCTTCATACATATGAGGATATGGGGGTAACCTGTGTATGGATCGAAATTAAACCATTTATATACTCACGGCCAAGAACCACTTGTATATAAATGGGCATATTCAGTTCTTTGTATGCAAAGTGTGGGCATGATCGCTTCAGATATGACTTCAAATTAACCAATCAAATATCTAATCTTGTGCTGTGCATTGGTTGTTATTGTTATGCATTTTATGTCACGTACGATAGAATGTGAGCTTAAAATTTTTATTACCATTCCTTTCTGGACCGACTTTTTTCTCGTCGAATGTTAATTCATAATTTCTACAGATATTTTTTTAGTAATTCAGAAATATGTCTGGAGTCATACAGTCTCTTCTAAATTTAAATTGAATGCTAGGGTTAAATTAAAGTAAACATAATGGAGAACATGTTGGAATTTTCGGTCATTATTTTATTTCCAAACGGGATTAAAAGATATGTTTTCGTTATTATTCCACTCAAAATGCATCATTATGACTGAATAAAATATTCATGCTCCACTAGTAGGTATACATATTTAGAGTTCAATTCGAGCCCGCAGACTTGATTTGGAATGCCTCGCTTTTAATAAGAGATTATAATGAAAGTAAATATAATCTGTGAAATTGCTGTTATTTCCGTTTTTGCTACTATTTCCAAACCTTAGTCTTCTTCTTCAATTTTCTATTCGTAGCATAAAATTAATACTCCATTAATGATTTTAGGACAATCAAATTAAGTTCACTCTTCTTGCGCTTCTTGCGAATTATTAGAGCGTATGCGAACTGTCATAAGAACAACTTATTTTCGAATATCCATAAATAGACCCACTTCCAGTTCGGATGATCTACAATATGGAATGCTTGAATTTCTTAAAAAAATACTGACTAGAGAAAGGCTTAGAAAATTCTGGAAATCTTCTCAGCACTGCAGGTGATACGTGGAAATAGTACTCATACTCTTAATTATTTCAGTGATTTTTTGCTGTCTTCAGATAGAAACACTATTTTACATTTATCAGTCAAACACAAGCTTAATCCAACGAATGTCGGTTCTATAAAGGTCCCAGGTTTTCTGTTAGAATGAATCTACCAGTTTATCTTCCACTGAATTTTCAGCCGCATGATAAGAAGCTTTAATAGTCCCCTACTTCAACAATTTCGTCACACTAAAATCTACATGACATCAGAACGATGTAATCAGACTATTATTTTTTTTTAGTTAGAAATAGTCAGGTTCATTCAGATTCCAGCATACTAAGCTAAGATCACGTTGACTTTCTTAGTCCGTAGCAATTTGGATGCATGTAGTTGCGAAACAGTGCCTTAAGAAAGCTTACACACAATGAATCCCAGTAAACTCCTTGTAAAGCTAGATCAGCTTTTATACTATAGTCCATTAATTATTCACATCAAATTTAAATTAAACATTGACAATAAAGTGAAGTTATAAATTGGCCTAGGTGAGGAAAGCTTTTCATACTCCCCCTATGAGTAATAAGTAATCAATATGAATGGGTTCATAGCTTAGTCATCATGTGCGGAGAGGTTTATACTACGCGTCAACTAAAGAAACAGAAGAAAATACAAACCAAGTCCGAGTTCTTTAAATGCGACATATTGAAGCATTCGATCTCCTTCCTAGATAAAATATGGTTACCTTGATGGAAGTGGGGGATACGAATGCTCACAGCCGCTCCGATAAAGCCAATGGCTTTGACTGTGTAGTTATCAGTCGTAAGTAGAGAAGTATTTTAAAACTCATTCAAAGCTTCAAAGAATAACACATTGGAAGTGTTCATCACCTCATTGCGAATAATGCCAACACACTATTTAAATAGTTATCGGGAAGGTTTTCTAAGAAAGCCACGCAGTAAAGATCCAGAATGTTACGTTGATGTCCAACAAGAAGATTCAATTTAAGACAAAAGAAAATGTCTTCAATGTTTTAAACAGGACCTATCTACACTTTCGGAAAACACCAATATAATAAGAGCATACAACTGTCATAAATTTTTTTTTTCAGAACAGGAAAATAATCACTATCTAATGAAGCAATAGATAACATTCCATGCGAGTCGGTTAAATGAGTCCAGGAATATGAGTAGTTGCACTTTTAATCCTTGAAAAATCCTGAAACAGCCTGTAAAGCTATACCTTCCAAAATGTGGTTACTCTCCACTATGAGGAAAGTGCTAACTTGAACAATCCTAGAAATATCCGATCCAACAATCAGAAGTAACAGGATAACCACAGCAATTGATTACATTTACAATTAGCTGATCTTTGTAGAGCAACTCAGTAGACAATTATCACATATGGAAAGAGCGATATCGACGCAGAGTTCATTGAAAGATAATAAAGCTGATAACGATTCTTTACAATAATTCGTATGCAGGTCGAGCTCATCACAATGGTAGACTGTCTGACATATTCAATTTTAATTCGTTAATAAGGTATAAAACTTAATTTAGCAAAAAAATAATAATATATAGATAAACTCAAACGTCATCTCCGCATTCTACGTAAAAATGGAGAATATGAAAAGATATTCTGAAAACAATTTTCTCAGCTGTCCCAGATATGGAAATAAAATCAAATCTCATTTAAAACAAAGAACTTTTCAACCCCAAAGTGAAAGCAGTACTATCATACCGTTGCGAATCAGAGAAGCCCATTCAAGAACCATTTGGAACCATATTTAACTGAATCTACATCACCAGAGAAATCATGAAGTAAGCTAAAATCTGTAAAGCATAATGGCGGTCGGTGGAGAGTACAGTTACCATTCTCTATCCTTAGGGGATTAAGACACCAGTAAGTAACTAAATAACCTTCTTTAGATGAAGACATGCTTATATTTATGGAGTTCAACGGCCACAATCCATCACGCATATCATATACTATTATCTTTTCTAATTTCTTTAAAAGTCATCAGTCGATGTCAGATACCAAAAGGAAATCTACGCGCTATTTTTCTTAATTTTGCATCTTTTCTATTTATTTGAAAAGTCGGGAAATGGTATAATAGTGGATATTTGCTTAACACTTTAATCCGTTTCTTATACTTTTGAATGATTCAGTTCATTAGTGCTAATTACCTTATTCAGTCTAAAACTTTGTACTGAGTTCCGTGCTAATCTAAATTTTCATATAAAATTTAGCGCGCTAAGAACTATTGGTGAAAATTTATCTTAAATTTGTTCGAGACCAGTACTAAGGTCAACACGCTAAATTTGGCTTATTATTCTTGATTAGAGGTGACATCACCAGAAAGTCTCCAACCAATTTACCTTAAATTTATCTGCCCGAGCCATTCATTAGCACACTAAACATATTTCTTGACAGAGTTCTGAGTAATATCAACTAAAAAAAAAATTTCAAAATTTGTAAAAACATCAACATATTAGAAAAGAATGATTAAAATTATAAAAATATGTTTCTTCTTCTATTTTTTACTATCTTTCATCTTTGAATCTTCTAACATAACGGTCGCCTAATGGAGACTCGCTAAAATTTAATTTAGCGCAGACCTTAGGACTAGCCTTAACTTAGGACGTTTCGGAGAATCACATCTTTAGACCGCAATTTTCGAAATTATCGTTAGGTTTGCTCAAGAATCTCTCCTTCTCCCAAATATCACATTATGTCAAATTATTACATGCCACTTCCGCAATGATAGAAGGACTGATTCAGAGAAAAACCGACCACTTGTTAATGATGCAATCAGCAAGAAAAACCTTTTTTTTTCTCAAAAATTTTAATTGAACAATTTCTTAATCATTTGCATTACATGTACAAAACCGACATGTACGTGCTATAAAATTGGTGAACTTTTTGCTTTACGTTCTTGATTAAATTTTGCATAGAGACAGTATCAAACGTATCTGACGCTCTTTTACACTGCCTCTTTAGAGGAGTGTAGAAATCACTCGCTTTTTTGTCGTAGTGGCAAGCTGCTAAATTCAGGCAAAAAATAGATGATGCATCATTCTTTCTAAAGAACGGAAGAATGCGCTACTGAAAACACTCCTTGACGTATACATTCGTGTTGATTGTACCTGTTCTCACGAAAGGTGATGATTTCTGGGCAAACGTACCTACATATAATTTGGTGCATCCGATGATTCTTAAACTGGAGATCTGCGTCACCGCTATATTTTGCCACACTAAACTCCTGCCGTAGAAACTGGTTGAAGTCCGCTTTCACCTAAGCTTCATTATCCATAACGCAGCAGTCGAATTTCATTAAGAAATTTTCATACAAAATCCAGCTACTGGATTTTGCAACTTGGTTCTTTTCTGATGTTCTGTTCGGTATTTTCTAAATATATAGGCTTTCTATTTTTTTAATTTGATGGACCGTAACAGATGTCGTTCCATTTCTTTGGCCAATTTTTGGTCTACTGAACCAGCGTTCCTTAATTTTGTTTACCTATGGTGATGAATAATAGGAGAGCATAGGTGCTTTCTGAATCAGTCCTTATATTTTTATGTATGTATATTGGGGTGTGCTGAGCCTAGATTCCATTGTATGTTTTATTACAAACATATATGATAATTAATTAATGAGTACCCCATTAAGTCCAATTCTCATTCTATTGCGCTTATGATGTTTTTATGGGACTTGATTGGGTGTCATGTTATAGATGTAAGGTTGTGCATTGTTCTCCACTCCTTCAAAGTCCAAATATTCTCTGAAAAAACAAGCTTAAAGTAAGTGCATGTATATTATCTGTCCAGTCTCAGATTTAAATTTTCAAATGTGATTGCGAATGAGATAAGAATTTTGAACGGGAAATTTGTGCAAAATCAACGGCTTATACTAATTTTTATAGGGAGTAATAATTCCATTGTCAGTGATTGGTGAGTTGTTGGGATAGTGACTCCAAATCAGTTCTTTCCTTCATATTTTGTGGTTTAGGTTATCTGTATGGGACCTCAATTGGTCTCAATTTGAGGTAATATAGCATTAAGAGTCTTTTTATTGGTGTAGTTTCTTTGACATTTTCCAAGAATATTCATATGTATCTTGAATCTTCTATGGCATTACGTATATTTTGCCTTAAACGTTCTCTAGTATCATAAAATTAAGCTTTAATTCTAGGATTTGCACATTTTTGTGTTTATTTTATGTTCTGTCAAGGACATACATATATGATAAATGATTCATTGATTAGTCAAGCAATTGGTTGATTGGTAGAGTAGTTATAAATCACTAAGCGCAATTTGCATTTCTACACAGTTATATTACTCTATCTAGGATTCGATTGGGTATCATGCTTTCCACAAGTGCGCATGTTGTTTTATGAATATCTTATCTTATAACAAGGCTATGATATTCCACCGTGTCATATACATATCCTGCTCTCAGGTATAGCTATATTTTTCAAAATTGTCTGATTACCTCTTGATGTATAGGTGGTATGTGTATGACATTTAAGTCTCTTAATTCCATGTCAGAATCGAACATGATGACCTATCGGTAAACCTTGAGGGACCATGTCCAATGTTACTTTATTGGGCTATGAACCTTAGTAAGAATCAGTTTATATCTTTTGTTAAGGTGATGGTGATTATAAATTTTTTTGTTTACTTCAATTATTCCAAGAATTCCACAGAATCACAGAATTCAGAGCACTGTGTGTGCTTTTTTCCTTATTGGTTCAGAGATACGGGATCTTTAGAAATTGCTGCTCATTAGATGAGAGACTTTAATTGGGTATGAAAGGTTCTCCCTCTTTTGGAGAGGTAGAAGGATACAGAAGACACACTTCACACTGTGTTTTGATTGGGTACGTTCATAGTTTAGAGATCTAACGTAAGTGAAGCTAGTAGGATCTATTATTACTTATTTTTATATGTATACCTGAATACGTACATATTTATTGTCGTCAATCAACCCTGAAGTATTTTTTAGGCGGGTTATATAAAAAACGTTGCGATTACTCGTGCTGAAGTAGTGCCTTATCCGAAGTGATTTTTCAGGACCCTGATACTGTGAAGGTTTGCCTTACAGTATGTATACCTACCAATTGTTATTGGTTTTAGTATTTGTCCAGGAGTTTATATGTAGATGCATGTTGTTGAGAAAATTACTGTAAGGTGGGGTGGCGTTGGGCTATTTTACGTATTTATTGAAAAGCGATGATTACTAATTAAGTTGTCAAGTCACTGTCCCGAAACTGGTGATTGACTGTTTAGTGGAACATAGTCAGCGGTCTAACTTATGTTCGAAGGCTCCTTATCAATAAATATTCATATATATGTATATAAGGACAATCACGCTCGTTAATTGCTTACCATAATTCATTAAGTTTTACCGTCAGTCAACTCAATATTTTACACAGAAAATTGTCAGGTCAAAGGGCGTCGTTTTGTTTCTGATATGATTTATACTTGAATATAATTTTAACTAAAAGTGTAATGCCAAATACATAAAATAAGTAACCATAATCAGAATTATTCTCTGATTGAAAGCAATTTTTTTCGAAAATATAAGGAAAAAAAGGAATAATATTTCTTGAAAAATGATGCAAAATTAAATTAAATTAAAAATCATGAAATTCATTGGAATTATCTGCTCGAACTAAGTAGCTATAAAACCTTACGAATGTGAAAACCATGTGCAGCCTTCACTTTAATATCGATTTTTACCCTCCACATTCCCGCACCATTAGCTTCTGTATCTGTATTACGATTACGAAAGTAAATCACAAGTCAAAAAAACCTCATACCAAAAAAAAAAGAAAAAAAACACATTAACTTTTATTCCAATTTAAATTTACGGATTTCAAATGCCAATTCCGCAATTAACATCTAATTCGAAACTCCAATTTTTATTAGAAATTCATTCAAACTGAGCATTCTAAGAAAATCGTTGGAAAATTAAGAGTCACGATAAATCGAAATGTTCAGTCCGCCCACTTGTCAGTAGGGCACTTATTTCTAACAACCGTTATAATTTATGACTGTAAATAATTGTCTAATTTGTTAACAATTCTTGATAACATGCAAAACATGTTTGAAATAAATAAAAAATGTATTTACCAAAGGAATTCACTGTATCTGTATGCAGAAATGAGGCGTACACACGTACTGGTACCGTGTGAATGCCAATAGTATTTCAATAGATATAATCTCGCGGCTAGAAATGCACAGCCATGCATGACATTCGTTGGTTTTCCATCATCCTCCTACGAAATTGTACAAAAAAAAAGTAAAGTAAAGTAAATGACAGAAATCGAACAGCAACACATGCACGAAAATTCAAGAAACGCCGCCAGATATACTGCGCACGCATTGCCCTATGTGTTTACTAAAGCCAACAGACAGATATTATCCACCGATAAGAAGGGCTGCAAGATCCTGAGGTGAATGACACAGATAAATGCTGGCCATGACGTATGATGGATTCATAAACATCACATAAAAGAGATTCATGAGTTTTCTATACAAATCAAAAGAAGACCTGCGATCATCGAAGGTTTAATCGACACCCCCTTTATTGTGTATTTTTGATTATTTTGAAATTCGAGTAGAATCTTGTGGAAAGAAAATCCAATTCATGATCAGATTTCACTTAAATTCCTTTGATATCGTGTCAAAGTTTTGAATGAAGATCTTGTAATACGAATGACATGGTAACACAGCAAATCTTTTAAGAAACTATAGAAAAAAGAGAACCAAAAGAAGTGTTCGGGGTCGGCAAACATTACATAGGCAAATATCTGAAAACGTTTTGTGCGCAAAACCTATGTTAGAGATAACAGATGTGCACATGAACTATAGTCGATCGTTGTTTAAATAGTAATAGATCTTCGTCCCGGAGTGGATTGCGACTTAAATATCGTCTCTAGAAATGTATTTGGGACGTTACAGTTAATACAGACTTCTTGGGCAGTGCGGCCACACACAATATTTTACTTTGTTTGCGAATTTAACACGCCACCTGTGGTCGGAAGACTTATGAATGGCATATGGAAAGAGTCGTCATTTTAATTTGTAGACACTTTCTGTCCTTAAACTAAACATGGCTAGGAGAATAAATCGAATTATATTGCGGGTATGTGTCATATTCTTCACTAATGTATAATTGACACTATATACTTAAATGCCGGTTTTAAAATGCTCGCAGTAACGAATTTTCTTCATTGTCAATTAGACGTCGAGGTCAATTTAAATGGGTTTAATTGCATTCGCATCAGAATATTATGTATAATTATTGTGAGCTTGCCTTGGGTGGATTTTAATTGAGCCCATCTCGTGGAAAGATAACGCTGTCATAATTTTGCTCTTAATTAATTTTAAGGATTAACTAAAGTGGATCTGGTGTTTTTGTACATTATTTTCACCTTAGAAACATCTGCACATGTGTGCTGAAGGAATTCATAATTTTGTGAAAATTTAAATGCTCTTGAATTAAAAATAAATCATTTTCACTCTTTTTCTTCCGTCATCTTTTCTTTCACTTATGTCGACCTAGTTTTTTTGTACCATTTGATGCTAGGCTCTAGTAGGTACTGATGTAAGTAATAACGCGTTCTCCTTAACACTTTCATACACACACGTCTCAGGAGTGAGTTATTTTTGCATTTTTAGATAGATTTCACAAATTGAAAATAACTTTTAAACCCACTTACCGATTTTAATAAAATTTGAAATATAGATTTCTAACAATATTTCACAACAATCTAAAAACCAAAATATTTTTTGTATGCACGGGTTGTAAATTTTTTTGCAAAAAAAGCTAAAACGTTGAAAATTCAACATTTAGAAAGAAATGAAACTCACAAAATATTTTTTCCTATTTTAGTCATAGTACATTGAAACTCTAAAAATATGAACAATTTATCGTCTGGGGCTTCCAACCTCTATATATACTTACATATTCTTTTTCACCAATATGCATTTATTATACATATGTATATTTGGACATAAAAATACAAATAAAATGTCAGTATAAAAAAGAATTATGTAAAACAAAAAAGAAAAAACCAACCAGAATGGGCTGGACCACGGCTGGATGTACATGTACGGCGATACTCTATCTGGATCACAAGAGGTTGGCCGTACATGTATGGCGATACCAGTGAACGGGTTAACCTTCCGGAAGTGGCGCGCGGTCTATGGTAATATTATTTTTGTAGTAAACCAATCTACTTCTATCAGTTGCTGTGTATTCCTTGGAAAGTAGTAGACTTTCAGGTCAGTCAGTCGCAAGCTCTCCTCGTGTCCTAATATTGTAGCTTGCGGTCCCAGAGACCGCATGCCACTGTTCGATTCCTGCCAGGGGGTGCCACTTCCGGAAGGTTATAAATTACCTATATACGTACTATTAAGTACTGTAACAATATGTCAAGATTAGGTATATATATGTAGTTCAAGTAATTCGAAAACAACCAGTTTTAAAGAATTTCAGTGTCATTTGTGATTTGCATAGCGAAATTAGATTTTCATCAACATGAGTTTTATAAAATAAGTAAATATAATAAACATAATAGGTTTAATGTCAGACATTGTAACGCAATTTGGTAAGACATGTATTTTATGGTAAAAAGTTTCAACAAAATAGGACGTTAGAGGCTACATATTTCAAAGAGTAGGCATTAACCTTAATTTTTTTTATTTTGCACCATCCAGTTTCCTTCATATGAAATAAGTTTGAACGGACCAAACAGAAAAATCTAGTTTCTCTCAGTCCTACGTATGTATTACGGTGAAACAGATTCTTGGGCAGTAAAATTTGCAAGCCCACCGAATACAATATATCATAGCTGGAAAGCTGGGTAAACTATTCCGTTATAATTGATACGCAATAATCACGGAATAACTTTTAAAATAATCATGGCCGACAACCTAAAACTATGCAAAAATAACCTTTTATTCACATATAAGAAAACTGGAATCTAAATGCAAAGTTAGCAACACACCACTTCGCAACTTTTTAGTTAAAAGTCGTCACAGAGATTTTTATTGTCCAATTTTAATTTTGTTTTCACTAATAAAACTTCAATTGATTAAAAATAACTCATATTCATTAATTAAAACATGTTCTCTTTAGAAATTGAGGTGATTATCCCGAAATATTTGGTTAATGACAGGTAGATGATTTTTAAATACAATAAAATAAATCTTAATATCACGAGAAAAGAAAGCAAATGACAGCTTATAAATTTTAGAATTTTCGATATTAAATGAAAAGAAAGTAAAATGTTATTTAAATAAACTACTAGGAAAGATACGAATAACTATAAGAATAAACGAAAATGAGATAAAATAATTCTCATATGATTGGTAAATAAATTCGCTTCTGTCCACAATATCTATGCTGATATACTTAAAATTGCCTACAAATTTTTCTTTTTATACCCTAGATGAAATCATAGGATATACTAAGTTCGTCATTCCATTTGTAGCACCTAAAAATAATGATGTAGAGCAAAATGAATGGACACCCACGCATAAAATTAAAAGTTATTTTGATTTCTACATATTCTTCTGTCCGTTTGTCCGTCTATGGACACGATAACTCGAGAACGCGTCTACTTAGAGAGCTGCAGAAATTTTGCACATGGGCCTTAAAAAAAGTCAAATTAAGTTCGAAAATGAGAGAAATCGGGCAACTCCTTCGTGGGGTTGCCATACAAACATTTCGTTGTTCACTACATATTTGGACACTTCCTAGAACGCGTCAACGTAGAGAATTGAAATTTTGTGCACAGTGTTTTCATAAAAATAGTAAATATAATTTTGAAAATGGACTAAATCGTGCAACCTCTTCTTTGGGTTGCCATATAAAAATTTAAGATTTGTGCGTATACTCTGAAAACGATCAGTCCTAGACGATTTTCATACACTGAAAAGTACTTCAGAATATGAAATCCTATAAAATTGGCTATAATAATTTTTTATGTCCGACGATCAGTTAGAGAAATATATGCGAAAAACCACTGCAAAAATCAAACTTGAGCAGATGAGTGACCATACGAAATAAATACGAATATTCATCTAGGGTATCATAAGAATTGGTCTTATAGACCAGTTCTAGCTTTTTTGCTTGTTTTTTGTTTTTAAGTTATAAGTACCACTAAGGGCAACGTTGTTGTAATAAATATGACAAAGAAATGCCTTAGGGTATAATTTATTGTTCACTAGAATGCCCGGCACTTACAAACCCCTTTTGATGCCCAAATGAAGTCATTTTGACTCCTATATCAGGCAGATTAAATGTAATAATATTTTATATAGATTTTTATGAAACAATAATGCTAATAATGTATAATATAACATTTAATAAATGATTCCTCTTAGTTTTCACCACATATCTTGCATTGTCGTTTAATTGTAGCTGTACGAGTTCCACATATTGATTTTGTGCAGGTAGTATATATTTGCACTGTCCTATTTTTTTGCAGTGTGCGTTAATTTCACAATACTTAGTCGACTGTGTAGGTTCCTGGTCAAATTCTAGATTACACACAGGAGTAGGAAACACATTTTCAGTTCTCATATTCGGGTCCGTAAGCTCCTCTGCTAACTTTTGCAGGAAAACTCTATACGGGAATTTTTTTCAGAGGTCACTTCCTTATATATGATCCACGCAGAGAAACTTTACATCTCCTTTCAGCATGTGGACCGAAGCGAAATTTATCTTTTTCTTTAAAATGGGAGGTAGTGTGACCTGATGTACATTATTATGAATAGTTTGATAGGATTTTGAGGGATTCAATAAGATTTTGTCGTTAGGGTAATCCCACGTTCTCTCAATTTTTGTTTTTAGCTCGTTGTCTCGGTTGCACTACATTAGTGTATAGCCAAGTTCATTTCCCCCATTCATGCAAAAGACGAAAGTATGTGAAATTACTTGTTTCATTTTAAGAAACACGAAAAATTTCCTATTTTGTTCGCCTCTGTCTCTACTTATACTTATTTATACTTTGATTCACAGTTCCTAAAAGAGTGGTTCCATTTATTTTAAGTTTTTTGCTAGCACGACCGACATAAATTAGTTATCAGTAGTTACGTTTCTACCATTGTTGAGAAAGGGTTCCATCAGTTTCATTACCACATGGTCAGATACACGTTCATCAGCTGGACGAGAGTCATCCTTTTCTGTATAAGGAAAGCCATTTACCAAATATTTACTATCCTTATCTTATTAACCAGTTCTTTTGACCATACTTGTCAGGTTTGGAGGCTATAAATTGAGTAAAAGGACACCTAGCCTTACTAGGAAATAACTGCGCATATACAGTGATGAATATTCACGGTTTATAGAATGCAATACAATTTTCAATAAACCTTTTCCACACTGTTGAGGCAGACAAAATTTGTCTGTCTGCAGACGTAGAGAGCGACTGAATCGTTTATCCAAACGAAGAAAGCGCAGTATTTCGCAGAAATGATTCCTTCACATGGCCTTTTTACACAATGGTAGACCCCAGTTATAAACCCACAAACTGTGCACAGGTAAGTCGTTTGCACCGCAACTCCTCTGGCGTACTTAACTCCGATAAATACATACATCAAGATCTTCATCGCTAATCGTAAAATCTTCGCTTTCGATGCGCCTACTTGCTTAAGTGAAAGTGAAATTTTCTATATGATGTAGTATGAAACGCCAGCCACTTGTCGGGTTACCAGCGATTACATTTCTCGTTGCATTACCGTGTGGGCCCGGGTATTTCCCTGAGCACATTGTACAGCGCAGGTCTACCTGGCGCATACTCTCCAGGCGTAACTAATGTCCACTGCGTAGCGTCGGCTCCAGCCAACATTACGGAATCAACGTCAATAGATCCAAGTTGTCATCGTTGTCAGATGTATGCACAGCCTGTTCAGCCACTGTAGGATTAGGAACATAAATTGTACTTGCTGAGTTTCCAACCCGCCTTCTTTTTCGAACAGTAAGCGAGGAATGTTCGAGGCTTTCTTGTCGGACACCTGGCTTCTTCCCACATCTAGTTCCACGAGCAGCTCGACAGAGAGACCTACCATGTCTCTCTCCCCGATTAGATGTTGTACAGTAATCGGCAGAATGAGTGCCAACTATATTTACATTCTTCAAATCAAAAAGAAATGTGAAATATTATTAAACATCCACCTTCATTATTGTCTTCACTATCGGCACAATAACAATAACAAAATCTTCATCAGACTCATGCCCGTCATCGCTCCAATCTCGGACACGTCTTCGGGAATATCTTGCAAGGCTGCAAGAGTTTGTTTTGGCGTGAAACCCTGTGCCGTGTTCAAAAATAATTTCCGTATTCGCAATTAAAGTTACAAGCACAAAAAACGTCCTTCAGTGAGTGACGACACACAGAGACCAGCATCAAATTTTATGCTGAATAACTAACAAGATTACTTTTTCCCGAGTAGCAAACGTGTTGGTTATCACGAATCGAAAAGTATTGAGAAAAGTATTATTATTATTAGTAGGTGGTTGGGTAAAGAAGATATAATTTTTGTTTTTGCTAAGGTATGGCCTACGCTGCATGGCGATATAATTTTAAATATAATTTTGCAAATAAATTCATTTACTACGCAATTTTGTACTAAAATAACAAGGAGTCAATATGACTCCTTTGAGCATTTAAGGTAAATCATAATAATTTAAGCTTACACGACGACTAATTTTATTATTTTCATTCTATTAAGCATCGAAAATGAATAAAAGTCAAGAGAGGAATTTTCGCAAAACCTATTTAAAAGGAAGTAACATGAAAAAAACATTCGCGAGGAGTCCAAATGACTCCATCGGGCATTCTAGTGTTAAGAATCTAACTTTGATGATATATTTGAACAACTCATTTTTGTTTCAGCAAAAGGATTGTGGAACAAAAGTTTCTGTGATTTGCTAGCCGCTAGTCAGCCAATTTGTATAAAAAATTAAAATATATTTTAGAACATATTGTTGCGAGGTTGTTTTTTTTTTCGTATTTCAAAACACAATATTTCAAATGTAATATACATGTTTTTTTTTAATTTCACTTTACTGTTTACATTTACAAACTCACAAACACAATTAATACTCAGTTTTATATACTTCACTTCATCAAAACCTACTTTAACTTTTCGCTATCCAATCAGAACACTTTCGTCTATTAATCCACTTTCATTTGTATTCACATCACTGTATAAGATAAGACTCGATCCTAGCACTGACAAACGCTGTATTTATACTTTAAAAATTCGCCAAAATTTTCTCGCAGATTCCACTCCAGAAATATTGATTTTCCGATCCTAAAGTTGTTTAGTGTCTGCAACTTTCACACATTTTACCGGAAGTTTCCATTTCCAATAGATGTCACTAGTCTCTGTCTATTGAACGTAAGAAGTATAACGCTAGACTAAGACTCATTCTTATGATACCCTAGATGACTGTCCATATGTCATTTAGAATGGTCACCCGTCTGAGCAAGTTTGATTTATAAACTGATCTTTCGCATATATGTATATCTAGAGCGGTGCGTTGGACAGAAAAAATAATTATAACTAATTTTAATAGATTTCATATTCTGAAAAACTTTTCGATACATTAAAAACGTATACGAGCTATCGTTTTCGTACGACGAAAGTTTTGTATGACAACCCTACGAACAAGTTACCGGATTTGTCCCATTTTCGAATTTAATTTTACTTGTATTTTTAAAAGGCCATATTCAAAATTTCAGCTCTGTAGGTACACGCACTCTCAAGTTATCGTGCGAATGGACGGACGGATGGACATGCAAAAATCAAAACAATTTTTAATTTCATGCATGAGTGTCCAATCCATTTTGCTCTACCATCATCATTATTTCTAGGTATTACAAATGGAATGACAAACTTAGTATACCCTTTGGATTTCATCTAGGGTATAAAAAACATAAATGTTCGAAGATATACGAAATTGAGTTCGTTACAAAAAAGTTGTGATGTAATCGGACAAATTTCCTATATTTCCTATATTATCATAATTTATTTTTCGCCTCTGTCTCTACTTATACTTATTTATACTTTGATTCACAGTTCCTAAAAGAGTGGTTCCATTTATTTTAAGTTTTTTGCTAGCACGACCGACATAAATTAGTTATCAGTAGTTACGTTTCTACCATTGTTGAGAAAGGGTTCCATCAGTTTCATTACCACATGGTCAGATACACGTTCATCAGCTGGACGAGAGTCATCCTTTTCTGTATAAGGAAAGCCATTTACCAAATATTTACTATCCTTATCTTATTAACCAGTTCTTTTGACCATACTTGTCAGGTTTGGAGGCTATAAATTGAGTAAAAGGACACCTAGCCTTACTAGGAAATAACTGCGCATATACAGTGATGAATATTCACGGTTTATAGAATGCAATACAATTTTCAATAAACCTTTTCCACACTGTTGAGGCAGACAAAATTTGTCTGTCTGCAGACGTAGAGAGCGACTGAATCGTTTATCCAAACGAAGAAAGCGCAGTATTTCGCAGAAATGATTCCTTCACATGGCCTTTTTACACAATGGTAGACCCCAGTTATAAACCCACAAACTGTGCACAGGTAAGTCGTTTGCACCGCAACTCCTCTGGCGTACTTAACTCCGATAAATACATACATCAAGATCTTCATCGCTAATCGTAAAATCTTCGCTTTCGATGCGCCTACTTGCTTAAGTGAAAGTGAAATTTTCTATATGATGTAGTATGAAACGCCAGCCACTTGTCGGGTTACCAGCGATTACATTTCTCGTTGCATTACCGTGTGGGCCCGGGTATTTCCCTGAGCACATTGTACAGCGCAGGTCTACCTGGCGCATACTCTCCAGGCGTAACTAATGTCCACTGCGTAGCGTCGGCTCCAGCCAACATTACGGAATCAACGTCAATAGATCCAAGTTGTCATCGTTGTCAGATGTATGCACAGCCTGTTCAGCCACTGTAGGATTAGGAACATAAATTGTACTTGCTGAGTTTCCAACCCGCCTTCTTTTTCGAACAGTAAGCGAGGAATGTTCGAGGCTTTCTTGTCGGACACCTGGCTTCTTCCCACATCTAGTTCCACGAGCAGCTCGACAGAGAGACCTACCATGTCTCTCTCCCCGATTAGATGTTGTACAGTAATCGGCAGAATGAGTGCCAACTATATTTACATTCTTCAAATCAAAAAGAAATGTGAAATATTATTAAACATCCACCTTCATTATTGTCTTCACTATCGGCACAATAACAATAACAAAATCTTCATCAGACTCATGCCCGTCATCGCTCCAATCTCGGACACGTCTTCGGGAATATCTTGCAAGGCTGCAAGAGTTTGTTTTGGCGTGAAACCCTGTGCCGTGTTCAAAAATAATTTCCGTATTCGCAATTAAAGTTACAAGCACAAAAAACGTCCTTCAGTGAGTGACGACACACAGAGACCAGCATCAAATTTTATGCTGAATAACTAACAAGATTACTTTTTCCCGAGTAGCAAACGTGTTGGTTATCACGAATCGAAAAGTATTGAGAAAAGTATTATTATTATTAGTAGGTGGTTGGGTAAAGAAGATATAATTTTTGTTTTTGCTAAGGTATGGCCTACGCTGCATGGCGATATAATTTTAAATATAATTTTGCAAATAAATTCATTTACTACGCAATTTTGTACTAAAATAACAAGGAGTCAATATGACTCCTTTGAGCATTTAAGGTAAATCATAATAATTTAAGCTTACACGACGACTAATTTTATTATTTTCATTCTATTAAGCATCGAAAATGAATAAAAGTCAAGAGAGGAATTTTCGCAAAACCTATTTAAAAGGAAGTAACATGAAAAAAACATTCGCGAGGAGTCCAAATGACTCCATCGGGCATTCTAGTGTTAAGAATCTAACTTTGATGATATATTTGAACAACTCATTTTTGTTTCAGCAAAAGGATTGTGGAACAAAAGTTTCTGTGATTTGCTAGCCGCTAGTCAGCCAATTTGTATAAAAAATTAAAATATATTTTAGAACATATTGTTGCGAGGTTGTTTTTTTTTTCGTATTTCAAAACACAATATTTCAAATGTAATATACATGTTTTTTTTTAATTTCACTTTACTGTTTACATTTACAAACTCACAAACACAATTAATACTCAGTTTTATATACTTCACTTCATCAAAACCTACTTTAACTTTTCGCTATCCAATCAGAACACTTTCGTCTATTAATCCACTTTCATTTGTATTCACATCACTGTATAAGATAAGACTCGATCCTAGCACTGACAAACGCTGTATTTATACTTTAAAAATTCGCCAAAATTTTCTCGCAGATTCCACTCCAGAAATATTGATTTTCCGATCCTAAAGTTGTTTAGTGTCTGCAACTTTCACACATTTTACCGGAAGTTTCCATTTCCAATAGATGTCACTAGTCTCTGTCTATTGAACGTAAGAAGTATAACGCTAGACTAAGACTCATTCTTATGATACCCTAGATGACTGTCCATATGTCATTTAGAATGGTCACCCGTCTGAGCAAGTTTGATTTATAAACTGATCTTTCGCATATATGTATATCTAGAACGGTGCGTTGGACAGAAAAAATAATTATAACTAATTTTAATAGATTTCATATTCTGAAAAACTTTTCGATACATTAAAAACGTATACGAGCTATCGTTTTCGTACGACGAAAGTTTTGTATGACAACCCTACGAACAAGTTACCGGATTTGTCCCATTTTCGAATTTAATTTTACTTGTATTTTTAAAAGGCCATATTCAAAATTTCAGCTCTGTAGGTACACGCACTCTCAAGTTATCGTGCGAATGGACGGACGGATGGACATGCAAAAATCAAAACAATTTTTAATTTCATGCATGAGTGTCCAATCCATTTTGCTCTACCATCATCATTATTTCTAGGTATTACAAATGGAATGACAAACTTAGTATACCCTTTGGATTTCATCTAGGGTATAAAAAACATAAATGTTCGAAGATATACGAAATTGAGTTCGTTACAAAAAAGTTGTGATGTAATCGGACAAATTTCCTATATTTCCTATATTATCATAATTTATTCAGTGAGATATGACTGAGAACTTAATATGAATACATTGTTTTCGGAAAAAAAGAGGATGTAGTATTGCCAATAGATTCCTTGAAATGTCCTGATCACATTTGCTCTTGACTCGCCTCTAAAATCACTTTTTTCTCCTCAAATTCACTATTGAAATTTTTTTGTTTTTGAAAGGAAGTGTAGTCACTTGAATACTTATCATAAGTCGTTTTATGTATATCGCAGCATTAAACTTGAGCGCTTATTACAAAGGGGACTTTTAAGGTCAACTGCTTCAATTATCGAGCCTTAAAGTTGAATTGTTAAAAAAAAGTTCACGGAAATTTTTAGTGTTATCTTTGATTCCATAAAATTTTAACGCTAAGGGCATAATTTTTCTTTTTTTCTGCTATTATGTGACTCGTTTAGCAGTCCTTTAACACATTCAAAGAATTTTTGAAACAAAATATTAAAGAGAAAACCTAATTGATTAGAAAATGTCTTATGGGTTATATAAATAACCAATTGCCAACATTTTTGTCTCTTCGGTTCTGTTCTGATTGGTCGATACAGCATCAATGATTTAGCGATTTTTTTGAAGGCACTTGTTGGAACATATTGTTAAAAGCCATTTAAACACAAAATTTTTTTTACAAAATTTTTAATAAGAAAACACTTGTATTGTTCCAAATTATTAAGTTATTCACGTTTTTTTAAAAAAACAAAAAACGACGCGTTTCGCTCTACTGAGGCATCATCAGGTTATTTACTACCTAGCTAATGTGGGATTACAATTATTTTTATTTTGGTATGTTAGCGGATCTATTAACGGACTACTCGAGTACTCATCTAATTGATCATTGAGAATGCGTTTGTGTAGTTAAATCGCTTTTTTTATCTCAAATTGTTCATACTTGTCTAAAATAATTCCTCCATTCTGTTGTTGTAATAGTTTTATATTATTGGTATTCGTACTATGGTTCATGTTTTTTAGATGTTTAGATAAACCTGATAGTGCTCTGTCATGTTTAGCTCCAGAAATATGTTCTAAAAATCTTGTTTTTATTTTTCTTTTTCTTTTCCCTATATATAACCCTGAACAGTCATCACAGCCAATTTCATATACCCCACTGCGCTAGGGAAAAGAAAAAGAAAAATAAAAACAAGATTTTTAGAACATATTTCTGGAGCTAAACATGACAGAGCACTATCAGGTTTATCTAAACATCTAAAAAACATGAACCATAGTACGAATACCAATAATATAAAACTATTACAACAACAGAATGGAGGAATTATTTTAGACAAGTATGAACAGAAGCAATTTAAATCTGTAACTCATTTGTACAGTTTGATGTATTGTTTGCTCCAATATGGTTGCATCTTTGATGCTAGGTTTGACAACAAATAATTGAACAATAATGTTTATGTTGTAGCGTAGTGTCACTTATGGTATTTATTCTCTATCAAAATGAAATGATTACTTCTCTCTTTTACAGTTTTATTTCACGATCTGGACAATCAAGCCAAAATTATTTTTTTTTTTGTTTTCATCAATACCCTTTTGTTAGCTGCCCTTAAAATTATTCCGTATTGTATCGGGAACTTTTCGGATTGGCTACATTTTCAATAACTGTGGTTATCGCACATGAATCATATGATTCCAATTCTTTGAAGCTACAAGCTAGATTCTGCAACTCATAGATTTTAAATGACTTCACAGTTGGCACGATATTTATAAAATTAAGGCAATCTAAATATCAACTCGTCAACGCGCCTTGACGTGTACTCCCCGTGCATTGTTCATCTACTCTTAGAAAATTATTAATAAAATTGAGTACGGATCAATTAGAATTTTTCTTTTAACAAAGTCTTTATAAGAGGCGCATCAGAGGAGGTTTCATATCTGTATAAAGGTTTGTTTTGTTTGCGTTACTTTTAAAAAATAATAACTTAGATTGTAATTTTTATGTAATTCATATTAGGTATTCTAACCCCTAAACGTACAGTTAATATCAATTAATGGAAAAAGTCGATCCTCCAATTATATTAAACTAACTTTAATTGAATTGAAAATTACTTTTTGGGTACTTTCATTAGTAACACACACGCACTTTCCATCCTGATTAATTTATTTTCTTAGTATGGCCACAACTCAGGGTTACCTTATGATACGGTTGTAAAGCTATGGCATGATAGCTAAAATAAAAAATGCAATTAAATGTAAATAAGGTAAGCAGTTAGCTTTGTTAATTGGAAAGCCCTAATTAAAGAAAGCAATTATCTAAAATTGTATGGGTAGAAAGAAAATAAATTCTTTAATTGCTACCTGCGAAGAAACAAATTAGATAGAATTATACGCGTACTATTTATACCTATGCACAGCAGAAAAACGATAACAAAACTCAAATTCTCGCATTCTAGCTTTCTTATAAGATGTGTTCGGGTTTAAATTTGATAGTCATTAATTATTGCGATAAATGTGAGGGTGAATATTCTATATAACCCATTAAGTGTATCATTATATTTTAAAAACAAACTACTATTTCTGCAGGCTTTAGGGAATATTTTTTAAAGCAAATATTACCTTCTATATCGAGTTTATATTAATAATTTAAATGCTTGCCAAAGGGAGTGGGGTTATTTAGTCTTGCAAATTTCGCATCAACCTTAGTGACCACAATAAAAATCATTTATAATTCAAAAGCGACTATAAACTCGGAAAGCGAAACAAAACTCCTCGGGAAAATGTCGATGTAATCAGTATCACATCAGACTCTAATGAAATCTGATGTAATTCTGACTTAACAAGAGCAAAAAAAAAAAAACTTTCGGAAGGATTAGGATTAAGTTTTACGCGTTAAAACAATGACTTCATAAAGTTCAAATTTTCACGTACCGGAAACGTAACCAGATATTTTCTTTTACATAATGTTGATGTTTTTGTTTATTTGAGTTAAAAACAAACTCTATGTTACACGCTATTGAGCAACTAACACACATACACTCACACCAATGATCCCTCATAACTCTTCACCTCTAATGTATGCGAAAAAACTGCTATCCATATTTGTCTTATTTAATATATTATTTAAGTACTGCATAAGTAGTTTCTGTAACAACTAGTAACTGAGATTTAGCCCGTCGATTATAAAAAAGAAGTATGAATATCGGGAATGTAGCAATGGAATGCGCCTATTCCATTTGTACTGTAATGGGGTTGTAAACGTTGCATGATCTTATCCCTTATGATTAGTGGTACCTCAAGTCTAGGTACATGCTCCAAACCACGACGCCAGAAGAGTGACTTGGAAAACTATAGGCTTTTAGGCCTTTCAGCACTAGGTGATTGAAACGACGCGAGTCTCACCGCCATATGGTTTGATTCCATAACCACTTCAGGAATTCTTTGGAGAAGATCTACGATCGTACTGTGATCTTTACCAAAGCTCTTCGCAAGAAGACCTACCACATGGATCTTGGACGCAGCACTGACTGCCGTACCCCCCACATTCAGATGTAAGGTTCAGCAAGAACTGTAGTAATGTTGATTATATTTATGTCTGCTCTTAATTACAAAATTTACCCCTCAACTCTAAGAAAGAGTTTTTCAGAGATGTCTTAACCTTTTAAATTCAAGTAAGAGATTTTAACAGAATTTGTATTTTAACATAAATATTCTTGAAGAAATTCTAACTTAAAGAGGAAGCATCTAAACACTCCCTGTAAAATAAATAAACTTAAAATGATTACTGCTTCCATGTTAATACTGTAAAATCGCTATCGATTCCGTTTCACAAGCAGTGAATGTATTTCATCGTACTGCAGAGTTGCGCTGATGGCAATATGTGTGTATTCTATACATCCGAAAATATGATAGAATCCGAAACCTCCATGAACATTATTCCTTGTTTCTTCCACTTCTGCAGATGTTTCAGGAAATTTTATGAATTTCCTAAGATTTTTAACGCACGATAGTCAACTATCCTAGCTATCGAAAGTTGGCTTTAATTGAGGATTTTATTGTCCAACAGGATTTTGGTATGAACCTGTAGCAAAAAACTTTAAAGAGAAATGGTAAGGCTCTAACATTTCAAACAATTTAAAGAAATTTTGGCATTCTGAAATTCTTTATGAATACAGCCTCACAAATATCAAACAGATCCAAGTCATCCTCAGAACTGTCCTCTGTGAAGACCTGACAATGTCATGATGAGTCCTATATGTAAGCAGTAGTAGACGGCATAGAAACCTTATATATATATACTTCTCGCAGTCGTAGTAAATATTACAACTTTGGGATCGTAAATAGCGCTTCACCAACCTCATAAAAACTTGAGTTTTCATCGTAATGACTTTAAAGTTGTGAGATGGTACATTCCTAAGTAAATAAATATTTTCAAACAATAGAAAAATTTAAAAAATTTATTATCATATCCATATTCGATTAACATAATAAACAGACACCTTTAGGTTAGATTAAGACAGCCTAATTTTTAAAAAAAATCCGGGATGCGTACGTGATACTCCATTGTGCTCTATCAACTATTTTTATTCGTTACAAACGAAATAACTAAGTTTGTTATTTCAATCAATTATTAATTTCTCAGGTCCTGATATTGAGTTTTGCGGTCGTATATTTTAAAATGCTGCTCTACGTACTTTTCTCACTGTTTAATTTAACCACTAACCAGTATCGCTGCATTTGCATGTAAGTAGGACTTGTTAGTTAGAAAATAGCCTAATTAACTTAAAATTAAATTTTTATATACGCCATTTATTGGAGAGTTCTGAATTAGGCGATTTATTTCTAAATGATGAAAACTTCAAACAAAATGCTGAAAATTTTTCATTCTGCAATCGGCAGCTATAGCTGCAAAGCTTCTTAACCAATAATATTGCATAAGCGTACTCAATTCTCTATTGTAAGGTAAATAAATACAAAAAAAAAAAATTGTAGTATAAAAATCCATATTTCCTTTTGACCTAATTCGTAGAAAAAAAATATGGAAAATCATGTAGTCGGGAAATGCTTAAATGATATGAACGCTGTTATTTGTCCTGCGGACATGCCAGGTAAAATTAATACCTTCGTTACTTTCATATTAATGAAGTGGAATCAAAAATACCCTCTCATAGCAACATGCTAAATACTGTACTTTTGTTTACAACCTCTCAATGATTTGCGTGATTTTCTCTTCAATAGCATTGCTTGATGTATTTTTAGAAAGCCATAAATAAATTATTACCTGATTCTTGTATTTAGATTTCCTGTCCTCTATTGCATAATGACTAAATTTTATCAAAGGGAACTGAATATGAAAAACCAGTCTAGTGTAAATGTACGTTTCATTTCAAGTTCCTTGAGTTATAATTGATTCAGAAAGGTCAAAGAAATTTGCTCATTTTTTTTATTAATATTTTGGATCAATACAAAATCACAACCAGCTTTCGTGTTCCTATAACAATTATGTAAATAAAAATAAAGAAAAGCTCGCATAGGATATTCTAAAAGTGTGATCCATTTCATTGCGTTTCTTTGAACAGTAAGAATCGTGCGAATTATTCACATTTCTGTAATATTAAATCTCTTACCTAGCCACCAAACCTAGCTAAGTAAGTTCATTATGAACATTTTGTACGTCAGATTTAGTAAATTCGCAAACGTGTTTCATGAGTTCCTTAGTTGAGAATGTAATCATGTTACACTCCCAACAGTTTTCGAGTATTTGCGTTAATTCTGCATGACTGACGCAAAATATTCACCAAGTGAGGGTAAACATGCGAAGATGCAAAACGATGAGAGAAAATTGGCGATCATAAACATCAGCTAGAATCAATATTTTAGACCCGAGCCAAATAATATTTACCTCGCAAACCCAAACTTTTTCATGATCCTCCTCCTGTTGTTTTTTTCGATTTCTTCCTCTGGAAAAAAGATTAATTGAAGTCACATAATTTGTGCAGATGTTTGAAAATAACTAATGAAGGACACAAAAGATCAACTTTGGATCGAGATGTCCGCAGTCCCATTGGCCTAGTCGCGCTTACTCTTAACCTTCACTGTAAGTAAAAAAGTGCGACTAATTTTCACCGATTAATCAGTGGATTACTTTAATGAAACTGTCAAAAATATTCGCAACTTTGTGTGAACAAAAAATACAAGTAAATACTCGGACGATTATTTTTACAGAATATTCGCATGAAACTTTTGTGGATATTTGCGAGTCGTGCGGCATGTTATATTTTAGCACGCATTGGTAATTTCCTAATATTTCCCGAAATATAGAACGTGTCAGAATACTACCTCTCGTACTCAGTGTGGGCAGAAATGACTTCTTCGAAAATTGCGGCATAAAAATTTCCTTTTTAGGGTTCCGTACCCAAAGGGTAACAACGGGAACTCTATTACTAAGACTTCGCTGTCCGTCCGTCCGTCCGTCACCAGATTGTATCTCTTGAACCGCAATAAGTAGACAGTTGAAATTTTTACAGAGGGTGTATTTCTAAAGCGGGCCCCCATACAAGAAACGTGATCTTTTCGGTGTTTTTTTCTCATTCATAATTATTATCATAAGTAGGCATTTTTTTTTCAAATGACAGCATTATTTCTTCACATTAAGCCTACTATCATTTGGAAAAATAAATAAAATGTACATAGTGTTAAAATTAATGTCGAATACTGAAGTTTTGTATCCGAAACTTTTTTAAAAAATTTTAGATTTATGTTCAAAAATGGATGATATCAGATAATTCGAATATGGTTCCCATAAGACAATTCCGATTTTGCACGTATATTCAGGTGGCGAATAGCCTAACACTACTATCATTAAAAAGAAAACTGTTTTTTTTTCAAACAGAACCTACTTTTAAAATTATGGGCCCTTCAGTTTTTGAGAAATCTCTTGTTATTGAACACCTTTAAAATATTATAATCTTTTTGTTGTGTATGTGTTTAAACATGCTCTTTATTTTTGGATTCCATTCAGCTTTAATAAACAAATGCATTTGCCAAAATCTCCTAAACTTTTTCTGTCGAGGTAATGATAATATCGTTTATCAGTGTATATACTGAAAATTTAATCGATGATTCTTTTCTTTACTTGTTATTTGTTTTCTACCTCCTGTTCAAATTTAACAGTGGAGTAAAACTAGTATCCCGAAACATAAATTTTATAAATTGTTTTAAAGACAATCAACTCACTTTAATTCGAAAAGTTTGTTACTCTGATCGAATGTTGGGTAAATGTTCTGGACCTTGGTGATTATTGTAAATTTTGCAATCACAGAGGTCCGAATTTAAAATATCATGGAAAATATCAGAGTAAGCATTGCTTTAAGTTTGCAGTTCTTTGAGTTTTTTGTTTTGTTTTTAATGTTCTGGACTTCGCTGATAATTGAAAATTTAAATTTATTATTTAAAATAATAGTACATTTAATTTTACAGTAATCCCCGAGGTCCAGAACATTGAAAAAAAACTCAAAGTCCTGCAAACTTAAAGCAATGCTTACTCTGATATTTTCCACGATATGTTAAATTTGCAACTTATTTTGGCAACTTACCTATAGTCCTGTACCAATTTACGGGTTGCTTGTAATTAGTTATATTTATCAATAGATTCTTTATTTGGCTGTCATTTTGCAACAAAAAAAAAACGGCTGCAAACGTTCAGATCGTTGTTCGTCACAATCTGGTAAGTTTTGCAACCTCAAAATAGGAAAAAATTAACAACATTCTAGTCATGAAAATATTGCAAAAGTTCTGCAAATTTGACATATTCCTTCGAATGTCCTATCCCATCATAGTATAATGTTTGCAACCTTCTAGATAGGTATTAGTTACGCAATTTTTTTCCAAATGGTAAAAAACTACTTCCAATTTACTAAGATAATACAAATGTGTTCCAATTCCACAAGAAATATATTAAGAATGGAAATGAGTAAGAGACCCAAAGGTTTGATAGGCAGAGGCCAAAAGGGCTGTGTGCAGATTGCGCTCATGGGGATGTTGGGAGGACGGCTGGACTGGCTCTTCTCATTGCACTCTGGCGTATCTGCTGCACTTGCAAAACCCCCTGGCCCGTATGCCACGGGATGCGATGGTACCTGAGCTTCGTTTCGGGCCTCGCTTCTCTGTGAGCTTTCCTCTAAGGGAATCGTAGACTGAGGGAGGTGCATTATCCAGCCTTCCCCGGTCAGCTCTAAGAATTTTCATCGACGTCTCTCTCACTACTGAGGGAGCTGAGGCAGGTGTTTACTTTCCTGAGCCTGATTTTGGAATGGAGTACTCACTGTCTTCCAGGCTGAAGTCTTCGCCATCTCAATGGCAGCGAGTTAGCCCTTGATATGCAAATAAAGGGGAACGACATCGCTATTCTTTCGGATAGTCAGGCAGCCTTGATGGTTCTGAGTGGCCCTCGGATAACGTCTATGTTACTTGGGGATTGCAGGTCGTCAGTGAATAAGTTGTGTATTCACAATGAAGTGTCCCTCTTGTGGGTTCCTGGGATATTATTCTGGGATGTTTTCTGAGATATTATTCTTATGGCCAGTTTTACAGTCGAGTTTTTAAACCATCCTCCATGTTTAAACGTAGTTTAAACCAAATCAGGTTTCACAATGCATTCTTTTAGTAACGTTGGTAGTACTGGTTAAATTATGAACTAAATTAGTTATCGCCGTTGTGAAGCAATTTTTCTATCAATCAATTTGTCAATCGGAAAAAGTAAGCAGACCAGAAGGCAGAAAATAAAAAATATTTAGTTATATTGAAAAATTTTAAATATGCCACCATACAAAAGAGCTTCAAATTTTAGTAGAAGTGAAGTTCAGCTATTACTTTCCATAGTTCATAAAAAAAGACATATAGTAGAGTGCTAGAAGATGGACAAATATAGATTCAAAGACAAAGTGACAAAGTTTTTTAGTTAAACGGAATCTAGCATAAAAATCAATTTCGTCCCACTCATTAAAATAATTTGGCCGATTTCTAATTACTCTCGGTCGTCAACAAAGATTTAAATTTAACTCAAAAAAGTCTTCTTTATCGCTACACTTATCAAATACTTTTATCTTGAGTTAAAATCGGACTTTAAACTAAACTGCGAAACCCATTCGTCGAGTTTAAACTCAGCCTATGAAACTGACCATTGCTTGGCTGCCTGCCTGCTATGCTAGGCGGCTACAAATTTTTATGAGTGGAGACAAGCATTCATTTCTTTTCTTCTCAGTTTACTGGAAAATCTTTTCTGTTTTGGTATCTTGTTCTTTATTCAATTTCTTCTGCATATGCATAAGACGAGCTATCGGCTTTTTTTCTGGACTGCCCCAATTTTCCGGTTTTAATTTTGAAACGCAAGCTGACAATATATCTTCCATCAGAATCCCTAGTGTGTGTTTACCTCAAGTGATGCTCTCAATGATCACACATATTTCTCTATATTATTAATACCACCGAATTTTTCTATTTCGGAAAGAAATAGAAAACTTGACAGATTGAGAGATTTGCGATGTGTGTTCGGCACGTTTCCAAAAATTATACAAACTAACTGGGTATTTTAGGCTGCTGGCTGTCCATGTTTAAACCTGCTAATGATGATTTTTGCCTGTACATCAGTTCCTAATAAAAGATCTATAGGACCAGACTTTTTAAAAAGATAAATCAGTAAAGGAAACGCTTTGTACTTTTCTAATTCAATCCTTGCGTTCCTGCCACAGGTAACAGTGAGTTTCATTTTGACAGTACCGAAAAGTAGAAACTAATGGTTGCTCTGATGTGTTCTTTTCCCTTATGGGAGACACTTTCGAACGTAGATCTATGAGTGCTCAAAACAGTGTTAACTGGCTTTAAATGTTTCTTACCCGAACGACTGCAGTTGGTAGCAGAACTTTCGCAAATTTTTGGTTGGTATAGTGTCGCAGTTTATGTTATTATCCTTCAATTCCTCTGAAAGAGACTTTTAGTAAACAAATGCGTTGTGACATGGTTTATCTCTCCATTTGATTTTTTTGTCCTTTTTGGTTTTATTGGTGTAAGAGAGTATGATGCGCTTTGATAGAAAATGTACAAAGCTTAAGCATGTATCACCTTTGTTCGTACGACAATTGCTGCATAGCCAGTTTTGCCTGACAAATGCTTCCTTCCCTGTCACTGTTCTTCATTCTACTAAATTCTCCATATTGGTAGAGATTATTCTACGTGTTGCAGGTCATACCTGTTCTCTTCATAATTGGGTGGATTTTTTTTGTGCTTAAATTTATTTTGCCATTGTTGTTTTGAGTTGTTTATACAATCGATTAGCTAATAACGCTTTTCTGGAAAACTTAGGAAATCTGAACTGAAGCCATCTCTTTAGGATCAGGTAAGCTTTCTTTAAAAAGGTAAATACTTCCTGGATCCGGTTTTCTCATTGCAATACAAACAATCATTTGACCGCAATTATCTGTATAGCAATTAAGATTTACAAAGTTTCTAAGCATTATCATATTGTATCGTATAACGGACCTCTGCTCAGTGTTTTTAGTATCAATAATAATAATATTAATGTTAGTTGTCACAATTTTCCTATTATTATTGTATCTTCCTTGTATTAAACTCAAGTCAGTATTGTAATTGCGACCATTTAGTTGAAGATGACTCTTTTGACATCTTCTTCCTAAGATGATAAAGAAGCTACTGCATCTTCTCCACATCACTTTTGAATAAATTTTTATGGATAATATTTGTAAAAATGTCGATGGACGATCTCCATTTCTTATAATTTCTATCGAACTTTGGATGCGAGGTAGCTTTGGGAAATTATTTTTTGTATTAACTACCTAACTAATAAGACAATGTCATTAATTGTTGTTGAGTAGGACGTTTTGGTGCTGATGAAGAATTGGAAAATACTTCTCACCGGTTGTAGACGTTGGGCTTGTCTGAGTAAAGATCATCATATTTTGTGCAAACGGATTGTTTAAAGTCGTACATAGAAACATACGCCTGAGTAAAGATCATCTTGCTAGGAATGCAGTGGTTACATGATCTTCTAACGGAGCTGACTGGGGAATTATGGCTGGGAAGGCAAACGTCACATGATCTTCTAGTCGGGCGCTTGATAATTGCTTCGTTTGTAGATACCAAATGTCTCGGCAAACAATTGTTCAGTATGGTACGAGTGATCATCACATGTGCCGTCTTCTACCTGTTTATATATAGAAACACGAATGTGATCCAGTTTTCTTCCAACTGCTTCAGTTTTTTAACCAAATTTTGTCCTGTCTTTACACATTTTCATCATGCCCGAAAATTGTTTGGGCACTTTCTTCTGGAAAGAAATATAATCCTGTCTTCTTCATTATCTCCTAGCGTTTAAATTGAAGCTGGTTAATTTCTACATATTGTTATTAAGCTAAAATCTTAACAGTATGTTTAGATTTAGTTCAACCTCAACAGTGTGTCGAGACTTATTGAGGTAAAACATATTCGAACTTTCACTTTTGAGTGGTTAACCAGAAATTAATATATTGGTAAGAAATAAGTTGGTGTCATACTAAACAATAACTCTGCTTACCAACTAAAAGAAATAAACACTAAGTGGACCTGCTCATCGCGATGAGAGATGCGTCAAAGTAAAAAACGACCTTGTAACTTGAGTAGAACGAAAATTTAGGTTGTTTAAACAAAAATAAGCTAATTAACTGACATTACATTATTTCCTAGCATTTATTTAATTGTTACCAGAATGAAATGTAGATGCTATGTTGTTTTTTTAGAATAAGTAAAATGTATGTTCAGGATGTAAGATACTACCTTTCCGATTTTTATGTAGTATGCCTCATTTTGATTTCCATCTTTAATAGTCCTCTGAGCCACGTGTTCGCACCTATAATTCGACTTTCTCACTACCAACAAGCCGTTTAATTTCTGTATGTTTTAAGTGCTGTCTCTGAATTTCGTCTTGTATCAATGTGCTGACAATTGTTCTAGTCGAATAAGAACGGTACATGGCTCTTCACATCCCTGTGTGCAATTGCCAATTTATCTGGATGTCAAGAAGGCTCAAAACTATATAAATCACAAAATTACATGAACTGCAGTTAAGTAAAGTTCTAGAATTCGAGACTTAGAAATAAAAAAAAAATTATTAAAGACCCAATATAGCTAGTGACAAATGACAAAAAATTTCGCATCTTCCAACAAATTTCATTTTATTTTACCGATTATGAAATGGAAAATTTTTTTTTTATAAAAATCTTCTAATATGTAACTATTCAGTGCGCCTGATTGCTTGAAATTTCATCAACTTTCATATCGAATAACTCCACAAATCGATAGAGTGCTGAAAGAACCACCCACGATAATTTTTGTTTTTCTTGTTAAGTAGACCAAAAAGCTACCGACCAGCCAAGCTGTACATATTATACTGCACAGAGAAAAACACAGATGTTGCATTTAAAACCCGCTCGTTTATTACAGTCCAAACGGACAAAATTTTTTGTAACAAATTTCCAAAATTGTCATATTCACTTAATTTATTAATTTTATTTATTCTAGGTCCTCTGTCGGAAGTACAAACAGCCGTGGGTCTTGAAGTATCAATGCCATGTGATCTTATACCCGGGACTATGATATCTGACAAAGTTCAACTAGTCATTTGGTACAAGGAGGGAAATGTAAAACCGATTTACACGTAAGTCTCAATGTCAACTGAAATGTTTCACATTTTTTCTTTCTTCTTCCTTCATTGTTTCATTTAAAAATTTTCATCCAGGAAAAATGGCAAACTTAACAGAAACATTGTTCGCGCTATCGTATCGCCCGGTCTGAATGTTTTTCAAGATTTTCATTTCACAATGGCATCAACATTCATTTCGTATAAGGACATGACCTTTTTGTTTTTTTTTTATAATAGTCCTGAAGTATATACAATCAGGCCTCTGCAGTAAAACTCCGAATGCATTTCACCTACGGCGGTTTGTGCATTGTTTTCATAAGTGAGATGTTAAATTTAGTAGTTGGAGGTCTTTCTCGAACTAAGGCTTACGAGAAATTCGTCAATAAAGTCGTGACGTTAATTTATCTTTTCGTTTTTAGAATTCAGTTGCCGGTGTGTTTACACAGGCTCGTCTATTTTTGATTTCTTCTATAATGTCTTCTATATAAAAATCTAAAAATATCCCCTTAATTGCAATGTAGGTACATACATCTACTATATAGCCTGGAAGACCTTTTAATAAATTCTTAATGAAATGGCTACGTCATCATCTTTAATGTAATGTTGACAAAAAGCTTTTAATTCTACGAGGAAAACAATTAAGCTCACTTAAAATGCCGAAACGACGTCAGATATATATTTTGTCACGACACTAACTTTCGCCTCATAGAATTTTTATCGCGTAGCATATAATCCTGTTTTGTTCTTAAAAATATTGACAAATTTCAGCTCTTAGTCATAAAAAAACGAAATAAATTCCTTGTCAGTTCGTCATTTATTTTTCTGTCGCTCTAAAAAATTATAACTGATATGAAGGCATATGTTTTACTACTGAAAGAGATGTTAAAATTATATAAAGGTGTTAAATTTCGGATTTCCGTAAAATACATAAACAGGCAGGATAACGTTCAGAACCAGAGTATATGAATAACAACGATTATTCGATTTATGGGTTGAATATTTTTAGAGTTTATGTTGCACGAGTAGGTACACTATCAAAAGGTAAACGTGTTTGCATAAACACATTTTACACCTCTATTAAGGAGTCTTTTCATCGTCTAGTCGATATAGAAATTTGGATGACAACGTATTTCCACACATTAAAGATAATGTTGACACATTTTTACCAGCTGTGCGGAATTTCGTGCAAGTTTTATTAAAGAGCGGACAAAGTTTTGTGCGACTACTGCTTTACATATTGTAGTGAAATGCTTCAAAATAACGGTTTTTATATGTGTTTTAGATGAAACTGAGGGGAACTGTGTATTTTTATTACACCACTCGAAAATCATGTGTGTATTAAATTGCTTTTTTGAAGTTTCTATTTGGATTTTTTTTAATTTAAACAGCGCAGCGTGTGAATTTAACTTAGTAAAATTTTTAATTATGTTTACGATACTAAAGTTACATCAATTTTTGGCCTGTGCATGCTAGCTCTATGATTTATGCAGGATAACAATGAATTTTGGATGTACGTACGATTGGAATGTGATGCGAATGCAATTTAGCAAGCTGCGAAGCGGTTTTAATTATGCTCCAGAAATTTGTCAAAAATTAAGTATGAAATATTTTGGAGTTTTGGCGGGAGCTTTTGTCTACATAGACGATATTTTAGTTTTTGGAAAAACTAAAACCGAACATGATCTTAATTTAAAATGTGTCATTGATAGAGCCAAATCATAGGCAAATCATACAAAGACTGGACACGTAGAACAAACATATGCAACGCTTTTCTAGAATATAAAATTAACGATACCTCTACGATGCTTCGACTTGGCACTTGATGACTTACCCATACGGTAATCCAGCAATGCCTCGCTCCCACTGACTTATAACATTGTATTGTAATTTTCCTATAGGAAAGCATGGCACAAGTTTTATAGTTCTCTCTTTCGCCCTATGGCAGAGTTGGAGCTACCAACACAAAATATTGCATTCTGGAACGTTTGCTTATACCATTTGATGTTTTTATGGTGGCTACAGATGCAATCACCGCAGAAGGAATAAGGTAAAGATAGTGTTTACCATACTCCATCTCTCTTGCCCATAAGCAGGATTCAGTTAAGAATAACTTTTGAAAATTAAAGTCGGAATGAGTTTACTTCCTTATAAGCGATTAAAATATCACTTGGACACAAGAAAATATATTTTTTAATTAAATTCGATTTACGGGTGTAAAATTTCATCTGATTGGTTGAGTTTTATATGTGCTCTAACGGTGATATACAGAAACACAATATTTTTTGTTCCACATGAAATAGCAAATCGCTCAGTCCATTGTTATAAGTCAGTGCTCGCTCCATACAAAATCTCAACCAGATATGAAGGGAAGGCCACAATTTTTTCTTAGAAATTTACTGGAAACAGCTTCCTTCGAATTTTTATGCATAGGCCGAGGCCAAGAGCTCCAATATAAAATCAACGGTGCCTCGACCTTATATAGGGAAGGCCGAAATTTTTTCTTAGAAATATACTGGAAATTTTTTCCTTACAATTTATATGCACATTTGGAGGGCGACAACAATTGTTATGAGCATAAACGCGTAGACACAATAAGCAATTTTTTGATTCTTTGCTCAATAAACTAGATAATATTGGTTTTTCCAAAAAAGTTCATGAAATATATATCGTAGAGAAATTCAAGAGTTATCAAATTTTTTAGATTTTGTGACAGCTAAAATTGGCAACTGCGGATCCCTTGCAAAGTACCTATAACTTCTTACAGACTGGACTGTATTTTTATTTTTCCAAAATTTTCACAATTTCACTCACGTTTTCATGTCGGATGAGCCGACAAATCAAAATAATTTTAATATTACGAGTGGGTGTCCCTGTCCAATCCTCTTTACGGTACCTACAATCATTATTTCTATGCATAACACATGGAATAACAAACTTGGTATACATACCTACTCTCTGTCCATTATTTGATCTAGATTCTAGGGCATAATAAAATCAACTTGACGTCCGAATCGTACAGAAAAGTATCATGCATTCTTCCAATATTTTGAATGCATCGAAATAATTTACATAAATTGGTTTGTCTACCTTATAATAAATCTGGTATCATTTTTTTCAACATTCACGTACTCACGTCGGGTTAATTTTACCTAAAAGATTTGGTATTTTTTATTAGTATGTATATTGTAGATAATACTTACATCACAGAAGGAAAGTATTATATACCTGAAAATAACTCTAGTCGTCCACCAAGTGAATAATAAAAAAGAAAGGGGATCGGGGGACCCCTGACAGAAGAAAAACTTCAAGTGTTGTGTTATTTCACTCACTTTGTATTGAAAAGAGAGAGTGGGAGATTCAAATATCCACATAGTGGTATTATAAAGTTTATTTAAAAAGAGTTAAGCTAAAACTGAAGTAAATTTCTTTTTTAAAGAATAGTAAATTGTTTAATATAAAAATAGGGAAAAACCTTTGAAAGCATTCAAAATACATTTATAATTTGCAGGTACAAATAAAATAATTTTAACTATTTTTTTTTATCAATGTAAAAAACTTTTTTTTACAAAAATAGATTATTACAAAAATACTTTATAAAAGGAATAATAATATATATATTTCTGGAACGGTTCGTCGGACAGAAAGAATGATAATAACCAATTTTATAGACTTTCATATTCTAAAGAAGTTTTTAGTACAATAAAAATGTCTTGGACTGATCGTTTTCACAGAATACGTAAAAAACCTAGATTTTTATTTGGCAGCACCAAGGAGTTGCCCGATTTAGTCCATTTTTAAAATTTTATTTCCTTGTATAATGAAAACACCATATACTAAATTTCAGCTCTCTACGTCGACGCGTTCTCAGGCAGTGTTCAAATATATAGCGGAAAACGAGATTTTTGTATGGCAACCCCACGAAAGAGTTGCCCGATTTGTCTCATTTTCGAACCTAATTCTACTTTTGTTTTTTAAAGTCCGTGTAAATAATTTCAGCTCTCTACGTATACGCGTTCTCGAGTGATCGTACGCACAGACGGAGGGACGGACATGCAAAAATCAAAATAACTTTTAATATTATGCGTGGGTGTCCAATCCATTTTGCTGTACCATCATTATTTCGACGTGTTACAAACGGAATGACAAACTTAGTATACCCTATAGATTTCATCTAGGGTATAAAAATTTCAGTAATGGTAACGAGGCATCTGTGGCGAAATTTGTGTTAAAATCTCCGCTCATTTTCTGTATATTTCTGAGAAGAAATGAATGCTTATTGCTTAACTAGTTTCTACGCTCATGAAAATTATTAGACGCCCCCCAAGTACCACCCATTGCCGACCAAATGCATACAAATTCTGAAGAGCATGTAGAGATAGAGAACGCCACAAATTTGTCTTGGAAATTTACTGGAAATTTTTTCCACATAATTGTTAAGTATTATTGGAAGACGAGAACGAGTGCTTGAGCCATTAACAATTTTTATGAGCGTAGAAGTTATAGTAAACAAATCCATAATATAATAATTACATATAACATATACATATACCACAATTACCTTTCCGTTCAGTGCATTAACTATCCCACGATCAGACCATGACACCTTATTCCATCGTCCGGTATTTTCACAGCACGAAACCGCTTACGCCTGAAATTCATAAATATCATATTATCATCCAAATAATTCTTGAATGCAATTTATTAAGAATCCAAATAACAAACTTCCTTTCACACAGAACTGAAAACTTAAATTTGTCACGTACACATTCTTTCACACGGGTAAATTATCAAACGAAGTGAAATATAATCCGCCAACTGCAATTTTCCTAAAAGCTCGCAGAGCAAAGAAGAGTAGGTAATTAAAAATGTAAGTTAGTCTAATTTTTATCTTATTCCGGTACGGCCGCGAAATAATTAATTGTACTTCGTTCATAAGTAAAGAAATTGTTCTCTTAAAAATAAAGTTAAGAAGTGAAGAAATCAATTGCAATAAAATAAAGTTTAATAGTTTCAATTGATTGTTTTTTTTTATTATAATTTTTTTTTATCCCAATTGCAAGAGCGATTGTTAAATGGCGCAGTCGGTAGGATACACATCGCGAGTTATTTTCGTGTGCATTTCAATGCTTAAATGTGTGATCTAAAACGCACAAATCGTGAAGATTCAATTATTAGTGCGAAACTATAATACTAAAAAAGTTTTTAGTGAAGTTATAATATAACTGTCGGATTGTCCCTAGAAAGATCTAGATTAATTGTAATCAGTGAATTACAATAATTATCAGTGAATTACAATAATTTGCTGCAGCAAATCGACCAAACACACTCTAATCAACAATAACTAAAGTACGCCGAGCGAAGAAACGAAGAAACGAACAGGACCAGATTTATTACTGGAAGAAGGAAGAAATTTAACCAATACCTATATACCTACAATATATATATATATACATATGTAACACCAAGGTTCACATTTGGGATCCAAATTTTACGCCAATAACTGGATAAGGAATACATAAAAAAAAAAACAAAACAAAAATCTACTTAGCAAGGAATATAAATAGTAAGGTCAGAATTATATTTTATCATAAATTTATTTACATCCCTATTTTTTTTAAAACCATATAGATTTTAATTGATAGATTTTAATTAATAGATTTTAACTCACAAAACTATTTAAAAAAAAAAAAAAAAAGCAAAAAAAAAAGGTGACAGAAAAAAATATACGAAAAAAAATCTTGGACATAGGAAAGTGATAAAAGTTTTAATTAAGAAAGTTTAAAAAAGTGAGTGAAAAACCAGAATTTTTTATTATCCTCTCTTAATAAACGCCCAAATATATACATATTAAATAGATAATAGAATATACGGAAATCGTAATGTGAAGAAAGTAATATTATGACAGACCCCAATCCTGAAAATTTAATTGAACAAATTGTAAACGACATCAATACATCCACATTACCAGAACAATTTGAGTCGGCATTAGATAGATCTAGGGCAATTTCGAATATAGTCAATAATTTTTTCACCGCTCCTCATCAACAATCAAACATGCTTTCGCTCACCATTGAGCCCCTCAAATATATATCTAAACTCCCCGATTTTAATGGCGATTTCAGAGACCTTCAAAACTTCATCGATTTAATCGATAAAATTCACCCCACATTGAAGAGATATGATGAATTATCTCAAAACATATTTTCAGACCACATTAAATCTAAATTAAAAGGGAAAGCCAGGGAAGTGATAGAAATTAACGCTCACATAACCTCTTGGACTGACATTAAGAGTACGTTGATACAGAACTTCGGAGACAGACTTACAACACAGGAACTCTTTGACGAACTAAGAGCCACTAGATTTAAAACTAACAGCGTGGATTTCTACAACGAAATTAAAACGATACTCAGGAGATTGAACGTTAAAACAAAACAAGTTTCAGAAGATGAAAAAGAAATTGATAATACTATCGAGGCAAATAAATCCGCCGCATTGACTATTTTCAAAAATAAATTGCCAGAACCTATGCGTTCTATTCTCCACTGCAGGAACCCCAACAACTTAGAAGGAAGTATGGACATACTTTATGAATGCGGATACGCATTTTATAACCCGTATCAAAAGGGACAAAATAGTCAATTAAATAAACCCCCTCTTAACAGAGAATCAAATAGAAATAACAATTATAACAATAGACAACAAAGCTTCAATAGTAATCCAATAAACTACTTCCCTAATCATATTAGGAATAATTCTAATAGACCACCTTCTAACGAACAACCAAGACCTACTCCAAGCCAACCCTTCTGCCGTTCAAATTTTAATTCACATCGGCAACAGAGTAATGCAAATAATAACTCCCACAATAATAATCAGCCGAATTTTAGTAATTTCAGAGCCAATAATAATCACCCCAATTTTAGTAATTTCAGACCCAATAATAATCATCCGAATTTCAGTAATTTAAGACCCAACAACATTCATAATTTTAACACAAACTACCGATTTGGAAATAATACACAAGCCACCACAAATAGTAACTCCAATAGGCCAGAACCTATGGAAGTTGATTTAGTGCGTGTCGCGAATAGATCAGCTGCCGCACAATCAGAAAATTTTCAATCTCAAGCCTCCAACACAGACTACCCTATATAGTCGTTAAATCGAAAACTATCCCTTTAAGATTTATCATAGATACCGGGGCAACCCATTCCATAATCAACCCTAACCTTTGCCATCCAAAATGGAGAAGTAATAATGAAAAACCCCTTAAATTAAAAACTTTAAACCACATCGTGGAAATTAATGAAAAGGTCAACATACCATTATTCGAAGAGATAGGTAACCCCTCAGCCAAAGTCGAATTTTTGGTCTGTAAATTCCATGACCAATTCGATGGTCTAATCGGTAACAATATACTTCTTCAGATAGAAGCAATTGTTGATTATAAGAACAAAAAATTAATATCGGGAACAAAAACGGTTGACTTGAACTTTGAATTAAAGAACGATATAGATAAAGATATACCTCAGAACAAAGAATATGAGGAAATCGAAATGAACCTGTCCGTGTCGCAGAAGGAAGGACTAGGCTTCATTAAAGAACAGACATCTAAAGACAACTCGTTTGTTGTCGACGAGGGAATTTACAATATAAATAACTTTCAAATTCGCGCAAAAGTTAAGAAGTTAAAAAATGAGATAACCAAATTAGAAATTCCTCAACCACTGGAGACAGAGAAGGTCGACCAGCAGAATTTTAATATTATTGAGGAAAGGGATAAAATACCTGTTATGGACCAATTGAGAATTAACCATTTGAATCCAGAAGAACAAAATGCACTTCTAAATGTAGTGAAAAGATTCACTGACATTTTCTATAATGAGAATTCAGATCTCACTTTTACCAATGTTATAAAACATGGGATACGCACAGTCAATGACATTCCTATTCAATGTAAAACCTATCGGTATCCTTATGTACATAAAGAAGAAGTCGAAAATCAAATCCAAGAGATGTTGCAAAAAAATATAATTCGTCACAGCAACTCCCCATACTCCGCACCGATCTGGATTGTACCTAAGAAGACAGATGCCAGCGGTAAAACGAAGTGGAGACTTGTAATCGACTACCGTAAACTTAATGAGGTAACAGTCGACGACAAATATCCCATGCCTAATATAGACGAAATTTTAGAGAAATTAGGGAATTGTCAATACTTCACGACACTTGATTTGGCGAAGGGATTTCACCAAATTGAAATCGATCAGCAAGACGTACACAAAACGGCTTTCAGTGTCGAGAATGGCCACTACGAATTTCTACGTATGCCATTTGGCTTGAAAACAGCCCCGGCGACATTCCAAAGATTAATGAATCACGTCCTGAAAGAATTCATTAATAAAATATGTCTAGTATACCTAGACGACATTATAATTTTTTCAACATCCCTTCAAGAACACATCGACTCTTTAAGGAAGATCTTTAATAGATTGAGGGAAGTAAACTTAAAAGTCCAGATGGACAAATCAGAATTCCTAAAGAGAGAAACCGAGTTTCTAGGACATATAGTCACCCCAGAAGGTATCAAACCCAACCCAAGCAAAGTGAAATGTGTAAGGAACTTCCCGATGCCAAAAACTAGTAAGCAAATTAAGCAATTCTTAGGGCTAACGGGATATTACCGAAAATTTATAAAGGATTACTCCAAGATTGCGAAACCAATGACTAAATATTTAAAAAAGGACATCAAAATAAATCTATCTGACCCAGAATATCAACAAAGTTTTGAAATCCTAAAAACACTTCTGACAAATGACCCCATTCTGCGATACCCGGACTTTAATACAGTTTTTACCCTTACTACGGACGCCAGTCAATATGCACTGGGTGCCGTTCTTTCACAGGAAAACCATCCTGTATGTTATGCGAGTCGTACCTTAAACGACCATGAAATCAATTATAGCACAATTGAAAAAGAACTATTGGCAATCGTGTGGGCTACGAAATATTTCCGTCCATACCTCTTCGGTCGAAAATTCATAGTAGAAACCGACCACAAGCCATTAACTTGGTTATTTTCAATTAAGGAACCAAACTCTAAACTTATTAGATGGAGGTTAAAACTATCTGAGTTTGACTATGAAATCAGATACAAAAAGGGTACGAAAAATAGCAATGCAGACGCATTGTCGCGGATAGAAACTGCAGACTGGAATTTATTAATCGAAGACCCCGTAATACCCACCAGCAATTCAGCACTAAATGTATTCAAGACCCAATTTGTAATCCATAAATCAAACACAGGATCCCTAAAAATAAAAAATAGTAAAATATTCGATAAAAACCGTACCACCATATACATGAAGTTTTTAGACGAATCAACCGCTGTTATGTTACTAAAAAACCATTTCAACCCAAATGGACTGAATGCAATCTATACTACGGACGAAGATTTCTTTCATATTATTGAAACCACATTTAGCCAAAAATTTTCAGGCAACCGCAAATTTAAAATAATACGCTGTCCTATATTCCTAGAGGACGTGACCGACGAAGAGAAACTTGCAAATTTAATAGAAAAGGAACATCTGAAAAATAACCACAGAGGGATAGATGAAGTTTTTAAAGAATTAAAACTATGTTATTATAACCCAAAATTAAAGCAACGCATAACGCAATTTATAAACAATTGCGATATATGTAACACAGAAAAATACTCTAGGAAACCATCAAAACCTTTGTTTAAGTTTACCGAAACACCTCAGAACCCAAGAGAAATAATACACGTAGATGTATTCTACACATTAGGAAAATCCTTATTTTTGACCGCCATAGACAAATTTTCAAAACATGCCTTCGCAATAAAACTTCTAGGAAGGACGTGGACAGAATTTAAGAGAGCGCTTTTATATTACTTTAGCCAATTCGGTGATGTCAAAAAAATTGTAGTGGATAACGAATTAGGCTTCAAAGCACTACCTCTTAGAGAATTTCTGGCCAATCGAAACATAGAAATACATTTTACATCTAACAGCAATCATACGTCAAATGCTGACATCGAGCGATTACATAACACCATTAACGAGCACATTCGGCTCCTAAAACATGACGAAATAAACAACCAAGGAACAGTAGAGGAGAAAATTTTAAAGATCATAGGATTTTATAACAACACCATACATTCAACTACTAATAAAAGACCTATCGATTTTATTAATGGAAAAGTACACCGCGAAGAGTACAAGGAAATTTACGATAAAACCTTAGAGAAAAAACAAAGAGTTATTGAAAAAATTAATCAGAATAGAGAAAACATCCCGCTGGAAGATGGTCATAATTTTATAAAAGAAATAAGAGGAGGTAAGAACCACTCAAAATATAGGAAAATCAACACAGAAAAAGTGGACGAAGACCACGTTGAAGACGTCAATAATCGATACAAATATTACAGGGCACACGTTAAACCAAAGAAAAAGTACCAAACCATAGACAAACCAACAATAAAAACTAACAGTACACTGAACCGAACAAAACGAACTAATAGACCAAAAACTTTCATTTCAGGAAACAATGATGACGCACATACTACTGATACTAACTGCAATCGTAACAACAATGCTACCAATGGACAAGACACAGGAAATACACCTGAACGATCTAAACAACAATAACGGCTACTTGACAATGAACATAGAAAACATTAAGGTAATAAAGACTTATCGCAAGGTATTACATATAGTCAATGTAACGGAATTCGAAATAGCAAAGAATCGCATAAAAGCAAACTTCCTGGCACTCAAACCCAAGTCAAAGTTAGTAGAACCAATGTATAATACCATTAACCAAAGCCTCATTTTATTAGAAGCTAAAATAGAAAATATCAAACCTCACTTTAAAGAAAAAAGAGCACTTATGAATATACTAGGTACAGGCCTCAAATATCTAGCTGGAACAATGGACCACGAGGACGAAGTTCAGATCAAAAACAAACTAGATAAACTATTTGAATACAATACTGAGTTAACCAATGAGAGTAATAAGCAGGTCCTTATAAATAAAGAACTATCCAACCAAATTCAAAATATAACTTCCCACATCAGAAATCAACAGTATACAATAGAAAGCTACTTGAACTCTTTTAACAAAGAATTGACAGGTAGGGTAATAACTCTAGAACAGGAAATGAATTTAATACAATATATGTACCAGATCAATCATGACATGATACTTCTTAGAAGCCATGTAGACGATATAGAGCAAATTTTGTTTTCTAGCAAATTAGGGATACTCACAAGAAATATTTTAGGTAAAGAAGAACTAGAACTAATTACAGGTACCGATAGTCTCCAGGAAATAAAGTTGGCAGTAACTATTTACCGAGATCAAATAATAATCGTCCTACTTATTCCGCAATTTGCCGAGAACAATTATTCGAAAGTCCTAATTGAGCCACTCCCGGACTCCCAAAATAAATCCATACTCCTAGAAAACAAAGAAATTCTGGTAAACGATAAAAATGTAGCATTTGAATTTCCAGTAAAAGACAACTTAAAGAAAAATCTTTTAGAAATAAATGATAACTGTATTAAAAATATTATGAACTCAAAAGAAGCGTATTGCACCAAGATAATTACAAATATTGTAGAGGTAAAGGAAATAACTACAGGTGTTATAATAACAAAAAACATACGAGAAACAATAATGAAGCAAAACTGTAATAACCTAAATATGAAATTAAGTGGTACTTACTTAATAAAATTCAAAAATTGTAAAATAGAAATAAATAATAAAACGTTTGAAAACTTTGAAAAAACAATATACGACAAAATCATATTACCAAATTTTGTAACCAAAATTAAGGAAGGAAAAACCATACCAGATATAAAATTAGACGAATTGTATTTCAAAAATGTAAGAAATAGGGAGTTAATAGAAATACATTCAAAGAATAACAGAATATTTAACATAGTATCGTCAAGTATAAATTTATCAATTATTGTTAGTATAGTTGCCATTATTATAATAATATTATACCTAAGGAGAAATAAGAAAATTGCAGTTAGAGAAACTATTTTTAAAGTTTCGTCGGAGCCTCAATCAAACGATGGGGGAGTTATAGTAAACAAATCCATAATATAATAATTACATATAACATATACATATACCACAATTACCTTTCCGTTCAGTGCATTAACTATCCCACGATCAGACCATGACACCTTATTCCATCGTCCGGTATTTTCACAGCACGAAACCGCTTACGCCTGAAATTCATAAATATCATATTATCATCCAAATAATTCTTGAATGCAATTTATTAAGAATCCAAATAACAAACTTCCTTTCACACAGAACTGAAAACTTAAATTTGTCACGTACACATTCTTTCACACGGGTAAATTATCAAACGAAGTGAAATATAATCCGCCAACTGCAATTTTCCTAAAAGCTCGATAAAATTCACCCCACATTGAAGAGATATGATGAATTATCTCAAAACATATTTTCAGACCACATTAAATCTAAATTAAAAGGGAAAGCCAGGGAAGTGATAGAAATTAACGCTCACATAACCTCTTGGACTGACATTAAGAGTACGTTGATACAGAACTTCGGAGACAGACTTACAACACAGGAACTCTTTGACGAACTAAGAGCCACTAGATTTAAAACTAACAGCGTGGATTTCTACAACGAAATTAAAACGATACTCAGGAGATTGAACGTTAAAACAAAACAAGTTTCAGAAGATGAAAAAGAAATTGATAATACTATCGAGGCAAATAAATCCGCCGCATTGACTATTTTCAAAAATAAATTGCCAGAACCTATGCGTTCTATTCTCCACTGCAGGAACCCCAACAACTTAGAAGGAAGTATGGACATACTTTATGAATGCGGATACGCATTTTATAACCCGTATCAAAAGGGACAAAATAGTCAATTAAATAAACCCCCTCTTAACAGAGAATCAAATAGAAATAACAATTATAACAATAGACAACAAAGCTTCAATAGTAATCCAATAAACTACTTCCCTAATCATATTAGGAATAATTCTAATAGACCACCTTCTAACGAACAACCAAGACCTACTCCAAGCCAACCCTTCTGCCGTTCAAATTTTAATTCACATCGGCAACAGAGTAATGCAAATAATAACTCCCACAATAATAATCAGCCGAATTTTAGTAATTTCAGAGCCAATAATAATCACCCCAATTTTAGTAATTTCAGACCCAATAATAATCATCCGAATTTCAGTAATTTAAGACCCAACAACATTCATAATTTTAACACAAACTACCGATTTGGAAATAATACACAAGCCACCACAAATAGTAACTCCAATAGGCCAGAACCTATGGAAGTTGATTTAGTGCGTGTCGCGAATAGATCAGCTGCCGCACAATCAGAAAATTTTCAATCTCAAGCCTCCAACACAGACTACCCTATATAGTCGTTAAATCGAAAACTATCCCTTTAAGATTTATCATAGATACCGGGGCAACCCATTCCATAATCAACCCTAACCTTTGCCATCCAAAATGGAGAAGTAATAATGAAAAACCCCTTAAATTAAAAACTTTAAACCACATCGTGGAAATTAATGAAAAGGTCAACATACCATTATTCGAAGAGATAGGTAACCCCTCAGCCAAAGTCGAATTTTTGGTCTGTAAATTCCATGACCAATTCGATGGTCTAATCGGTAACAATATACTTCTTCAGATAGAAGCAATTGTTGATTATAAGAACAAAAAATTAATATCGGGAACAAAAACGGTTGACTTGAACTTTGAATTAAAGAACGATATAGATAAAGATATACCTCAGAACAAAGAATATGAGGAAATCGAAATGAACCTGTCCGTGTCGCAGAAGGAAGGACTAGGCTTCATTAAAGAACAGACATCTAAAGACAACTCGTTTGTTGTCGACGAGGGAATTTACAATATAAATAACTTTCAAATTCGCGCAAAAGTTAAGAAGTTAAAAAATGAGATAACCAAATTAGAAATTCCTCAACCACTGGAGACAGAGAAGGTCGACCAGCAGAATTTTAATATTATTGAGGAAAGGGATAAAATACCTGTTATGGACCAATTGAGAATTAACCATTTGAATCCAGAAGAACAAAATGCACTTCTAAATGTAGTGAAAAGATTCACTGACATTTTCTATAATGAGAATTCAGATCTCACTTTTACCAATGTTATAAAACATGGGATACGCACAGTCAATGACATTCCTATTCAATGTAAAACCTATCGGTATCCTTATGTACATAAAGAAGAAGTCGAAAATCAAATCCAAGAGATGTTGCAAAAAAATATAATTCGTCACAGCAACTCCCCATACTCCGCACCGATCTGGATTGTACCTAAGAAGACAGATGCCAGCGGTAAAACGAAGTGGAGACTTGTAATCGACTACCGTAAACTTAATGAGGTAACAGTCGACGACAAATATCCCATGCCTAATATAGACGAAATTTTAGAGAAATTAGGGAATTGTCAATACTTCACGACACTTGATTTGGCGAAGGGATTTCACCAAATTGAAATCGATCAGCAAGACGTACACAAAACGGCTTTCAGTGTCGAGAATGGCCACTACGAATTTCTACGTATGCCATTTGGCTTGAAAACAGCCCCGGCGACATTCCAAAGATTAATGAATCACGTCCTGAAAGAATTCATTAATAAAATATGTCTAGTATACCTAGACGACATTATAATTTTTTCAACATCCCTTCAAGAACACATCGACTCTTTAAGGAAGATCTTTAATAGATTGAGGGAAGTAAACTTAAAAGTCCAGATGGACAAATCAGAATTCCTAAAGAGAGAAACCGAGTTTCTAGGACATATAGTCACCCCAGAAGGTATCAAACCCAACCCAAGCAAAGTGAAATGTGTAAGGAACTTCCCGATGCCAAAAACTAGTAAGCAAATTAAGCAATTCTTAGGGCTAACGGGATATTACCGAAAATTTATAAAGGATTACTCCAAGATTGCGAAACCAATGACTAAATATTTAAAAAAGGACATCAAAATAAATCTATCTGACCCAGAATATCAACAAAGTTTTGAAATCCTAAAAACACTTCTGACAAATGACCCCATTCTGCGATACCCGGACTTTAATACAGTTTTTACCCTTACTACGGACGCCAGTCAATATGCACTGGGTGCCGTTCTTTCACAGGAAAACCATCCTGTATGTTATGCGAGTCGTACCTTAAACGACCATGAAATCAATTATAGCACAATTGAAAAAGAACTATTGGCAATCGTGTGGGCTACGAAATATTTCCGTCCATACCTCTTCGGTCGAAAATTCATAGTAGAAACCGACCACAAGCCATTAACTTGGTTATTTTCAATTAAGGAACCAAACTCTAAACTTATTAGATGGAGGTTAAAACTATCTGAGTTTGACTATGAAATCAGATACAAAAAGGGTACGAAAAATAGCAATGCAGACGCATTGTCGCGGATAGAAACTGCAGACTGGAATTTATTAATCGAAGACCCCGTAATACCCACCAGCAATTCAGCACTAAATGTATTCAAGACCCAATTTGTAATCCATAAATCAAACACAGGATCCCTAAAAATAAAAAATAGTAAAATATTCGATAAAAACCGTACCACCATATACATGAAGTTTTTAGACGAATCAACCGCTGTTATGTTACTAAAAAACCATTTCAACCCAAATGGACTGAATGCAATCTATACTACGGACGAAGATTTCTTTCATATTATTGAAACCACATTTAGCCAAAAATTTTCAGGCAACCGCAAATTTAAAATAATACGCTGTCCTATATTCCTAGAGGACGTGACCGACGAAGAGAAACTTGCAAATTTAATAGAAAAGGAACATCTGAAAAATAACCACAGAGGGATAGATGAAGTTTTTAAAGAATTAAAACTATGTTATTATAACCCAAAATTAAAGCAACGCATAACGCAATTTATAAACAATTGCGATATATGTAACACAGAAAAATACTCTAGGAAACCATCAAAACCTTTGTTTAAGTTTACCGAAACACCTCAGAACCCAAGAGAAATAATACACGTAGATGTATTCTACACATTAGGAAAATCCTTATTTTTGACCGCCATAGACAAATTTTCAAAACATGCCTTCGCAATAAAACTTCTAGGAAGGACGTGGACAGAATTTAAGAGAGCGCTTTTATATTACTTTAGCCAATTCGGTGATGTCAAAAAAATTGTAGTGGATAACGAATTAGGCTTCAAAGCACTACCTCTTAGAGAATTTCTGGCCAATCGAAACATAGAAATACATTTTACATCTAACAGCAATCATACGTCAAATGCTGACATCGAGCGATTACATAACACCATTAACGAGCACATTCGGCTCCTAAAACATGACGAAATAAACAACCAAGGAACAGTAGAGGAGAAAATTTTAAAGATCATAGGATTTTATAACAACACCATACATTCAACTACTAATAAAAGACCTATCGATTTTATTAATGGAAAAGTACACCGCGAAGAGTACAAGGAAATTTACGATAAAACCTTAGAGAAAAAACAAAGAGTTATTGAAAAAATTAATCAGAATAGAGAAAACATCCCGCTGGAAGATGGTCATAATTTTATAAAAGAAATAAGAGGAGGTAAGAACCACTCAAAATATAGGAAAATCAACACAGAAAAAGTGGACGAAGACCACGTTGAAGACGTCAATAATCGATACAAATATTACAGGGCACACGTTAAACCAAAGAAAAAGTACCAAACCATAGACAAACCAACAATAAAAACTAACAGTACACTGAACCGAACAAAACGAACTAATAGACCAAAAACTTTCATTTCAGGAAACAATGATGACGCACATACTACTGATACTAACTGCAATCGTAACAACAATGCTACCAATGGACAAGACACAGGAAATACACCTGAACGATCTAAACAACAATAACGGCTACTTGACAATGAACATAGAAAACATTAAGGTAATAAAGACTTATCGCAAGGTATTACATATAGTCAATGTAACGGAATTCGAAATAGCAAAGAATCGCATAAAAGCAAACTTCCTGGCACTCAAACCCAAGTCAAAGTTAGTAGAACCAATGTATAATACCATTAACCAAAGCCTCATTTTATTAGAAGCTAAAATAGAAAATATCAAACCTCACTTTAAAGAAAAAAGAGCACTTATGAATATACTAGGTACAGGCCTCAAATATCTAGCTGGAACAATGGACCACGAGGACGAAGTTCAGATCAAAAACAAACTAGATAAACTATTTGAATACAATACTGAGTTAACCAATGAGAGTAATAAGCAGGTCCTTATAAATAAAGAACTATCCAACCAAATTCAAAATATAACTTCCCACATCAGAAATCAACAGTATACAATAGAAAGCTACTTGAACTCTTTTAACAAAGAATTGACAGGTAGGGTAATAACTCTAGAACAGGAAATGAATTTAATACAATATATGTACCAGATCAATCATGACATGATACTTCTTAGAAGCCATGTAGACGATATAGAGCAAATTTTGTTTTCTAGCAAATTAGGGATACTCACAAGAAATATTTTAGGTAAAGAAGAACTAGAACTAATTACAGGTACCGATAGTCTCCAGGAAATAAAGTTGGCAGTAACTATTTACCGAGATCAAATAATAATCGTCCTACTTATTCCGCAATTTGCCGAGAACAATTATTCGAAAGTCCTAATTGAGCCACTCCCGGACTCCCAAAATAAATCCATACTCCTAGAAAACAAAGAAATTCTGGTAAACGATAAAAATGTAGCATTTGAATTTCCAGTAAAAGACAACTTAAAGAAAAATCTTTTAGAAATAAATGATAACTGTATTAAAAATATTATGAACTCAAAAGAAGCGTATTGCACCAAGATAATTACAAATATTGTAGAGGTAAAGGAAATAACTACAGGTGTTATAATAACAAAAAACATACGAGAAACAATAATGAAGCAAAACTGTAATAACCTAAATATGAAATTAAGTGGTACTTACTTAATAAAATTCAAAAATTGTAAAATAGAAATAAATAATAAAACGTTTGAAAACTTTGAAAAAACAATATACGACAAAATCATATTACCAAATTTTGTAACCAAAATTAAGGAAGGAAAAACCATACCAGATATAAAATTAGACGAATTGTATTTCAAAAATGTAAGAAATAGGGAGTTAATAGAAATACATTCAAAGAATAACAGAATATTTAACATAGTATCGTCAAGTATAAATTTATCAATTATTGTTAGTATAGTTGCCATTATTATAATAATATTATACCTAAGGAGAAATAAGAAAATTGCAGTTAGAGAAACTATTTTTAAAGTTTCGTCGGAGCCTCAATCAAACGATGGGGGAGTTATAGTAAACAAATCCATAATATAATAATTACATATAACATATACATATACCACAATTACCTTTCCGTTCAGTGCATTAACTATCCCACGATCAGACCATGACACCTTATTCCATCGTCCGGTATTTTCACAGCACGAAACCGCTTACGCCTGAAATTCATAAATATCATATTATCATCCAAATAATTCTTGAATGCAATTTATTAAGAATCCAAATAACAAACTTCCTTTCACACAGAACTGAAAACTTAAATTTGTCACGTACACATTCTTTCACACGGGTAAATTATCAAACGAAGTGAAATATAATCCGCCAACTGCAATTTTCCTAAAAGCTCGCAGAGCAAAGAAGAGTAGGTAATTAAAAATGTAAGTTAGTCTAATTTTTATCTTATTCCGGTACGGCCGCGAAATAATTAATTGTACTTCGTTCATAAGTAAAGAAATTGTTCTCTTAAAAATAAAGTTAAGAAGTGAAGAAATCAATTGCAATAAAATAAAGTTTAATAGTTTCAATTGATTGTTTTTTTTTATTATAATTTTTTTTTATCCCAATTGCAAGAGCGATTGTTAAATCGTAGACTCATAGATGAGCAAAAAAGGAGGAGAGTGAACGCCGCGAAGAGGGAGAATACCAGGTTTTTGTCACTCATTTCGCCTTTCGCGGCAGTTCACAGCCCAACATAAGAAGTTGTACTTAAAAAATTCTACCGAAACATTTTGTATAAATTTCTAAAAAAAAGATTGCTCATTGCTTGGCTAACGTCTACGCTCATAACAAATTGCTGTTGCCTTCCAAAGTACGTATAAATTGTAAGGAAAAAAATTCCAGTTAATTTCTAAGAAAAAATTGCTGTCTTCGCTACATCAGGTCGAGGCAACGGTGATTTTGTAAACAGCGAGGCATTGCTCTCGGCCTCGGCCAATGGATAAAAAATCGAAGGAAGGAATTTCCAGTAAATTTGTAAGAAAAAATTGTGGCCTTACCTTCATCGGGTCGAGGCAACGATGATTTTGTATAGAGCGAGGCATTGCTAGCTTTGTCCTTTGGGAATGTCATCAAGTGCCAAATCGAGGCATCGTCGACTTAGAATATAGAGCAAACAGGAATGGTGATAAGCCAGATTTTGCGTAATGAATTTCTGGTTGTGTTGGTAGTCTATGTTTTGTGGTTGGGAGATCAGTACAGACTTATTTAACTGATAAATCTGGAGAGGGGCAAAAAGTAATTTTTAAAAAGTTTTTAATTTGGTGTTATGTTGCACTTTTATTTCATTCAACAAGAAAACTTTTATTTTTGTGAATTTTATTAAAAAAAAAAATTCTCACTGTTGAGAAAGTACAAAAAACATCGACGCCCCGAGCAGATGCGAGTAAGCTAGGAATGCTTTATACCCTAGATTAAATCATAATGTAGATGTAGGTATATTATGATTGTGTTTACGTTTTTAGTGCATAGAAAAAGCCAAAAGCATAATAGAGATGTAACTATGTCATATATGAGTTAAAAACATTCAAATGTATCATGATCGTTTGGCTGATTGCACCATCATTGGAGGACTGGGCCAATTATAACTTTTTTAGTATAAATATCTACAAATGAAATATTTTGCTTAGTACACTATATGTATCTAGTCAGGAATAACACCATTAGCCATAGCAAAATAAATTCATGCATTTATAATAAATTCAACTATACAGGTTGCAGTCTAATATATGTATTTTATTGTGTGATTCCTCTTCTCAAAACGAATAAATAATAATAATTATATCATTATGATAAGTGTCCAAGACAGAAAGAAAGTATCTCGAATCAGAAAATGTACCTACAAATATAAAGAATTTTCTAAAAACGTGTTCTGTTTATTGTGCTATGTTTCCTGGGACGACCACGGGGAGGATGGTGTAAGAAGTGAATAGTTTGCCAAAGTGTTTTATCTAGTAAGCCACAAGTATTGCATAAAATCACAATAATTTACAATAAATAAATAAACATATTGAATTCAAATACTGAACTTAAAACACTAAGGCGAATACCTCACACGCCCCCCCCCCCGAGACATTATAGTCGTCGTTATCTTTCATTCTTTTCTTACATAGCCTTCGTATCCCATATTCGTTTCATGACTCACATTCCTTCCCCCCCCCCCCCGAGACATTATAGTCGTCGTTATCTTTCATTCTTTTCTTACATAGCCTTCGTATCCCATATTCCTTTCATGACTCACATTCCTTGGAATATAACCATTTTATTATAATGCTGTCGCAATGAAATCTTCACAGATGCCTTTTTAGCTATGAAATAATACCTTGTATGAAGGTAATTTTCAGTTATTAGCTTAATTAAAGAGCTATAATGACTGTTGTAGCCCATATGTGCCTGCTGATCTTCAAATAGAGATCTATTAATGAAAAAAATTTGCACTTCAATAGATATGCATAATAATATATCCTTTCTAAGGATAGTATCGTGTCCTCTTAGAAAGTGTATCTTGAAACGCAAAGAACATTCTGCTTTCTTACATATTATCACACTTTCAGATGATATCTGGAGCTTTCCTCTTGTTTTGTAGGCAAGAAGTGTGGATAGGGAGTAAGATCCTAGTAATGCAGACAGACACTCTGGACAATTTAAACCCTTATTTATTTTCATTACAACAAATCCCGCAATATAAGAAACCACATGATGGCCATATTCAGATAGTTTTGCTGGATATGCTGTATAGCAATGCTCTCCAAGAAATTGTTGGTCTAGTACTGAAATGTCGTCTCTTAATTCTTTTTCTTCTATAAGTTGCAGTCTTTCTACCGTACTATTAATCTGCTCCGTTGGATCTGTGTTCTTCGGAATACCACCCAAAATTTCAATGCACTCTAAAGGAATGCAATTTCCGATACCACCTTCTCTTATTTGGCAGCGAACTAGAAGTTTTTTATAAACAGAGATAAACTGCCTGACGGATGGGTTGTTATTTCTTCCAAGATGACTGCGTATGCTACTAAAAAATAGTTCCAAGTGATCTTGATTTATCTTATAAAGCGGAATGTACTGTAACTTTCCTGGCTTTATAAATCTTTGGTCCAGAGTTTTCTAGTTTTTCAAGCATGCAATCAGTCCTATGAAGCCCATTTTCCTTGTGCTGTATATAAGAAACTTTCCAGATGGAAGACTTGGTTTTAAAAAGTAACTTATAGCAAATTCTGCAAATTCTCGAACCTTATCACTGTTGTTGTTGCATAACGCTCGTTTGAAATATTCAAACGTTGATACTCTCCTACTATTTAAAATATCGAAAGTATCATTAACGATGCGAATAAATTGCGACAAAGGTTTGCTCCCGGAAAACTCATTGTACTGCAGAACTTCTCTACAAAAGTCGAGAGCATCTGCCACAGATTTACTAAAAGTCTGGACTGCAAGCTTTACATTCATTTTTTTTTTTTTGCAAAATATATAAGCGCCTGCTTTAATTTGTTTGCCAAGTGTAATTGCTCTCGTTCTTGTAGCTTTACCAAAAAATCTAAATATTTCCATTCTATGGCCTGTCGTTCCTCATTAATCATGCATTATAAATTGCCTACAGCGTTTCTCACAAGTTTAATCATATGACAAGGATCAGGATGTACGATATATTTCTCATTATTATGATGAAAATAACTGGCCGCATTGACGTCACGAATATCGCAACCAAGAAGTTTCGCGGCGCTGAGATTGAGTGTTGCTCCATCGAAAGTTATTCCAATAATCTCAGCTCCAGTTGCTTCCAGCTCTTCTAGAGACAATTTAATTATATTTTCCTTCTGTTCAGAATTTATAGATGCGATTGGAAAAAAGGCAATAGGAATTTTCCAAGATCGATTAATGCAAATCGCCATCAGGACTAAAATTTGTGTTGCTAGAATTTCACTTCGCTCACCATCGCCTGCGTCTACATATCCATAGGATCTTTTCCCATCCCAAGCAATATGTTTCCTTATATGTATTTCATCAAATACTAAATTCAGAAACAATTTGTCCTTTACCATTCCGGCTTCTTCGCATGCTGCTTTAATTGCTATGAAGGACTCTTTGGTAAAGCCTGGCCTACAGCCATAAACCTTATACCATTTTCTTAGGCTTCTAGGATGTGGTAATCAGTTTTAAAATACTTCGCTCACGTACGAGTAAGACTTCGGGGACATAAAATTCAAATTTAGTGCAAAGGCACGAATGGGAGCATTATAAGTGTTCGGAGCAGTTTTCCCTTGGTGTTTGACAAAATGTCTCTCAAAAATATTTTTGGCAGAGCCTACAATTTGTGACAAAGTATTTTCTGCATCTTCTCCTATGAGATTCTTTTCTTTCAGTTCATAGAGTCAATTTTGTAATTTTGCCACTTTTTTATTTTGTCGGAGAATTTTCTGGCGTAATCTATTAATCACTTTGTCCCTGTCCCTGATACATCCCCTCAATTTTTTTAATTTTGCCTTTCTCCTAAAATTAATTTCACTTAATTCTTCAGAGCTTTCGTCAGATGTCTCCATACATTCTTTAATGGTAAAATTTTTCTTGATGTTTTCCTAATAAAAATAATTACTTCAATTTTTGAATTATATACTTACTTGCTTTTGCAACGGCACAATTCTAAGAGGAACTGTTTTTGTACAATAATGCAATTATATTAAACAGGATGAAATATTCCATATTAAACAAACAACAAAACAGCACTTCATAAAATAATTAATTATTGCATCAGTCAATACAGTACACACATGTACTCATATGGCTTAAATAGACTTAGTATAGGCTTAAGATACTTAAAAGACGCATTTAAATGCATATTTAAAAAATTATATTCTACATGAACATATTCGATAACGATAACTCGCTTGTTATGATGTTCATCTTTATCGGGTATATACTGTATTTAACTTTTTATGATAATATACATAAATAATATATAAGTAAACTAAATGCTAACTTACAACGAATCTAGATTTAGTCGCATGTGAAGATGACCCACATTCGATATCACCGTGAAGACTTTCTTCAGAGGTGCGTGAACATACCTAAAGTACGATCAGATTCTTTTGTATAATAACATTAATCGATTACATATCGATCTCTAGTTCAATACTGGAACAAATAAAAATTAACTGTATAATTGGGGTATTTTTCTTTTCAAAACAACTTCAGCTATATACTGGAATAGGATTTGTATCCTGTTTCCATTAGTAAGTCAGCATTGGTCAAATAGATATTCGAATAGTGAATATTGTACTCCACTTGTTGCAGTACTTAAGTTCAAAATGTATTTTCGGACTTGTTCCAGTAATGAGCTAGACGATCGATATATTAAGTAACTCGTAAATAAAAATTTATATAGAAATAAAAATACGTATAAAGGGAAAACTTACATCAAATGATGCTGCATTTAAATATCGCTATAAATTTTGCTGGACATTATTGCATAATTCTTGTTCTTGGTCCTAAATGTACAAATAGAAAAAAATAATTTTACTTGATTTGAATAAATGTTTGTAAAATAGAATAATTATAGGGCGCACTGCTGATAAAATACTACCTCTTTGTGCGAAATTGTTAACAAACATTTACTTACATTTGATGGATTTGATTTGATTTGATTTGATGCATACCTTGCAAGAATAGGCCAAGCTTCATATACAAATTTTCCATGAGTCTAAAAATATAAAGATTACAGAAATTTAATTTAATTCCTGAAACCATATAACATTTTGTTGAATTCTTTTTAAGCTCTGTAATTAATTGTAACAAAATAATATGAATAGACTGCGTAATAATTATATTTGATGCTACTTCACCTGGAACTTCTCCATATTGCTAGTGAGCAAAAATTTAGATTCCTCCATATTGCTAGTGAGCAAAAATTCAAATTCCTCCCTATTGCTAGTGAGCAAAGATTCAGATTCTTCCATATTGCTAGTGAGCAAAGATTCAGATTTCTCCATAATAAGTCCGGGCTGTTGAAACATTGGAACATCCTTATATGTAATAGGAATGTAATAATTATAGTCAATGTTCATAGTCATTACTTATTACCATATCAATAAGACGAGAAGGTACTGTATCGCTTTTTAAGTTTTTTTTCTGAGTCGTTGTATATCCGCCTATACAAAGTGGGTCTCACAAATAAAATTTCTACTAGTTGGGATGAATTCTGGTTTCCTTATTGCTTCGAGCCACTTCTTTAGCAATATCACATCCTTAGGAAATCTGAAACAGGTAATATATGGCTAATGCTCATATTCTGTTGGTTTTATAATGTTTGAAGTTACAATACGATTTAAACTATTGTTAATAACTTGTTAACTCCCAAGCTTATCACAAATTGAAAGTTTTCCCCCACAGAAAAAATATTTACACGCCGGCCGTCGCTATTCTGGGGCAACTTGACAATTTGCGAAAAGTAAACAAAGTTTTTGTTCGGGCCACCTGCTGTAAAAATGTTCTTTTTCTACTTTATTTTGAAATAATTCACATATTTTGTTTATATTAATCTTTGCTTTTATTTACAAACAAGATAATTTACATAGTGCACTTACCTGAAACACGATTTCCCTAGTTTATAATCCGATTTATTTATGCAAGCACTGACCGAACACTTCATTTCTGTTTTTTTAATTGTTATGAAGGTTTTAACAGGTACTAGTATCACCATAAAACTTAACACAAAATAAACTTCAAAATTAAATAGTTTTGAAAAAAACTTTTTTTGAATTTTGCAAAAGAATTTTAGATTTCATAAACCTGTTCACAAAACAAAATTACATTTGACAATTCTGCACCCAGCTTTGACAAATCTTTCTTGCAGCATCTCACTTACTCCTATGTATAATCTCCTGCTCTTGACAAATTACGCTCATGTACACGAATTTTACACGATTCAACCAATCCTGTTTGCTCTATATTCTAAGATCGTCGAGACATCGTTAATTTTATATTCTAGAAAAGCGTTGCATATTTTTGTTCTACGTGTCCAGTCTTTGTATGTCTATGGCCAAACCAAAACCATCGGCAATACTTCACAAGCCAATAAACAGACTCCCTCATTATCGCATAAGAGCCCCAACAGAGTCCAAATATTCTAAAATATTTTCAGTGTTCTTATATTATATCTGACAATCCTCTCGGACAGTCAAGCTGTCCTCAAGGCCTTAAAGTCCTACACTGTCAAGTCAGGGATAGTCTGGGAATGTCTACAAACCCTCAAAAATCTATCAAGGAGAAACAAAGTTATCCTCATGTGGGTACCTGGACATGAGGGCCACAAAGGCAATGAAATGGCGGATGGCCTAGCCAAAAGAGGAGCGGAAACGCAAAAAAGTTTATCGACACCTCTGGCGGAAAAACAAAAGAACTCCTACTCCTTAGAAGAACGGAACTCAAAATGATTACTGAGCTCTTCTCAGGCCATTGCCCCTTGAGGTATCACCTAAACAAGCTGGGTTTGGCTGAGACTTCATCCTGCCGCTTCTGTCAGGATGCTCACGAAACCTCGGAGCACCTGCTCTGCAACTGCGAAGCATTGGCCGGGCGGAGATTACTCCACCTTGAACATGCTTTTCCTCCACCAAGTTACGTATGGAACCTCAAGCCCAGAATGGTTCTAGAATTTATTAAGAGTCTAAACCTATAAATGGAGCAAATTCAACGGGGACTCACAATAAATCTTTCAGGTCGCAGTGACTGCGAGGCTAACGCCTATACACCCCTTTACAAATCTAATCTAATTATATCTGACAAAAGATTGACTTGAATACCTCCCCCACACACTCATCCAGACAGGCAGACACACACCCACGCACACAGGCAGGCTTCCCCTGCCAGCCTGCCTGTGTGCGTGTGCCTGCCTGCCTGTGTGTGTGTTTCTTTGCGCTTGGCGCTGAGCGTACTCCTCATTCATATTGATATTAGTGGTTTCAAAAACTTAATTTAACTTACATAGATCAGGTAACGATCATAGATCAGGTAAAGATACGTGCTATGACAATGCGTTGACGTTAACCATAGCCGCGCGTTTCCAAAACATTGTGTAATCCCTTAACAATAGGTGTGCGCTTCGCAAACTCCTGCTTGTGCGCTAGGAGAAGTGTTTTTTATGGCTTGTGCGCTTCGCAAATACACCCTTATTTTCTTTTACTTGCGCCCTTTTTAGTTAAAAAAAATCTTACCTTTCTCTTTTTACATGTTGACTTTCAGAATGTTATTTTGCTCTGTCATTCGAAGCCCATCTAAAATTGGCCCAGTCGAAATATTCGAACTAAAAAATAAATGAATGAAAAAAGATATCCGACTAGTGGCTGATTTGATTATTGAATTATTCGAATTAGAATGTAGAAAAGCAATTTTATTTTTTATTTTATTTTTATTTTTTCAATAATCTAAGAAAATAGCTCTTTGGTTTATGCTATATATAAGTTTCTCGGAGGTAAATCAGTTTGAACTCCTCATAGATAAAAAAAAACATTCTTTGAAGACCCACTTTAGTTGATTTTTTGTTACCTGCTGTAAAACGACAGCAATAGAAAAGTAAACATTTCCTTCCATTTTACTTACTTATCACCATCCCTTACATATTCAGAGTACCGCCGATAAGATAAACGAATATTATAATAGAAAAAAAAATTTCGTTCCCAGATTTGATTTAAGTATACATACATATGATATATGTAGGTAACTTGTTTTAAACTCGGTCAAACCATGCATTTATATATTTAACAGATAATAGCTAAGCGAAATTGGGAATGCTCAATCTATCTACAGGTACATCCTCATCTGGATTGTTTCTAGTTTCTTTCCTTAATTCACATCTATTTTCAACAAGTATTTCAGATAAAATAGAAGGAAGTGTTCAATATCCCCTTTTGACTCTTGCTGATACTTGTAGCCCATGGATTTTTTTCTATTGCTTTCTTTGTATATTGTACATACATCTACTTTGCTTCTATTTAATTTATGGCTACATATATAGTATACTATATACATTCATGGTATTTTGCTTCTTTTACACGAAAAAAGTCGAAAAAGGAATAAATACTAAAATAACAACAAACAAAGGTACACAAAACGTGAAAAAGTAGCAAAAACTCAAACAATAGCTACAGCCAAGTTTTCAAAGGATTTTTACTGCACGATATGTGTACCTTACTCTTATCCTCTAATCAAAGATATTACGTGCTATTGACTCCATTCTAAGACGGCTTCCTTGTGTAAATTTAAGCAAAAATTGAAATTTTCTCATTTTCTTTTATTATATTCATTTTACTTCTTTTTTTTACAGTTTTGATTCGAGAGGGAAACCCCTTCGACAAGCAGTACATTGGGCAGATCAGGAGGTTCTCAAGTCAAAAGCACACTTTTACTACAACAGTAATCCACCCGCACTAAGGATTAAAAATGTACAAAAGGACGATGCTGGGTTATACCGTTGTCGAGTTGACTTTCATAAGTCACCGACAAGGAACTGGAGGATTAATTTGACAGTTTTAGGTAAAGTCACATGGATAACAAGGGTAAAATATCCATAATAGCGAAGCATGAAATTTTTCTTCGTCCTTGCAGTGCCACCTTCACAACTAATTATATTGGACACATATGGTGCTGCTGTAACGGAAAATGTCATTGGACCCTTTAACGAGGGATCTAAGATAAATATTATTTGCTTGTCTAGCGGTGGCATTCCGCCACCCAGGGTATCTTGGTGGAAGGAACATGCTCTTCTAGATGATTCATTTCAAGTTTTACCAGATGGAACTGTCCGAAATATTTTACATTTAAATAAAATATCGAGAAATGATTTACATTCGGTAAGTTTTGTTTTTTTTTTATAATTTTTTTCTTTCCTTCTTAAAAGAATTGTTAAAGAAGATAAATCAAAATAATATTGTTTACGTCGACAATATTAGACTTAAGGAATAAATGGATCAATATGGCTTTGTTTCTTTTCTCTTTGTGAAGTGTTTGCCTTAATTTGTCGCATTTGTTTTCTCTTCCGACTATTACAGAATGATATCCCGCTCCTGCCTAATTCTGATCTGAGCGAATTTCTTTCAAATATGGATTGATGGTATTGTATTTGCATTTAGAGATTTAGTAAGAAGAAGAATTTAATCTAATCCAAAGAAAAGAGCAAATAATTCAGGCAATATGTTAATATTTTATTAAATATTTAACGGGATTGGAAAAAAGCTTGACTGTGCTATGACAAATTCGCAATTCGCACATTAAGGTAAACACATCAATCAGCTGCGTAATTTCTTTATCAAACAAAAGAACAATTAATTGGAACCAACAAATTTTTTTGAAATTACCAGTTTATATACTTATGTACCTCCAAATAATTTGTACAGTAAAGGAATTTTCAGAATTTTATAAGCAAAACAAAACTTATTAACAACATTGAAAGAAATTTAACTCTTTAATGCGGCACTGAGTGAATAAGATCTGTTATTATGCCGATGGAGATATTCCACCAAGTGTTTATTGCTGGACTCCTCAGTTGATCAATGGTCGGTATATGTAATTAAAAAATAATTTTTACGTAGATCTTGCGATGTGCTAAGATGGATTATCATATTATAATAAAAGACATCTAAAAGTTGGCACTAGGCAGTTTTCTATAATATTTGAATATGCCAAGTGGGCTAAGCTCCCATTGTATCCATGTAAGAGATTTCACGTGCTAATTGATAATGCCTCTATACTTGTTATATATTTCATGGATACCACCAAAGCTAACAGTCCTAATCTATTTTCTAGATTTGCTCCCCACATATTCTCAATCTAATAGTGATTCCTGCTGATCTCCTCCGGAGGTTTGCTTTGTTTGATTAAACTTTAATGTAAGCTGTACGTACTTATCATTAGGATCATTAGGAATTAGAAATGAAACGTATTAGAAACTCCTTATCAACGCAAAAACTACAATTTAGAAAGATATTTCACTGTCATAACTCATGAATGATCTAAAAACCCTCAAGGCATCTGCTTTTATATGAACAATGAAAAAGTGGTTAATGTTTGAAGATATCGATTGTGAGGTTTTGATTTTAGCTACAACAACGAAAACTCTTTCGTTTTTATAAGATTTCAGGTGGTAACGCAGCAAATTTACTATATTATTTGGATATTTTCCTGTCTTTCTCCTCAACAATTAGGTATAGTTGAACTAAGTTTTTTCATTAAATTTCATAAAAATAGATTCCGAAAAATTGTTCGAACCATGTAGCATCCTATTCCCTTCGATTTCAAATTACTGAAGATCTAAAAAGAGCAGGGAGCAGTATGAGTTATCTGATATCCCCGCTCTCTGACTATACTATAATGATGATAATTTAAATATAAAGGTAAATATTTACAACCAAAAGTCTATGTAAACGTTTTTCGAATTCGTTACGGTAACGTGATTTTTATTTTTCGAAGAACTCGGGATCTTATTTTGATTATGGATAGATTAAAGACAATACAATACATACACTACGTTTGTACTATACTACTATTACTACTATTTTTTCTTTTTCCTTCTTTTTCTCTGTTTTTTTTTCTCTGTTTTTTTTTTCTCTTTTTTTTCAATGTGCAGCTCTAGCTTTAGTTTTACAAATTTTTTAACATAACATTGATCCGAATTCTACAAAACCTTTTATTTCGTTTGTTTCCTGATGGGTTTCATGATGGTTTCACCTCTCTACAATAAATTTCACGTGGCGTACTAATTCTTTTTTGGAATCAATTTATTGACCCCACCTCCTAAGATATTTTCTTATAGGTTTTGCGTTTGTCAAAAGGGCACATTGCAGTATACGAAGAATCCATGGATTTTACACGACTTTTTGAAACTGCATTGAAATACCTATACCGTTGTTCAATATCCTGCCTTTAAAAATAAAGTCTTATAAGATCTAGATATATTTAACACATGCGTCTTTCACGAAATATCATAAAACGAGGATAATAAAGACGGAATTTTCAAAATGGTATATACTTAAAACCCGGAAATCGTATCCAACCCGAAATTGTTTTTGTTTTTTCCACACAATTTTTCGCCTAAATACAATAGCGGTAATTTCAATTTTTCCTATTTCAATCATATTTATTTATTGTTGCATATCTATTTAAGTATTAAAAAATAGTTCTTGATTTTGAATATTTGGTTCTTCCGCCTGTTTGTATTCATTGGGTATACATTCAATTTCTGCATTCTATAATTGTTTTCTCCACACTTCTTCATGGTTTTTGTTTTAAGTCGAACTGTTATGTTGTTTCTGATGATTTTAAATTTACCACGGTACTCTAGTGTATGCTATATATCAGGGGTGGCCAACTATAGTAACTTTGGGAGCCACATTTTAGAAATGCATATTTTAAAAAGCCATTTATTTATCTTTGAAAACAATATACATATAAGATTATTATAATTTTAAAAGTAAAGAATTAGAACTACTGGAGTTGCAAGAAGATGAAGGGTTGAAGCAAGTAAAACAGAATAGTTGTTCAGCTATTGACTTTTGGAAACAGGTTCCGGAACAAAAATATCCTAAAACCAAAGATTGTGCACTCAGAATAATATCTATTTTCGGCACTTCCTATTCTTGCGAGTCGTTGTATTCCACTGTTAAATTTATTAAAAATAAGTATAGGTCTGTTTTAAATGATAAACATTTAACTGAGCTTGTGCGAACTGCCCTAACTGATCATCAACCGAACTTTCAGCGACTAACTGCTAAAATGGACAATAACCGTAAGGCATCAACAAGCAGATCTAACTTTTAAAGATTTTCTATTTTTTTTTATGCAATATTTTCTAAAATTTTGTTGTAATGAAATAAAATATTTTTTTTTAAATTAATCAGTTATAGTTTTTTTATATCAAAATTATGCACAAGAGCCACACCACACGACTCCAAGAGCCGCGTTATGGCCACCCCTGCTATATATACTCATCATGGCGCTGAAAAATGTGGGACTCGCATGAGAAGCGTGTGTAGATCACATCCCTCTGCTCATTACCGTGCACAGTATGTCTGCTGCCTGTGCCATTATCCAACGAGGAATTAATACTATTGAGGACTCATCATGATATAACGGTGAATCTTACGAAGACCAGCTTGGCGGTCTTCTCCGGTAGACGTGAGCTCGGGCACTTTGTTCTTCCAAACTTTTTGGACACACTCTGCAACTGTCTCCCCATGTTAAGCACCTCGGGGTCTACCTTGATTCGAAGTTGACGGTGGGTATGAATGTAGAGGAGAAAAGTAATGTGGCTATGAGTATCTTTGCTCAATGCAGGAGAAATTTTGGCTGCACATCGGGCATGAAACCAACTGTTTTGCAGTCGATGTACACTTCAATAGTAAGACCCATCTTCACGTATGCCTCTTGCGTAAGGTGGCCGAGGAGGCACGTGGGTAACGCAATCCGGAAGCTGGCGTGCCTTCAAAGGCTTGCTTGTCTGAGATTTACAGGCTGGATGCGATCTACGGTTACTTGCTCTAGAGATCTTACTTAATCTCTCACCCCATCTTGTCTCAGGCAAATGCCAAATTGGCTCTGTTTAGATTGTGCTTATAGAGATGTTGGGAGGACGGTTGGACTTTGTCTTCCCATTGCTCTTTGGTTTCTAGGCTGGAACAGGAAAACCCTCTGGCCCGCATGCCACTTCATGTGATGGTACCAAAGCTTCGTTATGGGCGTCGCGTCTCTGTGGGTTTTCCTGAAAAGGAATCGTGGGCAGAGGGAAGTACCTTTCCCGGGTTGTATGAAAATATATTTAACCTTCGAATGTCCTCGAAGATATTTATTTGGTCTCAGCAAGCGATTTGAAGTGGCATTCACCATTATGACATCGTATGCGGAATATAGTTTTATATATTTTTTTAGAAGGGCGTTTCTTTGTAATAACGTGTGATACGAAAAAACTTACATTCCAACAATCACCTCCAATGCTCATGTACATTATCGTGTAATAGAATTATCGTTTATCACAATAAGTTAATTTTGTTGTTGTTCATGAGGAACAAATCCTTAAAACTATCCTAACTTGTACGTCCCACTACAATGCAGCTTTCTGTACACTACTCCTATCCATTTTCGATTTTGTGTTTTTCTTTGTCCCCAACATTTGTTCGTTTGTTCTCGCGGACCATTTTGGAATAAATTCAGTTGCGCAGATCTTTGGCAATGTTGGATACTGATGATTTAAATTTTCTTACCAGTTTGGCCATTTTGGCATAGCTCAACTTCTTTTCCTTCAATAAAGCAACAACTTGCGCCTTTTTCAGAAAAAAAATTCATTCTGACTTGTTAATTTTACTAACTTCACTTTATTTAAAAATTCCCAACATAATTTATTTAAATCCATTTACTTAGGGACTGCCTTTTCCTTCATTTTTAACATCGTATCGCTTTGATAACTATTTCAAGCAAGTGTTAAATTTGAAGAAAATGGGGAATGCACTGTGGAAACTGAATTTTGTAATTTATAATTTTTATGACAGCATAGTAAATTTGTATTCACTTTTTATGTGTTGATGGTACCAACTACATAAATACTCCTTTACCATAAAAACTAAAAGGAACACTCACTCCTCACAAAATTATAAAAAGAATTCCGAACAAAATCGATTTAAAAATTTGAACGTTAACAAATAATGTTTTTTTCTGGATAAAAATGAAGCTGAAATTGTCTTTCTGGCATTTATTTCCATTATTTAATTCATAATTGATAAAATCGTTGAAAAAATAGTTTAATTATAAAAGCATAGTCAAAGTTCCGAAATCACCATTGTAAGATTATTGTTCAGAAGTAATAGGTCGATTTATAAAAAATTTCGTAAAAGATTTCAATAGCATATAACTTGAAGACTACTTGAAATAGAACTCCGCCACTTCCGTACAATTCTTTGCTAGCCTCAATATTTTCTATTAGTAACAGAAACGTATAATGCCTAAACCGGAGCATCCTGCATATCACGTAATCAGAATCCAGATATGTAAGCACTTAAGTGTTCAGTTGGCAAAAGCGTGTATAGAGAATTAAATAATTCTCATCTCTCTACAAATAATAGAAATAACAACGGTAGCCTCTTTACATTCATGGCAAACGTATGCATATGTAGCTACCAAAAGTGCCCTAAGGCTAAGAGTCAGGCTACTGGGAAAATGCAGACCAAGATCATAGCAGAATAGTGAAGATCTGTCTCGAGGACTGTATACGCAGGACCAAGAATTAGACTATATGTGCTGACCAAGAATTATACTGTCTCACGGCTTAACTGCATGGAAAATAAGTCGGTTGGATGTATGAGCTCTCATCGAGTGGAGAATTCCTTGAAATTCAGGAATCGTTTCCAGACTACTGTAATGTATCTAATGACTAATGATCAGGATAACAGCCAAGCTGCAACAAAAACTCTGGGTTCGAACGCCATTAGATCGCGCCTTGTCGAACCTAGAAAAGATACACTACGTAGTTACCTCTTCTGCAAATTGCCTGAGAAAATAGCATGACAAAAAGTTGGGGAATTAGTTAACTTTATTAACTCTTGTGCTGGGTTCGATATTATTCACCCCCCCCCCCCGCCGTGTTTATATAGAACAATCATTTGCAAAGTAGCGGCCACTTTAACATAACCTAACATAAACCCAATATTTCTTGTTTTAAGCAATCTTTTATCGTACCATGAAAGTGCTCCGAAACAGTTGTGTCCTTCCTCTTCGAAGACTGAAATTTTCATGAAAATCAGATATAGGTAACTAAAGTAAAGTAAACTATGTATGTAGATGAGACCAATTGACCTGCATCTCAACTGTAATTATATATGATGGCATCTTACCCATATTTATATAAAATTAAATTATTTTAATAATTTATCTGTAAAATCAAAATCAGACTACATTATACAACACACTGTCGGAAATGTCTCAATCCCCTGTCTTGTCTCCATAATTAAGTATACAAGTATATGTACAAAATATATTCGAGTCAGGAGTAAGCCACATATCCTTAGCCACTTTATATATAAACTAACTAAACTGGTACTTCAACAGCACTAAGCGGAAATTGTATTCTACCCGACAACTCTTTATCCATTGCCAATAACCCGTTCAAAATCGTGATTAAATCAGAAAATCCAATCGTATTAACTGGTTTAAAATAATTAAAATCAGAACGTTAAACCCTTTTCTGATGAAACTATGCAGATTAAGGTGTGTGTGCTGGAACTGTAACCGCATTAACCAGGACCCTTCTTCTTTGTCTGAAAATTAACGAGAATAAGAACATTTTGAAATGATTTAAGCTTATGTCGCACAACACAAAAACCATGTCGACCTGGAGTGGGCTAGACTTTTCTTGACAAAAACATTAAGAAAGCTTTTGTATCCGCCTGCCGGCCGTAAATAGGCTTATAGCAGTTATAGTAGTATGTATATATATCTATGATCTGTGAATTTTATAGCCCACACCAAGTATACAAGGATTTTATGGGAGCCTCTGGAATACACACCAAACCTTAGGAATAATATAATTTCGGAGACCCAAAAAGAATAGAAAAAACGATATATGAAAAATGAAAATCTGAATCTATGAGGTTTATGGGCTCATCTTTTCCGCAGAGCCATCGAAGCTTCAATAAAGAAATTGTGGATGTTTCAGGTTGCTTGGTCTACATGCCGTCCATTTTCTATGACCAGAGCGCGATAACACAAAAGTCAACGGGTAAAATTCTGATACGATAATTATCGTTTACACTAGTTTTTGATTGCGGACGTTGGTCTTGGATGTTCATGATTTCATAACTCGGGATGAAAATTGCCAGAACTTGGACATTCGAAATGAACCTTACCATCAGTTCTTTTATACGAACGAGTGGGATGAATGTACTCGTTTAAGTTTACGGAAACTTTCTGTTGAAGCATTTTTTTGATTCGAACACGAAACCATATCTGATTTTCAAACAAATTGAATGGCATCATCAGTATCAAAATCAGGCGATAACTTCATATTTAATGTGAGATATTTGATGAAATAAAATTTTATTGCAGTACCTGGACGGATTTACATACTTAAATAATTTTAGGGATATATGGTGCATAAGTCTCATCGTTTATGTTATGAAGGACGAAATTTATCTTCATATAAGAGAAGACAGAATTTGTCATCTTTTTAGTGACAATAACTCTGAGCCAGTAATTTTAAAATTTTGGAGTAAGAGGTCTTATGTCTCAAGGATGTAAATTTCGATTTTTAGATGAAAAACAGGCTGAACTCGAAATTTGTGCATAAATCTATCATTGGAGGAATGTTTTGTGGAATGTAGATACTTGTTAGCAGAGATTCCAAGGTATGATCTTCAATGCACAAATTACAGAGAGATTAGTAAGATATACTTAATGGCTATCGTTAAAACTAAATCAAACTCTTGTCCCTATAAATTTTATCGCAGTTCAGGTGTAATGCAGATCTATACAAATAAGGTCATGTAACTTCAACTGCCAAACCACAGTCCACAGAAAGAAAAAATCAAACAAAGTCTTCGCATGAAAATAGGGCAGCAAGGGTCTTACTCTCTTTGTAAGACTGGAATGTAATGTTCTTAAGTACAGCAAAAACGTATGATTGAATTATAGCAACAGCTGACTCTAATATTAAGACAGCTATTGTTAATTTATCAATACGGTGATGGAATATATTAATATTGGTCCAGCATTTCCTAGTAAAGTTAGGCATAACTGTCCTGCAATTATATTGGATGATATATATAGAGGTACATAGTTTTTTCAAAAATAAAAAGTAAATAAAAAAATACAATTTTATCGGGTGATTTTTATTATCATGCAAAAGAAATATTCTTTTTATTTATTTTTAAAAGATTTTTTCTTTCAAATGTTGGCCGTAACTGCAGCTAACATGGTCCATTTTAAAGTTTCGATGAAGCGTTTAATTATTTCGAGTTGCATTTAGCAAATCACGCGAGTAATGCTGTCTTGCAATTCCTCAATTCTAGCCGTTTTATTTATGCAGACTTTGGACTTTACCAAGCCCAAAAGAAAAAGTCTAGAGTTATGATATCACATGATCTATCCATATAAAAATTTAGGTTTGTGACATATACTGTAAAAACGATTACTCCTAGACATTTTTATTGTACTAAAAACTTCTTCAGAATACGAAATCCTATAAAATTGGAAATAATCATTTTTTCTGTCCGACGAACCGTTCTAGAAATATGTGCGAAAAACCACTTCAGAAATCAAACTTGCATAGATCGGTGGCCATACAAAATTTTATACGGGCATTCATCTAGGCTAGGGTATCATAAGAATTGGTCTTAGTTAGACCAATTCTAGCTTTGTTTTTTTTTTCCATACAACTTTAATTCTGTACTGGAATAGGATTTGTATCCTGTTTTTATTAGCAAGTCAGCAGTTTTGTCATATATAGATTCGAACTGTGAATATTGTACTCTGCTTATTGCAATACTTAACTTCAAAACGAAGTTTCGGACTTGTTCTATTATTGAATTGGATGATCGATATATGAAATGGTCTTACATTCAAAATCAGTTCAATTTTGAACTAAATACTATGTTTGTCATTCCGTTTGTAAAATTCTGTACACGGCGTTTCAATAAAAATAGTAGGTAAATTTAATTTCAAAAATGGACTAAATCGGGCAAACTGTTCTTGGTATTGCCATACAAAAAATTAAGGCTTTTTTACGCATACTTTGAAAACGATCAGTTCTAGACATTTTTATCGTACTGAAAATTGCTTTAGAATATAAAATCCTTTGAAATTGGTAATAATCATTTTTATTGTTTACCGTTCGAGAAATAGATGCGAAAAACCACTTTAACGGTCAAGCTTACACAGTGTTGTGGGATAACCATACGAAATTACATACGGGCATTCATCTAGGGTAGGAGAAGATTGGCACCCCTCGTACATGCGACAAATACGTCCAGTAGGGACCATAGGGAATAGTGCTGCCCTACGTGAGTGTGTACCTGGAGATAGTGGTCCGTCACACGTCGAAGTAATTTGACAACAGTGCAACTTCAAAAAGCGAAGCAGCAAGACCAAACTTTTTTCGGCAGTGCTTGGGTAATTTTATTTACGTAGTTTTCTGTTCTTTAAAACCATCTTACCTGCTCGTTACCAACAGAAATATTTGTTTTGGAGTAAAGCTATTCCTATTTGTGGGCAGATTACCAGAGGAAAGTTAAAAGCATTTGTTTTATTCCACAAATAACTTTGATTGTCAACATCACCGCATGGTGTCGAAAAATGGGGAACTAATGAGAAAACATAGTACCTGTTAAGATTATCCGATTCAAGGAAACAAACGGACTTGTTATGCACTATATTTCTTCTCTAAGCAGCTTTAGACAGATTGTGCACTAGGTCGTAGTTTTCTAATTAATACAATTTATTGATGCATACACTTTGAGGATTAGTGTATGACACTTTAATGATGGTTAATTAATTGGCTTGTATTGACTTGAGCTTATGTAATTGAACATATAATCAAAAGCAATACTTTTCAACAGATAATTTCAAGCCTGTAATAAATCTGAATTTGAATTTATAATCATTAGACTGTTCAAATGAATTCTTCCTTTGCTACCACTGAAGGACCCAAACCCTTTTTATTCGTCACAACCCTTCTTAACATACCTGAACCCAATTGATTATATTCCCATTTCCCACTTGACTATATTCCGAATATATATAACATGTAGTCAAAAACTATGGAGCAGCTCGTAACATGTTCATTGTTCATGTAAGTCTATTATCGGCCCAATACATAATTATGTATGTAACAAAAGTATATGGAAGAGGGTGGTCAGAGTTAAGAAAAATTTGTAACCCTTTTTTCCCAATCAGTTCTACAGCTCACCGTGTGTCATTGAAGAAGAACTAATAGGACCGAAAGAAGAAAATTAATTACACATATCTTCACCTAAAATTTCAGTCGGCGTCATCAACACATTCACAACCATGATGTGTACTATTATACACATTCAAGACGATTTGAATAAAGCGGAATTAGGTATTCGCTTTTTTTTCCTTCATACCTGCCTATTTCAATGTTCAGACCAAGTGTTGATTTATTATGTGAGATCTCTATGGAAAAATTTCGTATTTCTTATAAACCGATCCCTCAAAATACGACTTCACTTTTTCAAATTCTATTATAGAATACATACAAACTTAAGTGTTCACAATTCTTTCCTATATTGTATTTTTGATTACTAAAAATTCTTTTTTTCTTTTTTCAGGTGTACACCTGCCAGGCTAGCAATGGTCACGTTGTACCACCGCTGTCAAGCACAGTAAAACTGGATATGCAGTGTGAGTAGAGAGCTATTTCCTATTTCCTGTCCTATACTAAATTTATAGTGTCTGTTGGATCGCGGCAACTCTAAATTTGCTTATTCGTTTTGTCCCAGTTGGAACTAATATAGACGTTGATATTGGACGACAGACGAGGTCTATCCAACGTTATCCTCGATCACCTTCAGAGAAAACTACGCACTGTTTGTACTTTGGCCGTTAACAAAAAAAAAACTGTGTCCTTTACCCATTGGGTGAGCATTAAACAATCTATTGACAGACCCACACTTAGAATTTATGTTCAGGAAACTTGTCATTTAAAATAAGTCGATGTAACTATGGCAACCATAATCAAATCATTATTTAGAAATTTTATCAGAGTATGTATGTACTACATATCTTTATTTCTTTTTAGGTACCTCAATCCAAGCAAGGAAAGCTGTGAATTTTCACTAAATGAAACCTTCTTGAAATTTTGATCACTGTTCAGGTAAAGGTTCGCTTTTCTATTACTTACCTATGGTGAATTTTTTTCACCTGAACTGAACCGTAACTTTTTCGGTTCATATACCTAGGCTATGTTCACGTCGGCGACTGCGGTCGACTTTAGTCAATTTGACTCAGAAAATTTCGTTCTGGTCGTACTCAGAAGTGTACATGGACACGGCTCTTTTAATTGTATGTGTAGGCGGACGGGGAATTTTAGGGAGTATTGCGTTCACGTCGTCAAGTCAATTTGACTGCAGTCGACTTGAGTCATTTAACTTCGTGCTCCTGAGGTGGAAGTAAGTTAACTCGCGCGGGAAATAGGAAAGTTTTTCAAAATGGAAATGGATGATAAAAATGTAACAAATCTCAAAAAAGGTTTTAATTTTGGCGTTTTTTTATTTGTAGATTACGAGGAAGCTTAAACGAATAATTAATAATCGAAGCACAAGTTTCTTGTCTGGCTTCTATTTCCTTTTTTACCTCTTTGACGTTTACTCACACATTCTCTAGGCCGAGTTAATTTGACTGCATTCTTTTTGACTAAAGTCGACTGCAGTCGCCGACGAGAACAGACATCGGTTTTGAACTTTCTTGTTCCATGAAAATTTGCGGTTACGGTTCGAATCTAAACGTCAAATCAAAATTTTTTGTAATTAAAGTTAGTATGTGTGGACAGTTTGTCAAAGTACAAGCGATTTATTTCCTTTTTTGTTTTTTTAAATAATAAAGAACGAAAATTTTCGGGTATTCTAGTTTCTTGCATTCTTTTCAGTGTGTTCCCATTCGGGACAGGGCAAGTTCAGTGTAGATTTGACAACTTCCGGTTTAGTTCAGTGCCTGTTCGATTTTGTTGACAAAAAGGGGGCTGGTCTATTAAGAGCTTGCCAGGTAAGCTCCTACTGCTATAGAGAAAACAGGAAGAGCAAAGAAAGGTGAATTTACGCCATATGAAATTTCCTTTTAATATTCATACTATCATGCAATCAATTAGAGCAGGGTTGTAAATGAGCGGACTCATTTATCATATCAACTCATCGCTCAACTCAGGATTTGAGTCCCCTCAATCATTGAGTCCGCTCAACAGTTGAGCGGTGGTTCATCGCTAGAAATTTGAGCGGACTCAATCGTGAGCGGACTAATTGCTTGAATGAACTTGAGCGGACTCACTGCCTGAGCGGACTCATCATTTGAGTCGAGCGGACTCAAATCATATTTTAAATAACATAAAGAGAATCTGATTTAATTAAAATTGAAACTGAAATTGCAATAAAATAAGAAAAACTTATAAAAAACTCATTCATTATATTATATTTTATTAATTTAGCTTTTGCTAATTTTCTTAGCCAACATTTCTTCTTCCTCCTTCCTTCCTTATTTAAAATATGATTTGAGTCAGCTCAACTCATATGATGAGTCCGCTCAGGCAGTGAGTCCGCTCAAGACTTGAGTCCGCTCAAGTCCATTCAAGCAATGAGTCCGCTCAAGACTGAGTCCGCTCAAGACTGAGTCCGCTCACGATTGAGTCCGCTCAACCAGTGAGTCCGCTCAAATTTCGAGCGATGAACCACCGCTCAACTGTTGAGCGGACTCAGTGATTGAGCGGACTCACTGCTTGAGTTGAGCGATGAGTTGAGTCAAAATACAAGCGGTTTTGGCTTGCCTCAACACAAACACATTGAAATAAATATTGAAGTAAATATGCAAATTCTACGACTGTTCATTATGAAACTAGTTCTCTTTGCTTCTGATATTTTGGAATGAACCATACTTAATTTGTCACCCTCAGTAATTGCCTTTTCAAACTTTTTAAATAGGAAAACGACATTAACGGGCTGAAAAATTATTAAAAATTGACGAAATTGTTAGCGTAAATTAATGATCCAAAAGTATGAATCGTGAAATGAGGGAGACTTTCAATCACTTTGGGACGTTAACTTGAAATCTTTTGAGGCCGTTGCTGAAATAATTTAATTTGGTATTTTATGGGGTTATGTCTACCTGGGAAGTTTGAAAAAAATCGATTTTGGAAGTTTTACACTATTTAAAGTACACCATCGCACGTTTATTTTCTCACAATTTCGAGTTGATCCGACTAAAATTGTCGAAGCTATGCTCTTTGTAGTATACCTTACACAAAGGTTCAGAGAAGGTATCTGAAGCGTTCTATACACGAATGTACATGGTTGAATAAATGAAATATAATTACCAAATACTCAATGTGAAAGAAAAATTTGAAAATTTTTTTAATATAAGATTAGGAAACACTATAAAAAATTACTGTATACAGACACTTAGAAAATAAGAAATTTCATATACCTAGAATGGCATCTTAGTATGCAGCGTATATGGAAGTGCTAGAACCAAAATGTTTGAGTTTTCAGTTTCTTTCCAAGCACACGATTACAATACACTGCGATTAAAGAATTATATTAAAAGAAGATAAAAAAAATAAAATAAGGAGTTCTAAAGAAATAAAACATTAAAAATAAAAACAAATAGGTATAAAAATAAAAAGATTTTAAATTAAAACAAAAGAAATTCTTTTCATTATTATTTCATTGTTTTAATCCAATTAACTAAGTAAAAATAAAAGAAACAAGAAATATTAAGAAGAAATTGGTATTTGGTATTTGAATAAAAGGATCTAGCCTTTTTAATAGAAGCGAATCCATCTCCAGCAACATTCTAAAGTAACCTTCGGAAGCTGCGAAATACACGGAAATATACGGATCTATTGCCCTAGACACACAGTACTCTTAATGCAGAAATAAATAACGACTCATAAGTCTATAATAATTCATTGTTGAGCCTTGTTGATTTTTCTAATCCAATCCATTACTACCGAATAAATTCAAATGCATTAGTTGTAGAAAACTCTGTAGCACCGGTCGACGCGTAAGCTGTTTACTTTTTGTGTGCAGAATAACAACCGGTTGTCGAAAAAACTTAAAATGCACTTTTATCAAAAGCACATTTTCAAAATCGGTGATCTAAATACTTCGGGAGTCTCTGCACTGAATTAGTTCACATTTTGCAGACTTTTTCTACGTATTACAATCTAGTCCTTGCTCGTGGGGTTTTCTTTTTCATTATTTTATTAATTTAATTCATTGAAATGGTTAAAAATTAATATACCGATGTGACTGAAACATTTACATGTCCCAAATTGATTTGATACAAAATTCTTACGTTCGATATTTATTTTCAGAAGAGAATTGATAAAAAACTATTTGTCGCCATTTATTTTGCTATACACAGCAACTGACACTAGAGACGCATCGTGTAAGAAATCCAAATAGAGACTCTTTAAGAAAGGAATGAATAATGTTGGATATGTGAGACGCTTTTTCATTAGACCTTTGACCGACAATTCCGACTTTAGCCGAAATATGTTCAAATACCGAATCACCATCACTTCGTGAATATTCTACGATATTCGTGAGTCTTGTGGAACCAGCTTACCCAAGGGTTACACTTGTAAGTACAGCTTGCATGCAAGCCACCAACGCGATTTTAAACTTGACAGCCGAAGGCATTTCGGTTAATGTCTTATCAGCTTGCATTTAAAAAATGACGAAACGTAAAGTCTGGCGTATATTGGAAAATTATAGTAATAAAGAAAGTATCAGAATGATAAAAACCCAAGAAAAAAGGAATATGAAGGTGTTGGTAAATGATGTAATGCAAATGATCCCAGACAATTTTATTTTCCCCGGTATAAATTTATGAATGCCTCTCAAGCATTTCTTTTCCGTCATTTTGAAAACTTTATAAATGTCAACTTACCATCTCCCAGCTGCCATGATTTTTCATCATGCAAGTTCGCTGAAAGTTGTATGGCAGTTGGATTACACATGCAAGAAGTATGGCAGTGCAAGTTTCATGCAAGCTGTTCAATAGAAAACGAGCATTTACGGTAAAAGGGCCGTAGGATAAAAAAAGTCTAAAAACAGCGAACTATGATTTGGGTGACCTTCTAATTTTGATAGTCATATATCAGAACTGCTTTCATATTCGATTTTCGTAGCGGTAGTTTTTCCTTCATTGAGATCTCATTAAAGTTTCATATTTGGGCTCACTGATATAATAAAAGGTGCTGATTGATTTAATTATATAAGAATCGATATCTCCTTCCATTACACCAGATTTGGTAATGATGCTACCCATATTACATAAATTCTTAACATTCTGCCCCATTGTTGTCGATAAAGGTATGTATGGGGCAGACCTGTAAAGTACTTAAGTACATTGGTACTTAAGTACTAGTAACAGTACCAGTACCTGGACTTGTATTTGAAAAATTTTAAAGTACCAGTACCGGGACTTGTACTTGATATTTTTTTTAAGTACCAGTACCGGGACTTGTACTTGAAAATTTTTAAAGTACCAGTACCGGGACTTGTACTTGAAATTTTTTTAAGTACCAGTACCGGGACTTGTACTTGTACTTAAAATATATCAAGTCCAGGTACTGGTACTGTACTGGTACTTGTACTTGGAATTTTACAGGTCTGGTATGGAGATGCTGCTCTTTTAGGCAGCTTTCCTTTAATTATTGCCAGATGGATTGCTTAAGTACTTCGGCAAGAATCTATGGTTTTCATGTCGATTCATCTCTTATCCTGCGATCGGCTGCATTTTTAATTTTATCAGAATTATGTGTCATAGAATTTCTCCCGTAGTTAATGAATAAGCAGATCCAGTTGTTACATGCAGTTCGCTGATACTATTTGGAATCTTGTCGGCATGATCGTATATCCAAATTTCCGGGAATCGTTAGGTGTTCCATAAACTTTCCAGGATTTGGTGGGTGGAAAATATCTGCTATTTTAGCGGGTCTTGTTGTAGGATGGTAATATAAGAAACTAATAAAAATATTGCCAGCTTGTGAGCCTTTTTCATTTACAAAAGGCATATTTATTCGACAATGTAGTTGTGAAATAGTTACATGGCAAAATACGATATTTATATATACATATATAATGTCTATTACATAAAATTAACACACAAAAATTTATATTCTTTATACACAAAAGGATATTCTTTATATAATGAACTTCAAACATTTATTTTTACAATACACAATGTCTTCAATTGTACATACCTGTGGCTGTATTTACCACAAGCTACAAGCACCAATCTTTGGTTAACAAACTAGACGGAACATTGAAGATTTTTGCAAATGTGAACGAAGTCACTTTGAGCATTTGGAGAAGGTTATAAATAAGTAGGACTTGATCCTATTTGTAAAAAACGAAAACAAAAAAACAAAATTTTTTTGATAAAATTTTATAAGTCCGTCCGAGTCTAGTTAACAAGTTTAATTGTCCATCCGATCTATTTCGTTTGTTTGATATTCCCTTCATCGGATTTTGTTACGTTGAGTTACGACTCCAAAAGAGCCACATTGTATTATTATTGTGGTAAAAATATGTTGAAAACAAACCAAAGCAAAATTCGTGTTTGTTTCAAACTATGCGCGTAGATTCAGAGAGTCCGAATTAATAGGACAACAGCTTGTTATAAGGAACGAAGATTGTAAGGATTGAAGATTCAATATAGTTGCAATATGTTAAGAGTTCTCCTCACATATTAATTAAGACTCTGGATCACGTCAAGACTTAATATCAAGACTGCTGCAACAAATTAAGTACCTACTGGTAGCTGGCTCAAGTAGTGCACGTCACCCAAGACTTAATATTCGGACTACTTCACAAATTGAGTGCTACTAGCTGTCTCAAGTAGCATACAGTTTAGCCCCAAATACCTATATACATATTTATGAAATAAATATTTCCGTGAAAGCTTGCAACTCAATTAATTTTAGTAAAGAGTCAGCGCATATATTCAACTGACAAACGTAATAAAATTATTTTTATTAACAAAACGAACAACAGCAAATATATTTAGCTTCCGCTCTCTGATATTGAAATAACCCTATGATAATAGATGTATCTACATAAAGTTAGGTTACAAGGTTAGGAGAAAGGGATGGCTATCGAAATTTTACAGCTACATTTAGACCATTGTGATGCCATATTTTGAATTCTTCCTAGCCAGAATATAAGCTGTCTCATTCCTTGCTATCAGCATAGATGGCACAAGAACTAGATGTCGCATGGCATACTAGAGCAGAGTATACACATTGTGAAATGAGTAGTGCATTCCGGAATGGATCATAGCATGTTTTAGAACGTGCCGAAAGCAAGTGATTTTATAATACCATTCCAAAATGGACCACCCGGCCATATAAATATTGTATAGTTCTTGTGCCATCTATGCTATCAGTCAGTACGTTTACATGAATACTTGAGTACTTGACTTGAAATCCACGTGAAGCTCAGGTAGGGCGGTTGATTGAATTAATTCAAATTACTTGACTTTAATTTTTTCTGGTTTTTAATTTTTCCAATTACTTAAGTTGAAATTTACGCGTTGAATGAGCGTTTTCATGCTATTTTGATTACTTCAGGCATACTTCAAGTATTTATGTAAACGTACCGACTGTGGTCAGGCACTCTGTGGTTGACAAAAAGTCTCTCTCAAGCTCACTTACATCGAGTTTTAAATACCTTGAAGTTAATACTTTGTACGTAATAACAATAAAATCTATTTCTAATACACAACGCTCCTTTTTTTCTCTAAATAACTAACTTGCTACCATGGAAGATATGTATCAAGTGAATTAAATTGGCAATCTTTTAGACCCCTGCAATACAATCCTTAACACTTCCAAATTGAGTAAATTGATCACATTAGGGGTGCTCACCACAGTCATGGAGGCAAACTTTTCTTTTGTAATCGTCTTTGAATCCATTAATAAATCTTTGAAATTATCTCCTTTATGGATAGTTTAAGTGGAAATAATCAAGCATATGGATTTTACACATTTCACTACTCTTTATAATCTCGATGCTAGTAAATATTTGCTAGGATATGCTAATAATTCAATAAAACACGAAAGGCCAAAAGGACATCAACTACCTCTTTCTATATAGCAACGGTGGGCAAATGTGACTCTCAGAGTCGCATGCGGCTCTTCCTTGAGCTAATTGCGGCTCCCATGCGACATTGAAATTCGCTTCTTTATTATTTCAGAACTTTCTTCACTGAATTTTTTTAAATGAAAAAGTTATGTATTTTGTGATATGAATTTTATGTTGTGTTTATGCTGGTTTTTATCCCCAGATATTTTGTAGCAATAATTCTTTAAATGAGTAATGCTATTATTTGAGTTTTTTTTCATGTTGCATATCATAAGAGTGACCAGTTCTCGCTTCGCAAAAAAGACGAAACATTGTTTTCGTTTTTATTTTTCAATCTCGTTAAAACAGAGTATCTATCGATCGTTATTCTTAGTGAGAAATGCCAAACGGGTTTGTTAGATGACAATCATTAGGTAAGAACTATTTCGAATATTCTACCGAATATCAACAAAATAATTTATCAGGAAACAATATTACAATTTTTTTTAGGAAACGTAAATATATACTATTAAAAAGTCCCTCATTAAACCCTTCAACTAAACCCAGACGTGCGCTCATCAGTCACAGATGCAAATAAATCAAATCGGATTTTGGGAATGCCCAATGAAAAGTTTCGAGTGCGTACATGATAATCCTGTTTTAAAATAATTTTGTGGTGAGCGCACTTGAACAAGAGCGAGAAGCATACTTTGTTTTGAATTTGAATTTTAGTTTGTTTTCTTTTTTGTTGTAGGTGGATCCAAATTTCAGTAATAGTTTTTCTATCAGCCAAATGTCCTATTTCGTGTTTTTTCTTATTTCAAAAAATCTGGTAGACTTTTTTATCAAGAAATTTAAGCTTGTGATGTGTAATTTTTCCGCAGCGTAAATTTATTAATTTGTTTGTTTCAATTTCAAACTTTGTATACAAATTTACAAAATTCTTTAATTAACGTAACCTCAGAAACTATCAAAAACGAAAATCCGAACTACAAAATAAGAAATGGAACCTTTCAAAGCAATTGGATCCAAAAATTATCTTTTATTTACAATAATGGTGTGTCTTATTTGTAAAGTTGCAATTGCACACTACCCGCACAAACGAAGTAAATCATTCCCAATTTCAAACTCAATATCCACTCAATTCAAAATTGCGAACAAAGAAACTTAAGTTGTAACCTTCCGACCAGTTATATATACATCTCAGCGTGGCCGCTTCTCGACCACTCAACTCAGCGAGGCAGATGACTGGTCATGGCTACTTTATGTCCCTTTTAAGGTTGTTGAGGGACAATGGAGGTTGATCTTTAGGCGAGCACGGTACAGGCTTCTTGCCGGCTCAAGCTCAGGGCTGGGGTAAGTTCTTGCTCGCTGTTCAACCACCTTTTACTGTACCGCTCTAGAAGAATGATTAAAATAGGAAGAAAACAAGATGGAGAAAAAAAACTGAAATATAGGAATACGGACCCCACTCTGAATGATAGGACCCTCCCTATTACTCGAAACTCATCCCACTGCCCCACTCACCAAACTCAAGGAGAGATTGCCAACTACATCCGCCTCCTGGCATCTCGATCTTCCCAAAACCCCAACTGGACCCAGCACCAAACGAAAACTATTATTTAGCCTATTGCCATGTTATTTTATTTAGAACTCAAAGACAAAAAAAAAATACAAAAAAATTGTAGGTACATATATATCTAGATATTAAAATTTTTCTGCTGTTCGGGTTACATATCTATATATCAAAGAAAATGAGGGAATAAAAAAGAACGATTTAGGAAAGAAGAAAACCACTTACGCTAATAAAAACAAAAAAAAAAGAAATCTTAGCACTATTATAAAATAAACCCATAAAAAAAAAATATGCTCTCATATAGACTAAATTCAGGAAAAAAAATAAATAAATAAAAAAGAACCTTTACATTACACTATTAACTCCATACACGAATATTCAATGACAAATCAACCTAAAACTGAAAACATTACGCTATATGACAGTACCTATATATGTTACACATCATAAATAAAGCACAAAAAAAACTCAGAATGAAAATTTCACTGCTATAGCCTATATATGCTCTGCGAAGATAAGAAAAGAGAAAAACAAAAAAAACACCCGACTATTCTCTTATTACACAAATGATAAGTGCGTACTTACATAACAATCCCCCGGCGATGAAGCGCTTCAGCGACCTGGTGAATATTGATAAAAAATAAAATAAAATAAAAAAACCAAAGGGAATATTCGGGTTGCTGTTGTTTCCCCTCCCTTCCCTCTTCTTTTCCTTCTCGTTCCCTAACTGATCCCCTATCTTCCCGCGACGGTGATTAACAGATAGGTTGATCCGTGGAGAGAAATAAATCCGAGAAAGCTTGAATGCTCAGGTAGGTGGGTGCGAAATCTGGTCTCAGGTAAGTTCCGGCGCACTTCACTGCCGATTTTGCTTTCTTGGATTCCCACAGTACCGGTCCAGACTCTGTCACCTGGTATATGTATATAGTAAAAAAAAACTTCACTGAGGAATTACACTCTCGACAGAAAAGTAATTTCACCTCACCTTATAGCTCAGAAAGATGGCTTATATCACGCTTGGTGATAGTTGGGTGCAACCACAAAACAAATTGATTTTGATGGACTTCCCGTGTCGTCTACTAGTACTGGAAATCTTGTAAACTTTTACACACACGCATAAAGCCCGAATTCCGGTATTTATTCAAAACCACAACCGAATTTATTCTGGTACTTCGTGCGATTTTAGTACATTCACTTCACTATTTAACTTTGATGATAAAATGCTAGCCGCGTGCCAGGTAGTAAAAAAAAAACCCAAATTCAAAGGCTTGAGTTGTTCCCGGAGAAGTTCTTACTTCTAACGACTCACTTTACAATGTGAGGATCTCGATCGTCGCATGTCTTGATTCCCCAAAGAAGCGATACGAGGTAAATGTTCTAAAGTGCATTGCACTGTATCGATCAGCACCTTTTGTTGGGTGATCGGAAGTGCCTCTCGAATTGCACTTTGTTAAGCGCAGTTTTTCTTAACAAAGCCCATTTAATGCATGATTTCTGAGGGACAGAAAAATACATTTTTTTTTGTTTTTTTTTTTTTTTTTTTTTAGTTTTAAATTTAATTTCCGCTTGAACTTTCGATGCGAAAACCAAATTAGTTCCTCTCTTCTTTCTTTACATTAAGAAAACAAATTTGTCGTTTAATCAAAGTCTGGATTAAAATGAGACTGACCAAAAATGAATGATTAACCCCCAAGAAAAAAAAATAGATATTTTTTTCTAATAGAGAGATTATAGCCGTTACAAAGTCATTGCAATCAGTGTTTCGTAAGCAACAAGAACTCTTGCCTCCTTTTAGTCGCGAAGATGACAGAGCTAATTTTTTGATAGCTTGGCATATTGCTTGTCCATAACTGCCTAAATTGATCGCTCAGGTTCCTAACTATGTGGCGCCGTACAACTAAACGTTGTATAAGTGAAATGTTAGACTTACTAGCTCTTATCGATACAACTCACGGTGTCGATGTCAGAAATATTCACTTGACGAAGTAAGATACAGCTTTGAATTGCCTTGTGATAAATTTGTAAGTGTTGCGACTGACGGTGCGCCTACAATGTTGGGAAGAACCACGATCCAATTGGTATTTTAAGCAACAATCCTGAAATTCCTCATTTTCTACCTCTTCACTGCATAATTCACCGCGATCAACTGATAGCGAAGTTTACTTCAAATACGATTTTTTTAGAACAGTTACGGTTAAATTATGAAACAGATGAATTGCCCAGTGATCTCTCCTTATAGTCATTTTATAACGTTTTCCTTTTGCAATTTGTGGAACTTCACAATCCTATCATAACATTTGCAAAAGAAAAATGAAAAAACTAGCCAGAATTAGGAAATGGAACTGGTTTCATGTTCCTTACCATTTAAATGGAAAAAATTATTATTGATTTGTCAAAATTGTTCTTCGTGCTTAACTTCGGCAGTTTGTGTATGACTTTGAGAGTAGACTAGTTAATCACTATCGACGAAGAAAAGAAGAACAGTTAAATAAATATAAGGAAACAAATGACGAATTGAAAACTTAGGTTTGAAGATTTGAAAAGTTTTAAATCTACATTTGCATATTTTGTGAGCCCATTTATTTATAACATTATTGAAGATGAATTTCCAATTACTGAATGTTTTCTTTTTTAAAAAGCGGTTCGGGAATTAGAGTTATTAGAGATGAAATAGGTTCAAGTATTGGAAATGTAGCACAAATCTATTTTTATAATTGCATTTTGGAAACTCGCGCAACAATCATTATATCCAAACTTAAAGAAGCTACTTGCTGTCTAATTTCATTTTTTTTAGTTAAATACTATGGTGTGGGTCTTCATAATATATAGAAAATCATCATACGGTTCTCATTGATCTAATGCGTGCCCACCCCTGCTATATAGCATATTTATCCTTCATGACAAATACATCTTTCTAGTCACACTCAATAAACAAAGAAAAAATTAGAAAACTTACTCCTACGCGAAGGGTGTATAGACGTCAATAATTCAAAGAAGCCAGGCATGACTTTAGTTGAAATCATAGTAAAATGATACTAAGAACCTTAATTTAACGACTTCCTAGCCATTGGTGCGGTGAACATTTATTGCCCACATTCCACCATAGTATGCAAGCAATAACCAAACGAAAGCATCGACCCAATCCAACCGTACGAGCTACAATTAGGTCTTATACTGTTAATTAATGTTCGGATCAGGCCACACGTATTAATCTGAGGATTACGTTGTTGGTCGCCATAAATCACACTTCTTTGCCAAAATTATTGGGATAAAGCTGGAGTTATATTTATGACCATTGATTTTTCAGAAAATCTGGTCGGTCCGAAATTTTGTACCTTCATACATATATACAAATATTAGGAATTAACGCCCCTACAACTCCGAAATCTTCATAGTCGTAGATTCTGTAATGAATTTTTGCCTTTTTTTCAGTTCGTATTTTTGTATTTGCCAGAACGAGAAATATTATTGAAAGTCATGATGCGACCTTCTAATGTTGAAGCCTATAATCCAAATAATCTTTTTGTCTCTAAATCAGCTTATCCTCAAAGGACAATGACAACAAGAAAGTAATAACAAAAGCTCAAATTGGACACTTTGCAGGGATTAAGACGTAAACCATTTTGCAGGCATCTAGGCGGCTGGTTACCGGCTGGTAACAAAAGTAATCATGAATTGTACAAATTAAAGTTAATAGATGAATGGCTGCTAGAGGATGGGGTCCCATTTAGGGCCATTGCGTATTCAGGTTTTTGAGAAGGCCTCCCAGAGACCCGACAAGAACATTTAATGTGTAATTATCAGATTTTTGAAATTGTTTTGTACATAACAGTCCAGATACGACAGGTAGTATAATATATGAATCTCTTCGGCTGGTTTAAACTACCTACAGAGAAAGGTACATTTAAGAGACTCACCATGCGTGTAGTATAATTAGTTGAAGAACATGTTAATAGATCAAATTGAAGATTCAAGGAGTTTCTTTTTCCTATTTTATTGCAAGAAAGATACACCTACAAGCTTTTATCTGCCCATCTACCTAGGAACTGATATGGTATCTTCCGGTTATTTGAATAGTTTTGACCTTTCGAAAAAAAAACCTGTCCATGAAATTTTACCCATGATAAATGACTTGCTTTTAACAGAGTCTCTTTTATTTTAATAATGGGAACGGATGAGGATTTCAATGTTTTTATTTTTTTAATTATCTTGCGATTGAAAAAGAAAAAACTTTGAGTGACAGAGTTGAGATTGTGGGTCGACCTGAATTAAAGGCTTGTACTTATAACTTAAAAAAATATAATTATTACATATATTCCTACGATAAAATAACCATTATAGATTAGTTTTGAAATTAAAAAGCCCTGAAGAATTTGTTGCGACTTTAATGTTTCATTTTCATAGTTTCATATTACCAAAAACATTCCGAATGTACTTCAATCAATTTATTACGCATAACTATGTTACATTATTCTAATATAACCTTAACTATCCTAACTAAATATTTACATTACTGGATTTACTCATGTATGTTAAACTAAACGAACACTTGCCAGCAACTGACCACAACAGACAAGTGGCAGGCCTTTTCTAAGTAATCGAAGTAGAAGTGTTTTGCTAATTGCAATAAACTTTTACATCAGTTAAAACCACTAACAAGCAGCTGCAGAAATTGATGTTAAAGGAACGACAATGAAGAACTTACTTCCCGTGTGAGGGGAGAGTCTTGCAATTGTCGATATCTTAACCAACGTGGATCTGGATTCTGGGTAACAACAATAACACCGAGTAAACGTGACAGATTTAAGATGAACAAAACATTTATGGGACACCAGCTGCTTTGGGATAAATATAGTAACATCAACATTGCATTATAATAATGATAAAATCCAACAAATCACCAATCATAAATTCGCTCTACATCTCTCATTGGACATGGAACTAAATTAGTGTTTCTTGACCAGAGCATCATATAAACCTATAATAATAGGTGGAATTGAAACCCCTCCGAGGTAAGCGTTATCCATAACAGACCTGGGCATTTTTCAATCGACTAACAATCATCATTAATTTAATCGATTAAATTTTCAATCGATTAAAATATTAATTGGTTCCCTCAATTGATAATTCAATCGATTGCAAATTTAGTTGACGTCCTCGATTGAAAATTCAATCGATTGAAATTTTAGTTGGCCAGACAATTAACGGGTTAGTGGAATAAAATTTCAATCGACCAAAAAGTCAATCGGCATTCCCGATTAAAAATGTAATCGATTAACATTTCAATCCGATTGAAAATGTAATTGATTGACAAATCGGTAATTTACGATTGATCACATTTTTATAAAAGGAAAAAGACGCACATAGAAAAATGATATGATTTATTATTATTGTTACATCATTTGTCGGGTTTATTTGACTAGATAATTATGGTTAGCTTTGAGGATCCACGATCCTCAAAGAGGTCGTCGGTAACGCTGCCATAACGTGCAATGTTTACCATTAGACTAGATGTCAAAATTTTAATGTGATATATCTGGACACCGCGCTAAATTTTACTTTTCCCCAACTCGATTCTAGGCCTTAGTATTAAGTACTATGCCGAGTTGAGAATGCAGAGTAGCGTAGAGCTCAGAGGGGTGCCGAGAGGGGCGAACGGAACCGCTCCCGAACCCCTCAAAAGTCAATTAACGTAATTTACAATTCAGGAATAAAATGTAATCTGTTTATTATTACAAAGCCCTATAAAATAAAATAAGACTGTTAAATATAAAATATGAATATGAAATTAAGATTCCTCACCTCCACAGTCATGGCGGGGCGGGCCTAGAGTTTCGCGAAGGCCTTAGCGGACAACAAAGGCGGTACATAGCTACTGTAATGCACTTGGTCCTGTAGAGTGTCATATATCGAAATAATGTAATTTCGAGATAATCGTGTTTCTTATGTTCAAATTGTATTTTTTACACCACTATATTCTCTGCAACACCGATATTTGTAAAATTAATGGTCTTTCTAGAGGAAAAGTGTGAAATAATTCTGTATTGTTGATAAATCTTGTAACCAAAAATATCTTACTAAAGACATTCTACGCGATCAAGTGCGGTAATTTCTCCTATAGGGGAAACTGTTGAATATGATACAGAAGAAAATCGACGAAAATTAGGTAGTTGCCGCATTTACCGGGAAATGTATCAGTTTCGTGTTAGGACGTCTACATACATATCAAACTTTTCTATTTAAATGAAGGTTCCATTACAACGTTTCAAATAAGCACTAATTGTATATTTTTTAAGTTTTTACTCGCGATGGCTATCTTTGATATTATGAGACTGAAAGTCAATTTACTTCTTTTAGTAGTGGGATAAGCATACAAAATTTCAAAATTAAGCGAAATTTAGTGGGGTACAAATCACACATCTGAGGAATAGATGCCGGAGCAGCTATAACATACGACCTAATTAGAATTTACCTTTCTTTTTTTGGATTCAAAAATCAAAAATTTATAGATATTGAAACTGATTGCAATTTGCAAAATTGCAAATGTACGTAATTTCGGTTCGAAGGTTGTTTTGTAAATTCGCTGTTAGTTTCAGGCAAACATACACTACACGTCGATACTTATAATCGCCGCAAATTATAAATTTGTATGGCTTTAGATTCTTTTTAAAATTTTGTAAAAGCGGCACAAATTGTGCGGACAGTAATGAAATAAATAAATCTTTTTCATTCTTTATAAAATTATGATTAATTTATTGAAGATAAAGAAAACAGTGGATATATCATATCGAAATTTTAGCAGTTAAAACTTGAATTTTGAGATCTTCAAAAGAAGCAGCTCTTAAGTATTTAGATGGGCCCACGACAAGACCTTAAAGCACTATTTTTCCGAACTTTTGGACTTGGACACCCAAAACGAAATCCTGGGTGCGCTACTAGTAGAGTCGCATAGAGTGGCAACTGGCATCCTTTTTTTTACACGCAGTACTGCATATGGCCATTTATCTATGGTTCTAATTAGAGCAGAGTAGAGCTGCATGAAAATAGGTTCTGTTCCTATTTTCACGCTGCCATTTCCGAAAGTTTATAAACTGGAATTTCGAACTATTAGGATGTGGATTGCTCCATAATTTCTTTTTGTCATAACTAACATGTTTCCATGATATTTCCTGATTTAATATTTTTTAGGAATGCTAATAATAAAACAAGAACTATTTGTTGCAAACTTCATAGCTTAAAAACCATACACATATGTTAATTTTTGTCTCCTTTTCGAATTTCTTATTTTGACACCGACAGTTGTTTGCTTGTTTCTCGATTTGACATTGTTATAACGTTTTGTGTTAATTTTAAAGTTCGAATTTGACTCTGTGTTGCATTGTGAACACCTTCGCTCTCTACTCGACGCTCACTCTGCTCCCCTCTGCTCCACTCTTCATTATGAATTCGGCATTAGAAATAAACTAATTCGCATGAAAGTCAGGAATTGCTTATATTTGTATCATCTGAATTTTGTTGTTCTGAGGGCGCCACATGTTGATAATTTGATCCAGGACGAGCGACCGTTACCCCTGCTCCTTCCCTAGATACGCTTTTGACTCTATCCTACCAACCTATATCTTCATCAACATTATAGTTTTTTTTTCAAGTTTTTTAGGTATCCATATCAACTTTATCTTAAGAAGTTAAATAGATTTTGAGAACAGTTTCTATTAACTTGAAAAGTATGTACGCTCAGGAATCGGACTCCTTTTGTTACATATTCTATCACGGTTGTTAGACTTTCAACCAAAATTGCCAATATTTTTGCTCTAATGTTTTTTTCTTATTTGCATAACACCCTTTCTTTTGTTCCTTTCCTTCCCAAAAGATTAAAATCTGGAATCGTTAGACATATTTTTTATATCAACCCATAAGGAGGTCAATTAAGGCTCTTGCTATGTGAGCTTTTTCTTCCTCTTGCTGAAACGGTGTTCGCAACTCCGTCCTCTAATACTTATAAGAAAAAAATGCACGATCGTATCGATCACAGATAATGAAATATCAAAATTAATATCTGGACATATTTCATATATAAGAAAATTAAATAATGATTGGAAATCATGCTGTTACGGCTAATTGACTTACAAAAAGACCATAAATGTAAGTTTAAATCTTGTTTTGGAAAAAAAAAACATTAAAGGTCGATGTCTGATAATTCGAAGCACAGTTGACATCTTAATGATAGCATGAAAATAAACAGTAATATCCTCTCTACACGTGTATTTCATTTACCTACAACTATACAAAACACTCTGACAATTTCGCTGAACTCCCAGTACTAACCTACAAAAGGAAACCCCAGTGGCAAAATTGACGAAATTGCTTGATAATCTAATTTATACCTTCCTTTTAAATGCTTGACGCACTTCAATCATTTATCCTCACCTTATTGCTGAAAAGAAGCATTTCAATTCAAATCGAACACAAATGTTCAACATAGGCGGGGTAAACAGCAGGAATTTTCTGAAACACAAATGATGGCAATCGTCCACCCTCCTTCCTCATGAACATGGACAGGAGCCTTTGACGGTACAAAATGTCAGATGTCAAACTTTCATTGAAAGCAGCTCCTTTCTCTATCGGAAAGACCCAATAAAGGAAGGAAGCCACAAATCACCCCAAACAATGACAAGAGAAGTTGGCTAGTTATATATGCACGTAGGTATGTATAAGTGTGAGGGAAAGTATGTATACGACGTATATCTTTCTGCCCTTACCCTCTAGTTCTGTAAAAGCGACTAAGTATTATCCCAGTTCGCCTTAAAGGGTTCGTCGATTGTCTTTTCAAATATATTTTCAAAAGCTATTGAAGGTCTGTTTAAGGCTAAGGAAAATTTTTTTTTTCGTTTTTTTAAATACATTTATCCATGTTCACATAGGTCCTTTCTACCATGTTGTAAAATGTACACTAAAATACAAACAAAGTCCAGACGAAATACTGCCAAATTTTCCGAATTATTATTATTATTTTTTTAATTCATGGTATGTTGCGCCAGAAACTTAAATTTTACAATGGTCGCGAACTTAGGAGCTCGTTTTTCCCATTTTTTTCATTTCCGACTTATTTCGGGTTTATTGTCCTTTCGTTAACTCTTTTAATGCTTCTATGGTGCGCAACAAAGAAAGCCGTAAATGAGAACATTGTCCTCTCTCTTCTTACAAATATCAACAACAACAACAAACAGCAAAACAAAACGAAATCCCAAAAAAAGACTTATAAAACCTGCTGACATCTTTTAAATTATTCCAAAGTAGTTTTTGTTATACGGCTGCACTTAAAAGCATTTCCTCTCCCGCTTTTCTTCTTTACAACCTAAATGGGTGCGAAAACAATGCCCTGTAACCCCTGCGACGAAAAAGCCTTTGTCATATGAAAAATTGCTTTCAGATCGATGAATGAAAAAAAAGGACTATACGAAACACTAGAAGAGCTGATGATAGTGTTCTTCAGTTATTCACAATGCCATTTCCTCACTGTATTCGATTAAAATCTTTTTCGAGGGGGTGATGGGTATGTACATATCCGATAGGTGTATAGCACCCCTCATTGATATATAGCACGAAGCGTGCCATTAATTATTTATAGTATGCCATTGTTGTACTTCCCATCGAACGTCGCCGGTTCAAAACTATTGTGACACGAGATGATTCCATGGTGAATTTGTTCACACCAGGTTCAAGGGGACTCTACCATCGACCTGTCAAATTATTATTTAAAAACTCCGCCATGCACAAAACTGGCCTGGGAGTTCTTTTAATTAATTGTGAAAAATCGTCTTTTTTTTCTCTTCTTGTAAAAAGAGCTCTTTTCCTCTTAGATTTTCTTTTTCGCTTTATATTAGTGAGTAATTGACTTAATTTAGGTAATTGTTCAAGCTATTGAGTCCTTTTGGCGCATGTAGATGCTTACGTGACAGAAAAGAGGCAGTGTTCGAATTGATATATTTGTATAAGTGTGTACTTTTATTAAAAGTATAGTTGTGTAGGTATGTACATATGCCATAAGTAAATTTTGTAATTTATTGATGACAAAACGTTTTTCCGTAGCTTGTGAATGCTGGTGTACATAGCAACAAGCAACATTTATGAAAATGTAAACTCAAATATATGTAACTATGTATTTGGTTGGGGAGGGGATAGGCTATTGCGTTTTCCTTAACAACGGTAAATTTCTACATGAAGGAAAAATGGATAAAACTCTTGAATTTTCTTCGTTGTAAGCACGTTACATTTTTTTTCAGCTAGTGACTAAGCTAGACAAGAATTTACAAGGAGAGGGCCAAGAAACCTCCCAGTTTTACCTGTATCTGATCAAAGCCTGATTATTTACTAATTTCGTTAACGCAGCGAGCCAAACTGTATCTGGGTCTCTGACACTAGAGGACTATACTCCTCTTGGTCCAGCGAGATTTCTTACCAGTATACAGTAGCTATGTACATATATCTCGGTAAACTCCACGTTCGTGGTAACACATAATCATTTTCTAGTTTTAAGTACACACTTTAGTATAAAATAAAACCGTTTAACTTGAAATTATTTTTAGTTATTTTATATATATTGTTCCCACGAGTAGTGCGCATCTCAAGTTCAAAGACGCAGGTACCCCTACAGCATTAAGGTGAATTTCCATTACTGCGACATTCATATTTTGCAGATAATTAAAGCGAGATCGTGACATGTAAAACTATTACAAGAGTGAAAGAATACGGTTTTATTGTTTAGGATTGAGGAGTTTCTAGAAATTTACGTTAGGACTGAACAAGATGGCATGCACTTTATTGCAGACTAAATAATAAAAATGTTGCCTTGATCGTCTGGACCGGACAGACTCGTTTGCATCAACAGGTGCACCAACCGTTAAGTGATCGATATGAAATCGGATAAATTAGTAGGTGCAATGCACTCAATTATTTAGTTGATAAATAACAGACAAAAAGATTTTTTTTCACTTCGTTTGTACATGGTGCACTATAAGTTGGATCCCGGATCTCAATTATAAAGGCTCCGTGGTACGAAGTTCATGAGATTCGGTGAAGTTGAAATAGTTGAAAAGTCCTCAGATTTGACGTGCAAATTAATTAATTAGGTTGCGGACGAAGAAGGATTTTACATTTCCACCCTAGACCCAACATACTTCCCTCAATACAGTAAAGGAGAGTTACAAAAGGAAGCTAAGTTCCCAAAGGAAAAAAGAAAAAAGGTTTTAGAACAGATTAAAAATGTTGCATTAAATTGACAATTACTAATCATTTATTTGCTAATAAGGTCTTTTTTTACGGTTCTAAATACAATTAATAAATATGTACTTACAAAAAAAGAACAGCCGTTTTGAAGCCTGGACCTTCCGCTCAGAGGTAAGAGCAGTCGCCCCTCTTACCACTGAGCTAACGAGACAGAAGATTTTTCCTGTTGTATTTATTAACTATAACTAGAATATTTTTTTTCTATCTTGTATTTATTAATTTAACTTAAAATCGTAAAAATAAAAGTTCTGAGCAATTCTTCTATTCCATCTATGACCGATTCTAAAATTGTAAGTTAGTGTCCAATAGTGGACAAAATAAAAATAACTAATAAAGTCTAACAAGATTACTAAATCTGATTAATATCTATGCAAAATTATTACAAAAGAGACAAAGCTAGTCTTCGTCTGTAATGGAAAGGGGTCTGCTTGGTAGTCTAACGAGCTGATAAGAATTTAGGGTAGAACAGTTTTTTAATACATGAACTATAATGCTCTGTCGCTTTTTGAATCCAGCAGAGATAAAGTCGAGACAGAAAGATGTGCCTGTGCTTTATTATCCCGATCAATGTGCGGTGATTAGAAAACTCAGTGTTTGTCTCTGCTGCCCCTTCAAAGATACCATGGGTACTATAATGTAAGTAAGAGATGTAATCTGATATATGTTAATAGATTACTACTTGATAACGTGCAAAAGATGGTTTGTTTAGGGTTCACTTGCACCTTTACATCGTGTTCTCAACGTGCATTTTAATCTATTATCGGCTTACACCCATTCTGCCATGTTGGCCAGAGGAAAGCAACGGCTAGTGTACGTCGAAGGTAAAAGTCATATGATCATATTTCTTCAGGTGTGGGATATCTTAACATTATCAGCAGGTCCCCATTAAAGATGTAAATGCTCCAACGTTTGTTAGGCTTCGAAAGAGATTACGAGGTAACCATTAACGAGAGAAACCAGATATTAGACAGATGACTCTAGCTCCCGCAAAGAATTTCATATCTGATTTACTGACGAATCCAGAATGGACAAAGAAACAGGTGCAGGGTGGTGGGTTCAGCAGTGGAACACTCCATTCCATACAGGAACTGCAACAAATTTAATATCTACATTTGCTCAGACATCCAAGCTGCGAAGGAGTCCTTCAAGCTCTCTCTTCTCCAGCCGTGCAAACTAATTTTAGCAGAAATAGGCAAATGTAATGGCTAACTGTGTCGAATACGCGAAGAAGAATGCGAAACCTCCAAGCATATCATATACGAGTGCCATGCCATTACAGTTTTGGCTGCAAACTGCTGGAGAAACATGTATCACACCAAATAAGGTTTGCAAGTTGAATCCTAATACAATCATCGACCTAATGAAGAAGCTAGATTTACCCTACCCGCCTTAGAGGAGGACACAATGTATAAACTATGGTCGCGGGGAATATTGATCTAGTCGCTCCTACTCTATTCTTAAGCTTAACCGTAACATATGTCTTACTTGAAACAGATCAAACATATGCTGCTCTAATCCTCTTTACGTCTATCACAGCGCACCGTATTCAATCCAAACGACATGGATGGTTTGGTAATATCTTAGTTCTTTTATAAAATCTTAATCGAATGCGGTGGCATAAAGTCTACTTTCATGAGTCTTTCTGGTGATGAGAATGATGAATTTATTTTAAATGTGCTTTACAAAAAAACGCAATTTTATATAACGAAAACTTCGTAAACTCATTTATCAGAACCACTTACTCTTTTATTACCAGATAATTGGATTATCCCTTGGCTGGTAACAATAATGATTAAGCCGCAAGAAGAACATTAACTATACAAATTCTAACCCTTTTCGCATTAAATTCAATCAGGGAACATAACGAACTGTAAAAAATTCGATTTGTTAACGACCCTTTTTAGCAAACCATCCATTCCTAATCATCACCATTCAATTATCTTGTGACGTTAAAAAAAAACCATTTCCCAATAGATCATCCAGCCACAAAGAAAAATCCAGAGTTACACTCGTTGCCTTTACCCTACTGTGTTGCCCGCAAAGGATACAATTTGTAACTAAAAGTCAATCTACAGTTTGGTCAGCAATCTGCTCGGCGTATAAACCATTATGTCCCACCTATACCCTTCTTTTAATCGTAAACAGTCCTCCCAGCCCTTTTTTTTACAAGCGTATATGTTTGTATTTTCATATCTTTACTGATTTCAGTGCCACCATTATACGTTAGATTGCAAGGATTAAATCACCCCTTGGTTGCAGGAGTACGTACTCAAATTACATGCAGTTCAGCTGGTGCGCGACCCTCACCACAGATTATATGGAACAAGGGTGGACTAATGATGAGGGGCGCCACACAAACGGTAAGTCTTAAAGTAACCGCATATATTCCCAGCTTTCCCTGAGTGTTTTGTGATATCAATCTTCTCCTGTTTCAGACCTCATTAGACGGGAACGTAACTATATCGGAATTGGTGTTTGTTCCTGTACCCGAGGATAATAGCAAACAAGTAATTTGCTCGGTGACATCTGATTCACTGCCGGCTGGCATCACCGGGGTATTTCTGAACGATTCCAGGACACTTGATGTAAAACGTATGTATTTTGCCACAGGGATTATTCGTTTTTCTGTTTATTTCCTCAATTCTTTTTATGTTTTAAAGCAAGGAGTACTGTATTTTCGTTTCTATTCACAGATGCACCGATAGTTTTACTTAATCTGGGCGCACCACTCGATCCAAACAAACTGATGAAAGGCTCTGATGTCTACTTGGAGTGCGACATAAAAGCGAATCCTGCGGCTAAAAAAGTCGAGTGGTATCATAATGTATGCACCCCCTTTTCTAACATCTTTATTACATTTTTTTATCTCTCTTAACACTTACCCAACCGTCTTACAAGAGTCCCGAAGGGACATAATTCTCAAATGGCTCGTTCATCCCATACCAACCTTAATCCTGTTTTATCATACACCATATGGTCCATGGAGCTTGTTGTTGAACCTCGTTTGCATAAATCAAATCCGTCTTTTTGTAGACCCGGACAATGTTTGTTTTTAGGGTTAATACTCTGTTCAATTGGCACTTGGGAGCATAGACAAACAGAATGTAGAATATTTTCGGGATCAGAAACAAAAGGGGAGTCCTCCAAACTGAGCTCAGTCAGCGCAAAATTATTAATTGCTCGAAGGTCTTTTACAGTGCATTGTTGATCCTTCTTAATCAGCAGAATATATGTGTAGATGATGATGATGACGCTGATGATGACATATGGCGTAGGGATCTTATGACTGTTCAAGTTCCATGTTAAATTGTGCTTTATGTCTCTCGAAGACACACTGAATGGGCGGCGGTGGTGGTGGATAATATAGTAGACATAACGTGAATGGTGTACCCTAGCACTACTCTATAGATGAAAATAGTGAAGTTTGCACAAGGAGTCAATTGAATTCGTAAGTAACTTAATGGAAGAATGGCTTTTAACATTTTATGTTACTTAAAAATGGTATGGCGTAATGGCTTTAGGCATAACGTAAAAGTTTTCAACAGCTTAATTTTTAAGTGTAAACTTACGTGACACAAAAAGCTGACAACTTATTATAATCGCCACCGTTCTCCTCGATAAATACATAAGACGAGAAAAATTCTAACAACTTCTTTTGAACGTGAGCCAAAATGACTTGGACTAAATGAATAATGATATCTTGGTTTTTCGAGAACAACGATGTAGTAGAGAATTCACATACCATATAGGAAAGTCGATAAGAGGTCGTCAGAAAAAAGAAGCCTGCACAATTAATGCTAATATGACTTAGTGTTATCGTCGCATAATGGAAAAAGCCTCTATAATCTGTTAGAAAATCAAAATCAAAAATATAGGAATAGTGTGATATAATCCCCAGCTAAAAAATCAGCTCTAACTTCATTATTTGGAAGTTTTGTAAGAGAATTAGTACCTACTGCGCTCCTGCAGATTTAGAAATTTGACAAAGCGAACTGTTTAGCTCCAACAGAAGTAGCAAGAAAAGACACTAAGGACGAATTCTATACGCGACTGAATGAGATATCGTTTGTTTAATATTGGCCTTGCAAATATAATCTGAAAATAAGGTATGAGCCCATCGTAACGGTGATATCATTGTAAGATCTGCATATCCGTGGGCCGAAGAAGTTGAATGCAGATAAACTATGTACACGGCTGTCACTTATATATAAAATTTTATTTTAGTGTGTGTCCGAAGCTACACAGTCCTCCCTATTGCTAGAGCATGATGTTTAGAATTGCCCGAGTATGGAACTCTCAGTTCAAAGTTTCAAAACCGAAAACATTTTAATCTATATAATATAAGGAACAACACCAAATGAGGTTACCTTCTCGTTCCACATGGATCATATGAATCTGAATCTATGTAGATGTCAAGATGTTTAACTTGCAAAATATGTATGTCACTGGTCCAAGCTCTCGTTTCTTGGCGTTGAGTTCGAAGCTTGTCTTCGTCTAATTCACCATAATTACATCATGGCCATACTCTTCAACACCACTATTGTCACACATACTTAAATACCATGATAAAAGAATGAATATGCATATGTGCATTATGGTAAGTAATGGATAAAGTATGCCACCTGACATACAAATTGTCTTCAGGATCATCGTGGTTGACTACCCAGCTGCATAGGTCTTAGAATCTGACTATAATTTTGACGAACTTCCTCTTCGCGCAGAAGACTGCAAGGGTTCCCATGTCAAAAGTACTGTAATATCCATGAGCGTTTCTAGATTGAAAAGCCTACAATGGTCATCTGTATCGATAATCACTCAGGTATCCTGGCAACTTATAAGGCGGGTTCCCATATTATGATAAAGAATTTTTCAATCAACGCTATTTTCATTTGATTATTTTTAGAACAATGATGAAATATGCGCGTGCAGACATTAAGAAGTGGCACAGGAAGCCGATTTAGACTTTTACATTACAACAGCATGAAAAAACACTAAACTTATGAATTATGAAAATTTGGCGCTAAAAATGTTTATACAAAAAGAAACTATACACGCCAGCAGTGAGTGTGTAATATGACGAAGTCTTCCCACGTAAGTGGTCTCCATCATTGGGAGGAACAAACTAATATGAAGCGAAAGTATGATAGTATGGATTCGAATCGCAACGGTGACAATGCTTATGTTTTCTAGTTTCCACGATCTATACAGAGTGCCCATGATAGATATATTAATATTTCTCAGGGTGATAACTAAGATCAAGATAAGCTAAAAACAAACGGAAGATGGGTGGGTGGGTAATGAATACTTAACAGTCCTTGGTAGGATTGGAGCTGTCCAAAGTTTCATAAAATTCGGCTATTCTCATTTCCTTCTTCGTCTTGAAACAATTTATTTAACAAAATCAAAATTTCGCTGAATTAAATAGTTTCAATCTATTTTTTTTCTCCAATAACTCTCCACTTTCTTAACGCGATTTTAAAGAACTGGAAGCCTTAGATTACAATATCTCACACAATCTGTATCCAAAATGCAATTCTGCTTTCACTTCCCAACCTCCTGCTTCATCAAATTTCAGTGAAAAACTCCATAGAATTTTCACAGGAATAGAAATGCATAAATGGGTTGATTTTAGGTATAGGCAGAGTATGATAGGAATTCTAAAATTCGGAAGGATAAACTAACGTTGATAACGTTTTTAAAAAAATAACCGGCCAAGTGCGAGTCGGACTCGTCCACGAAGGGTTCCGTACCAACACTATGTACTTTTTATTTATTTTTTCAAATTTGAATAAGTAATGCTGTCATTTGAAAATTCCTACTTATGATAATAATAATGAATGAGAATAAAACGAGGACAAAAACGCCGAAAAAATCACGTTTCTTATATGGGGGCCCCCTTTAATTTTATTTTATTTTTATTATTTGTTGTTATATCGCCAATAGAAATACACAGTCTGTGAAAAATTTTAACTGTCTACCTATTACGGTTCATGAGATACAACCTGGTGACGGATGGATAGCGAAATCTTAGTAATAGTGTTCCCGTTGTTAGCCTTTCGGTACGGAACCCTAAGAAGAAGGAAAAAAATTGTAGTTGGCACTAGGTTTACCGAGGGGTCATTTTAACCCCTCAGAGCACACTGTTTATTAATCATCTACAAGACAATTCTTGGTGATTTTTAAAATAATATCTTAATAATTTTAATTTACATATATGTATCTAAATTAAATTAAATTAAGATATTATTTAAAAATTCAGCATAAATTGTCTTGCAGAAAATTAAAGAACAATATTCTCACGGGGATCAAAATGATTACTTGGTAAACCTAGTGTTAAATGAAAAATATGACATAAAAATCTTAAATTTCGACTTGTTTGGCAAAGAAAGAGTTCGAAACTGTAGAGGAGGAGAACAGGTATGATAGAAATATCCAAATAGTCTAAGAGCCCGCAGTAAATTTTTGGTGTGAAGTAATAACCAAAAAATGTATGCATTAGTATTAAGTTAAAGGAAAGGTAATGTCAAAAACAATCGTCTGGCAGGAAATCTCCCCACCTAAATGAGTAATAGTATGTTGAAACACAATTTTTTTTCAAAATTGAAACACTTATTATAACCACTTAATGAACGTCTTAAAAATACAGAGGTTTTGCAGAGCATAAATATGCAGTCCCAAGACGTTTTGCGCGCGGCTAAACCCTTGCCAAACGAAGTTGAAATACTGACAGATATCAAACAAATCTTACAATTTCCAGCATTCGTATTTTACTTTTAGAAATTCATACTTTTAATTCAAATATCACATTCAGATTCATTCTTATCTGAATTGGAACAAACACCTTGCGCAGTTTTACCTGCAACTCACAGCTTTACAGGAAGTCTTTTTTCAAGAAAGGAAAAATAAAGTATTTTAACATTTTGGATCTAGACCAGAATTGTAGTGGTTTCTGAATTTGGAAACGAAGTAGATCTTAATGAAGAAGATTGTACACTAATAGAAAATTTCGTTTAAAGTATATACCGGACAAAAGCTGTCATGGTTGACGAAGCACGATATGATATTTTTAAAAATCCTGCAAGCATAAATAAGAATGAATTTTTAGAAATATCTGATGTAACAGACATTTTGCAAAAGGTTCATTGCTATATTCACAGTAATATTAAATTATCACCAACAAAAAGTGGTTGGGTGTTAGTAGAAAAGAAAATGAAAATTAAATGGTTGATTTCTAAAACACGAATACTAGAAATTGCAAGATTTGTTTGATATTTGTCAGTATTTCAACTTCGTCTGGCAAGGGGTTACCCACGCGCAAAACGTTTTGGGATTGCATATTTGTGCTGAGGGATATCAGCCCTGTTTCTGAGACAAATTCGATGTGGTTGTATAGATTATTGGAAAATCCAAGATTTTCAGTATTTTAACTTCGCCTGGCAAGCGGCTAGCCTCGCAAAAAACATCATGGGACTGCATTTTCGTGATCAGGGAAAGCATCTTTCTTTTTCAATGCGTTCATTAAGTGGTTATAATAAATGTTTCAATTTTGAAAAAAAAAACGGGTGTCTTCAACATACTATTGCTCACTTAGGCAGCGGAGATTTCCTGCCAGACGATTGTTTTTGACATTGCATTTTCTTTAACTCAATACTTATGCATATATTTTTGGTTATACTTCATATATAAAATTTACTGCATGCTCTTGGTCTAAATAATCCATCTAATAAATCCTCATCACATTCAGAATGTTTCCAAAAATACAAAGTAAAAAACTTTTAACCTTTCCCCGTCTGGATTTTTTTTATCTCGGCTTAAACCGTCACAACGTAAAACGTAAGTTGTTGAATAAAAATACAAAATACCTCCTTCATCAGTTACTAGATATACTTTTATATGTACCAGAGAATATTCTTCACATACATGGACATATATTTATGTATTTCTGTACACAGCATTTCTAGTCTCCTTTGGAATCCTGCACTTAAGATGGAATCAAAAGTTTCCCTGAGATACCAAGGTTGTGTTATTAAATATTTCCAGATTTTAGCATCCTGTTCTGCCTCCTACATACCTGCCATAAATTATTTATATTCCTTGAAGTGCCTCGTCGGTGACCTTTCGCTTTTAAACTGTAAAACTGGCGCCATATATATACATACATACATACTTCTAGTTGCATGAAAGAGTATCATGTTTATATGGCAATTTTAGCTATATGACGGAAATAGGATGGCATACAAATTTTTGTATATATCCACATATGACATGTACATATGTTCTTGAGTTACAAATTTATCCCTTTTACATGAAACCTTTGAACTAAAACCACAAAATCCAGAACATCACACTTCTATAGAATCTAAAAGGATCCTGCTCCAAGTATATCTGCCTGCACTATACCTAGTTACTTAGCACTATTTGAAACGCAATTGCTATTAAAAATTTTCATTTACAGGATAAACAACTTCATTCATCACGTGGCATAATTATATCGAATCGAACACTCGTCCTGCAGGGCATCTCAAAGATTACCCATGGCCAGTACATGTGCCGTGCTGGTAACGTACAAGGAACAGTTGCTAGTAATGAGGTCTACCTGGATGTTAAATGTAAGTACTTCTTGCATCTTAGTTTCACATTGGAGTATTGTGTATGAGAAAAGCAGAGCAATGTGTGGAGGGGGCTCCAGAGGATTCTATTAAATTTTACTTCCTAGTGGAATCCTTTCGTGCATGAAAAGGAGAGTGTACTTTCACCTATATATATGTATACGAAATTTCGCGTATTTAAGAAGGATGAGAACGCAGATTTATGCGATTTCAGAGTAGGGATGCATTTCTTATATGTATGTTGTTTTTGATGGAGTGAAATTCAATGCCTTACATAGCATTATAATAGCTTTTCTAGTTAAAATGTCATTCATGGGACTTATAAAACCAGTATACAGTTGTGCACAACAGTTCGGACCAATCAGACAGATTGTTCTCTTTTTGAAAGTACATACTCCACGTCTAGATGTTCATACTTATACGGTAGCTAGAGTTCCCATATACCTTTTCATTTTACATTTTTTTATTTTCGTTGCAGACCCTCCCGTTTGTATGGCAGAATCGACAATAATACGAGCAGCCCTGAAGCACACAGTGGACATAACGTGCGAAGTTGACTCCAATCCCACATCCAATCTAGCATACAAGTGGCATTTTAACAATTCACTAGAAACCGTCGTTGAACTACCACTAACGTATCCTGAAGCTGGATATTTAGGCAGCGGAACCAGTAACGAAGAATGGCCTTTACACAACGAAGAGAAGACCAGTAGTGAATTGAACTTTGTAGAAGAGAATTTACCGTACTCTCAAATGGTAAATTCCAATATTGTGCATTAACAGCATCTAGATAAGAATCGAAAGCATTCGTTACGACAGAAGCAGGACATCAGGTCATCTAGTGAGAAGGAAAAAACTCAGCCATCCAATAATGTCTATCGTTATCGAGTGGAATCGTTTACACATCTCGGAACTGTTTCCTGTATAGCGAGTAACTTGATTGGGCACAGTACACCCTGCCTCTATCATATAATTGCTGCTGGTAAGTACGTTTTGATTTTTTTTGTTCTACTCTTGTTATGGGTTTTTTATAGTCCTGGTTTGTATCTCTTTGACAGAGAGTCTTTTTTCAAAATTGAATAAAATTGAAAGAGTATTTCCTTTAATTTATCGCCAGTTCTTGTTCTTGAATCACTCAACATTGTATTTGTTGAACCATTACGGAAATTAAATTGATGGGAGAAAATTTCAACAGAATAAAAGGTGCATTAGAAGTTCTTAAAGTATTGAGATACTCGTTTTGTTTGTGGTACGCATTGAAACCGCTGTTGAAGGACTTTTGATTGAACTAGAATTTATAAGAGCAAATTCTAAACTATTGTCTTATTATTATGATGTGGACCTGCGGCTGGAAACTTGGTTTCTAACAGTTTTTACCCTAAATATGTTTTATGCTATATGCTCCTAATTTAGCAGATTCAACTTCCGTTTAAGGCAATGGATAACAGACATTGACTCATTATTCCATGGGTATGTGTTCAATTCCTCCTTACAGCAATCTTGGATCAAGGTAATCTGTTACCTACAGGACTTTTAATTAAAAGACTTTTGGGATGCTGTAGCATGCGAATGATACGCAAATTTATTGGTCCAATTATAAATCTGTTTTCTTGAAAATTTTCGTAAGAATTTACTTAAGTTTACATAGAAAAACTATTTAGGCCAATAACCTTCGTCGCATATTATGCCCAGGGAGGAATGAGTCGGTGGATTCGTTAGCCAAGTCCGACTCTCGCTTCTCCTTCTTTGGACCAGAGCCTTTTGTTAACGTTTCAATCCAAATAATCTCATCAAAACGGATGTTCATGCGAGGCGTCAGCAACAATGGGTGGACCTGAGCACTTGCAGATGTACAAAACTGTTTCTTGATGGGCCTAATTGGAAATTCACGGACTTTCTTTTAAAACTCGCAAGAAAATAACACAGAACTGCAGTTGCTATCATTACTGGTCACAGCCCGCTTTACGCTCATGTAACATAGATAAGAGCTGTTGATAGACCTGATTGTCTGCTCTGCCTGGAACGAGAGCTTGAGACAACTGAACACTTTCTGTGCACTTATCCAGCCTATGCCCGACTCAGACTTGATACTCTTGGGTCTGCTCTTCTATCTGCGGATGAGCTGTAAAGCTTACCTCATCTGCATCTGACGTGCTTTGTTAAGAAGAGTGGAAGGTTTCGGTAAGCAATCTTTTCTTTGTAATAGCTTAGCACAATGAGCCGCCATGGCCTTCGTGCTTGGGATCTTTCATTTTGCCGTGAAATAATGACATAGAAAATAAAGTCAATAAAGTTATGTTTTATTGAGAGTACATCCAAGTAGGTATCATTGATTATCACTAGGTACGTTTTTTTTTAAATTTTTTATACTAACTTAATTCTTTATAATACCAACTTGTTATTTTAAAAGTTTTTGGCCGCAATTCTATTGCAATTATGCTATTATAACAGAACCAGAAATCCTCAAGTTGACTTAGTGAATTTTACAACATTGTCTTTTGACTTAGTGATTTCTACTTTTAGACCAATGGTATGTCTGTGAGTTCCATACTTACTTTAAATTGAAGGTATTTGATTTTAATATCTTGAAAGTGGCGTGTCTGTCGAAGTTTATGAAAAATTTCTGAGTACCTACTGATAACTTTATGTAGGCTTTCTCGACAAAATTTTCTATGCAAAGCTTTGTAGCTTGACAAACTTTTGTATAGAATCCCGAGGCTCCTGAAAGCTATCAATGCCGGATAGTAAGACCCATGAACATTTTTTATTACTTTTGAAGTAATATTCGATCGACAGTTCATCAATGTTACCTTCATATATTGTTGACTCATATTTCGAGCCATATTTCATATCAACCGCCGAGGGATTTTTCCCCCGAATATTAATTTTGTGAAGTGAAAATAATTTTTAAAAATTCATATTTTGATTTTTGTTTTTGATTCATAAATTTCATATCTTGAGGTCTTTTATATATCGATTTAAAAAGTGTACAGAATTGGTGAAGATTCAGTCATATTAATCATACTGCAGCATTATGATCAATCCTCCAATAAATTTTTCTAAATAATTTTTAGTTTGAAAACTGAAAATAACTGTAATTTTCAGTCTCCCGTCTACATTCTTACTAAACTCCGGACTCTTCTATGGTTGGTTGTTCTTATATCGATAGCAGAGAAAATACATCAGCTAAAATATTTAATAAATGTACTAAAAAACTTCCTCTAGGCTTGGGTTACACAGATAGTAATTGAAATTTGCTTCTGTACGCAAATCTATCTTGGTAGATTAAACTCAATATTTTCGCGTAAGATTATAGTGCTTTTAAGGATATATACTATATTATAATGTCATATTCTAGTAACTAAAACGTCAGACTTTCATCAGATATTCTTAGGATTTTTTCCTGTCAGGAAAATGAATACCATGGAATATTCCAAACAATATCAAAAGAATTTTATGCGAATATCACGAGGTATAAGTTACGCTGTGCGTGAAAAGCATGCCGTTATTATTTCAAGGAATATTTTCAGAAATCATAAGAACAATGGTTTCGAAAATATAGCTGATAAGTATTACCCACGGATAGTCTGTGGCGAGTTTGTTCGGATTCTCTGCAGAATTAATCCATATTATTTCTTCAGAAATATGAAAACAATGACTTTAAATATTTAGGGGATGTTTTCGACGGCTACTCTGTGGAGAGTTTTTCCAGATATTCCGCAAAATCATTCATACGACATTCTTAAGAGAGTTATTGACGCCTACGTGGGAATTCGATTGGATCAAATCAGTTTCTTTCAACATACGTTTTTATTAGTAAACTATGAAAATGGAATATTTCAAGTGCCACTGAAAAATAATTTTTAACTACTTTTTATTGAAAGTTCTTCGATTCGATTGCATTTAACGTTAAAAGATGATTCTGGGAAAAAAATCCTCTAAATCGAATAGAGTTCCCTGGTATTGGTGATTTTGGAAAATCCAGGTAGGTATTCTGTTTGGTGATTCATTTTCCTTAAAGTTCTCCTTACTACATTAAATCAAAAGCATCTTAAAAGTTGTTTTCTAAATATACATTATGCATACTTATACATACTATTGTGACAGAGCAACTTACTTCGCTCGTGCATGTTCCTCAATTACATGTCCCAATGGTGAACAGTTTTCCTTTCGTTTCGCACCCACAATATAGCCTTTTGCTGTTAAAGAAACTACGGCCTCTTGCATGCACCTGATAATGTATCGTCCATGTAGGTAGAAAAGCATTTAGGCCAAGCTCTAACTGTGGATCTTCTTTTGAGATAACTAGCAGATCACTGTGTGTAGGAAACTGCATCTCCCCTCGATTGCAGGATTATTGAAGCGCGCGTGGAATCAAATAGCAGGTGAATAGATTAATTGGTGCGATAGCAGGATTAACAGCAGTTCCTCTATACAACGCTCACGTAACTCTGAAATTCCCATACATTTCCAGCATAATATCCCAGGCATTTCTAAACGTGTTAAGTCCTGTGAAGCTTTAGTAATTTTCCGATTTTCACCAAACCTACAAATTTATAGCAACCATTCTGAACGTTTTCTTTGCACAATAAACCCGAAAGAGACTTTATTAATTTCTGGTAACCTTGTAGATATAAGATAAGCGGACAAAATAAGGGGAATACCAACAAAAATAAAAATCTCGCACATCACACAAAGAACTGCCCCATATGACGCCCGTAGATTTGACATTTCGTTCTGCATTTTGCAATTTTATTGAAATTATTATCAATAAATTTCAAACTTAAGGGTGGTATACTAGAGCCAAGGAATTAGGTCAAGGAATTTTTCCAGTTATTTCTCAAAGAAAAATTGACATTTGGTCAAGAAATTTTTGACATCTTGAATTGAATTTGAATTTGTGTGCAGGTATCTCAAACTAAATTAAAAATAATAAGGAAAATAAAGAAGTGGATAATTCCCAATTGTGTATAATTTACTTATATCGGAAAACTGCAATTGATAATAATTGCATCAAATCTAGTGCAAAATCGCCGTTTCTTCCTTCAATTTTTCAATTATTCCACCATCGTCAAAATTCCTTCTTAATTTTCTCAATCGAGAAGTAGAGTTTTTCTGTTCGAGTTTCTTGTCTCTAGCATACCACTTCAAGGAATCGGCAAAGAAAAAAATTCTTTGAGCATTCCATGACTTTTTTTACATAGCTTTTGTATAGGAACAAAAATTCCTTGGCTCTAGCATACCGGACTTTAGAAACGAAAAACCTTCCAATTCTGTCGTCAGATGTTCCGTGTCAGAAAATGTACATCGAAAGTAGGGAGGAACCCCGAATCAAATTAGGGACGTTCCAATGTCACATCATTACAATTCTGCTTGAAATCTAGTCTAATCCGGATAAATCACTTCAAACCGAATTAATATAGCTTGCGCCGTGGACCAATTTGGGGACCTACGTTGACAAATGTAAAAATGAATATTTCTAACCTCAGAAATAGAAAATAAATGAGTTAATTTTGACAAGCGGCAGAGACAAAAGAGAATAAAACATTTTTGACAAGTATCAAGAAATAAACCTTAATAAAAATAATTTTGACAGATGAGAAATTTGTATTAGAAATAAAAATTGAGTAACAATAATTTTGACAGATGTGAATTCGTAAAGTTAGAGGCACAGATTAGATATATATACAGGGTGTCCCGTAAGTCGACCTCAAGTCGGAATCGGGTGCTAGACCAATTCATAACAGTTACCAGAAAAATAAAAAAAAAATCTAGGTCATGCATTTTTCAAATTATAGACATTTCTGTTGTTTTTAGAATATGTATACCCTGTGATGTTTTTTTAGCTCCTGTTGCTACAAATCTTTACTTTTTTCAATTTTATATTTCTTATGTACTCCCGAATAGTGCTTATGTAACCTGTTGCTTTAAATTCTAAGCCAACTGTTCCAACTTGGAAGAAAATGTCCAATTTTACCGAACCAAGAATAGAAAATTAATATTTCACCCAACTTTAACTGACTGACTGCTTTCTCTAAACCAAAAGTTTATGCAAACTAAGTATTAATCCAAGAATTGAATAAAATAAACGAAAACGGTAGGAAGAAGTCTATTTATTGATACTGCATTTTGCTACAACGCAAAAACCAACCAACCTAGAAAGAAAAAAGGACAATATAGCTAGCGCGTAGGTGCTTTCTTTGGAAAATACGCGGCACCCCAAGAAAGCCTCTTTAGAAGTTCCACGTTTGACGCTAGGAAAAATTCAAAAAAGCATCACGGAACTTTACTGCATAGCCGAAAGTAATTTGAAGGCTAAAAGGATGTGCGCGGTTTGCAGCGCGAGTATTTCATGCAGGAATCATCCTATAAAAGATCAGACTAGATAGCTCAGCAGAAAATTGACGATGCGTGCAGCGATAAAGGAGCGAAAGGTATCCAACATTGTGACGGTGCTCGAGCGAGCCGATGTAACAAGTATTTGGTACATTGCCAATTAGCTTGAAGGATCTCTTTTGAAAAATATCGAATGAAGCTAAGGCTGTGTTACCAGCCTCGGTCCATATGTGGGAATTGTACTTATATCAAAAGCGCAACAATAATTGGCATATCAACGATAGCTTAGCATAAGAACTGCACTTCTTTATTTGCTGCTTAAAGTAATTACAAATTTGTTGTTTTCTCAATTTTATCCTAAATTTATAGTAAATGATGAATTTCAAATATGGTTAACACGTTAATAATTTTCAGCTTAAAGGTAATTATTATGTGTGTGCGAATGTAGTGCACTGCCAATGTGCAGATGTTTCTGTTGGCATGCAAGTTTTTTTTTTTTTTGCTAATATTCAGGATTCTTATAAACACTGACCACTCGTCTTAGACGTTTCTTGGTTGTTCCCTTTCATGGACCGAACCTTGGATATCGTGAGCCTGCGGCGACTTACATATAGCGCTCGCTTTAATTATGTTTTATACGATTCCTCTGACACTACTCTAAAATTTGAATTATTTCCTTCAAAATTCTTTCGTTAAAACTAAGAACTTGTATTTAGAGTAGGACAGATTTTTAAATTTATTGGAAATATTTTATTTTGGCAGTCTCATTAAGAATATAAAAAAGTCTAGATATATTTTTGTTCTGAGAGTCTTAGTATTGTTTTTAAGCGTAAAGGTCTTTTTATACTTATGTAAAAAAGTTGTTCAATTCGTTAAAGATTGTCTTTATTGCTGTATTGATTAAATACAATATAAATAAAAAATAAACATTTAAAAAAAATCACTAAAAAATTTAATATAAAAGTGGTACCTACCTCAAAGAGACATCCAAAACCCCTTTAAACCTATCACACATGCTATTTTTAATTTCAATTCAGTATTATATACATAGTTATATTGTATATATGTATATATTTCCGCTAATCTGTAGGTTTCATTCCGTAGATTGAAATAATAAATAAAGAAACCCGCTTCCTATCTTAGCGCCCACACATATACCATTCTACTGCAAACAGATCGCCACAACAGCCACCATATTGAAACGATAATTCATTCAACCAAATGAATCATTCAAAATTGTGTAATGCTGAATTCTATTGTACAAAGCTGGAAAATTATTTCCAAGCCATTCCAATGAACGTATCGGTTTTGTTCATTTAAATCTAGCTAATTTAGGATACACAAATTGAAGTCCGTTTCAGAAAATCCGATTAAATTCCCTTGTGCCTTTCAAAAGCATTTTCAAATTCAGTTTGCCCGCAAATTTCATTTAAAAAAAAATGCATACATACAGGTAGGTACTACAATCCGTAAATATGTTTTCATCTAGAAAATCTCTGCCCTCGTAAACTGGTATGAATGTAGTACACCGTAATATTTGAATTCTCGAAATACTTATGCTCAAATGGAAATTTCGCTCTCTGCTTTTGCTTATTTTTTTTTTATTTTTTTCTGTTTTGCAGAACTGCCAGATCCAGTTAAAAATTGCACAGCATACAATGCAACAGCAAGTTCAATTCAAATATTCTGCATACCAGGAAATGATGGTGGAATCCAACAGCATTTTCACGTAGAAGTCTATGATGAACTGAACCGACAAATTCTCTACAACACATCCTACAGACATTCGGATTTTACTATAAAACGTTTACCCAGCGATTCGGTGCTTGTGATTCGGGTGACCTCGTACAATTTGCAGGGGTCCAGCAATCAAGGGTTTCGATTGCGAACCAGAACTCTATCAGCTCCACTGCTGCGGACTGGTGAGTTGAAAAATTAATTTGAAGCCCAGAAATTGGGTATTTTTCACCCTGCAGCACACTGATACTACTTCTGCTACAAAAGTTGGAAGTTCTGGATTGAACAGAATCAACAATAACAAAATTTATTATTTTTTTATCTATACTTTTCCGTTTTCCTAACAGCATCATCCACAGCTGTTCTGGTGCAATTGACTCCACTACTGGGCGCTCTAGTGGGAGTTATAGCAACTTTGATTTTGGTCGCTGTCTGTATTGTCATTTTCATCAAGTTTCGAACGAAACATTCAAGAAATGGAGTTGATGTAGCCGCCACTGAAACTGATAAGGGTACCGCCGAGCCACTCACCAGGAATATGGGCAGCCATTCCAGCTTAGAAGAAAAAAATCCAGATGTTGTGCCACAGGAGAACAGCGAGGATGAGTATAATTTTGAAGAGAAGGCATTCAATAGACTAGGTATTGAATCACAGAGGATACTGTACACGCCCTCAAGACTAAACACGACACCGACATCGCCAACATTTACAAAGCAGGTAAGCTTCCCCCACCACTTTTCAATTATATTGTTTTAGTGATAGCACATTGCTTTGAGGAAATTGCATTGCTCCCAAAGAAGAGATTGTTTACAAGTTATTTCAGTGCAGGATCCTTGATTACCTCTGGTGGATATTGAATATCCTGAATTTTCAATTTCCTTTCCAGTGCCCTTAAAAGATGGTACACAAGAATGCCTCTTGTATGTTCTTAATAAATACTGCCACCTCATAGATGATATCTTAACTGTATTTTATGGATTCTATGGGAAAATGCACATTTATGTATTTTTTTGTTTTATAGAAAACTTGAAAATTAATGTCAATGTCTTGTACCGATTAAAAGAAACAAAAAGCTTGCTCATGTTATACATAATTTCGTACATATATAAAGAATGAAAGAAGAAAGAATGGAGTAAAGCCTATATCAGATTGGAAATTTTCTTTTCACACAAATTTTTTTGTAATCTCCTTGAGGGTATCGCATTAGACAGCCTTTCACACTTCATATGTAGCTGTCTCTAAGCTTTTTTCTAGGCGTATTTAATGCTTTCTGGGCCCTTTTACCATATTTCTTTCCAGGTAAGAAGTTAATGCAAGCCCCCTTAGAGGTCACATATATTTTGTAAACTATCATACTACATAAATGCGGACATAAGCTGTGTCATTACAGTGTCTTAAGTCGTTGCAAATTACTTCTACCTACTTAATTAAAGATTTTGGATGGAAATATCAAATAACAAGTAAAACACCTAGAATTGGTCTAAGACTAATTCTTATGATACCCTAGATGAATGCTTTTATGTAATTTCGTATGGTCACCTATCAGTGCAAGCTTGTCTTTTGAAGTATTTTTTCGCATATATTTCTAGAATGGTTCATCGAACAGTAAAAATGATTATAACCTATTTCATAAGATTTCATATTCTGAGGAACTTTTCAGTACAATAAAAATATCTAGGACTGATCGTGTTTACAGTATACGTAAGAATCTTAAATTTTTTTATGGAAACACCAAGAAGGGGTTGCCTTATTTAGTCAATTTTTATTTACTATTACCTGAGACAACTTACAACTAGATGTGCAAAACTCCACATAAACCCGGAACACTTTTTGGAAGCTCTTTAACTTTTTATTCAACCAAAGAAAGCTATCATTGCGAAGTATTTATGTGGCATAATACAGCAAGAGAGAGAGGAAATGTATAGAGGTTTCTATTAGAGGGCCATTAGCTCGTTTTAGTTGAACGTTTTTGTGAGATTTGCACATCTAGATGTAAGTTGTCTCAGCTATTACTATGAAAACACCGCTCTCTCCGTCGACACATTCTCAGGCAGTGTTCAAATATATAGGGTGTTTACTCCATGGTGGTCCATAAAGAGGGAGGTGATAGTACTCACCTAGACAAAAAACAAAAAATATCTATATGGGGGGCCATACCAACTGTTTCGGAGTTACATTGTGATTAAAGAATTATAGTAGGTTTTCACAAAAAACTCTGTATCTTAAAAAGTACAGGGCGCATGATCACCGTATAATGCTGAATGTATTCAGAACTTCAAGGCGTTTCCAGCGACTGCTCACAGCGTACTCGTCTCCCCTTATGAGTTATTGTGGTCTAAACTCAAAATTTCGGATTTTCTTACCCTGCTTTTTAACGTGACCTTTATTTTTTTTTTGCGATATCTGCAGCGGGTAAGGAGTTATTAGCTCACAACTTATTCAGCTCATACCGAAATAAGCTGATATTTCTTTAAAATGACGTGAAAGTGGACAAATTATCTTCGAGATAAGGTTAAGAGCTAATAACTCTTTGACGGCTGCAGAGGCTGCACATAGGGTGTATACGTCAAATTAAAGTAGAGAGTCCACAGTTTACAGTTTACAGTTATGCTAATGACAAAAAAAAATAGAAGTAAATGTAAAAAAAAGGTAAGAAAATCCGAAATTTTTAGTTTAGACAATCATAAGGTCATAAAGTTCTCAATACAATCAGCTTTATGCGGTGACCATACGTCTTAATTTTTTTAAGATACATGGTGTTTTGTAAAAACCTAACATAAATTCTTAATTACCATGTAACTCCGAAACGGTTGATATGACCCCCTCTAACGTATAATTTTTTGTTTGTCTAGGTGAGTACTATCACCTCGCGCTCTATGGAGTATAATGAAAAGCGAAGTTTTTGTATGGGAATCCAATATGAAGGCGTTGCCTGATTCGTCCCATTTTTGAAATTAAATTTCAGCTCTCTAGGTCGACGCATTGTCAGGCACTGTTCAAATATTAAGTAAAACACGAAATTTATGTATGGAAACCGTACGAAGGAGTTACCCGATTTGTCCCATTTTCGAACTTAAATTTTCTTTTTTCTTTTTAAAAAAAAAACGCCCGTATGCAAAATTTCCGCTCTCTACGTGAACGAGCTCTCGAGTTATCGTGAGAATAGACGAATGGATGGATAGACGGACATGCAAAAATCAAAATAACTTTGAATATTATGCATGGGTGTCGGACCTATTTTAGGGTATCAAAACGAAATATGATTTTAATATCTGGAAATTCGCCACAAATGACATGTATTGACTGATGTTAATAAGATTTTCAATAAAACATCCGGAAAATAGAAATAATCACCCATTCTATCTAGCTTGATCAAGATGTTTCGTCACTAATAAATGTTATGTGAACCAACCAAGTTAAATAACACTCGTATGATATCATAATATCAATAGCATTTCGGCGGGTAAAATATTGTCAGAACATTTGTTAGCCATTTGTTAGTGCCGAGTGAAATCGAGAAACCCAAGCTAAACCAACCGCTCCGCCTTCTTTCAAAAATTTCGCGAAGGTGGGAGTAAAGGCACTTTCACATCAAAAACAAGAACAGAAAAATGCAAACCGAAAAACTCAATTTATTCCACTTTAAAACAAGATTTTTGTTCCAATGATTAATAAAAATCAGAAAAATAGGATAAACTAAGAATTTTATTTAGAAAATAGTTATATTTATTTCAGATTTTGAAGAAAAACACAGCTTTTATGTTTTATCGGCCGAAAAACTTTTTCGGCGGAAAAATTCGTCCGATAAATCATAAAAGTTGTGTTTTCTTAAAAATTCTAAGATAAATATACTATTTTATTAGTAAAATTATTAGTTTATCCTATTTCCCATGATTTTATTAATCATTGGAGCAAAAATCTTGTTTTAAAGTGGAATAAATTGAGTTTTTCGGTTTACATTCTTTCGATTCTTGTGTTTGATGTGAAAGTGCCTTAAGTCATCCATAGTCCGGACCGATACATAATCACTACCCGATTCGAGCTTGGAGAATTGGAGGCTGCTCTTCCGATATTAATCGATATAGCGAAGAATTAAAAAAAAATCACACAACGAGTATCATATTGATGAAAACCAAATGATATCTACATCGTTCGAAGAGGAGACATCAAGGCCCTCGTGCGTTATGAAGTAATGAAGTAATTAATTTTCTATTTAACAAATACTGCAATTGGAGCTACAAACGTTCTAGCTGTGCTCCAAACCAACGAGAGATATAAAACTCGCATTAAACAATCTTAGTTACGTTCCAGGATAATAAGGAGAGCATACTTTGTTACAGCGACACAGTTCAAATATATACCAGCAAAATATCAAGTCAAATAAATAACCCCCCATAAACCTCTTCCGAGGCAAATTATGTAAATACCACTACCAATAAGCCAGAAGTTCTGGTTTGAAGCGAAGTACTTGATAGTAGTTAAAATAGAGAAAAGAAGGTGCCAAATTCTGCAAAACAAGAAAATTTAGTTTTGCAGAACTAGTGCGAAAAGAGGAAAAATTTGAGAAATTGGCTATTTAAGGGACTATATGTATATACTTATACTCTAACATGTCCAAAGGTATAGTAGAATTTTCAACAATCTCCAGAAATCCTGATTAGATAGAATAGATGTAACCCATTTAATGGTATACTCCGAGCAGATGTATGATAGCAACGACAAATTTTCATTATGGTGGCGCCTCTAAGCTCTATATATATGTATATTACGAAAAGTCGGAAGTATTTTTTGTTTTTTGTATACAAATGAAAGGCAGCTTTCTCAATACGGCAGGGAAGTCATTTAACAAAATTCCGGGTAAAATAGATCCGTTAAGAATAGTATCACAGAAATGGTCCACATACAAACTAAACACATTTGAAAATTCCCAATCACCAAAGGTTTGAGATAGGGCGATGTACTGTCTATTATACTCCATTATGAAATTATAAGATATTAAACAAATCAAGCAGTTGGTTGAATACACTAACGATTTGCATAATGTTAATATTAGTCCACCAGATAATATAAAAAATGGTAGTTGAGCTGCTGGAACTATGAGACTTTAAATCAGGAAATAAAATACGAAATAGCTGATAACCTCGAAATGAACGAATGAAATTTTTAGAACATGGATTCCTGTAAATATCTCGGAATATGTCTAATCTCCACCCATGGGTGACGTAAATTGACCAGTATCATACAGGATATTAAAATTTTTGCTTCGGTGAGCTCTCTTATAAAATTAGTAATACTTTCAGCTAAAATAAAGATAACAATCCTAGATAAAATCTATTTTTTCAAGATTTTCCTAAAGAATTTTTAGAGGAAAGCTTCGAGTTAGTGTAGCTACAGATGACATTCTGTTGTTAGGAATTGTAGGAATTCTCGAACCTTGAACAAATTTTTTTAGTAGAACTCCAGCTGGCCTTTCAACCAAGGAAAATATCAAAATAGATTATCAACGTAAGAACCGTAATTTTGACTCCTTCCTACCAAGCTCCATACTCTGTTTTATATTTTGTTACATTGATATGGTCAGGTATTTATCAGGGAATGACTTAATGAGAGGCACCAACGTTTGAGTTTTGTTGCACATTCGAACACTAGACCAGTTAAAAAACTATTTTCTTCGACTGTACCTTGACTATCTATACAAATTCCAATATCTCAACCATGTAGTGTATTATCAAATTTCGCCCTTAGTTAGAGCAATGACTTGAAAGGAGACTACGAGAGTCTGGTAATCGGTTTGTGTATAAAGACTGAGAATACCTACAAACCCCCAATAAATTTTGATTCGTACCCTCTAAATAAACATTTCTACGTCTTCAGATAAAATTAGCTTTCGTCTTGTAAATAAATAAATTGCCCGTTCAAAAAAGATGAAAACATCTGAACTATTCTCCATTTCTGCAAGTCATCAGACTAATTAATGTACACATACATAAGCATGTATAATGGAAAATGGGAAGAGGTTAATCAGGGCCATTAGGACTATTAGGAGAGATAAAATCTTCCAATATAACTTTATTTGAAGGAAATGTAATTCACAGTTGCTGTATAAGGAATCAATATGACTCGTCCTTATGATGATGATACTATGAATTTTCGGGTTGGGGAGCGGTTGGGGGGGGGGGGGGGGGTGGTGAGGAAAATTGAAAAAACGTATTCCAGATCCGTGCAGAAGGCATACACCTTTATAAATTATCTTATCTTATCACACTTAATTACCGTTTTCGTTTATATATATTTCATTGAGAGCATTAATTTATACTTCTTGGAAGCCTACAAAAGTAATTTTATTTGTCTTCCGGTGGTCTCCCTCTTTCAATACTTTCCTATCATCGTTAAATTTGTTGAATTTGTCTACCAATTAACGAGTTACGGTAAACAATTCTTTGCCTTCACTGAAAACACTTAAATTTCCACAATCGAAAAATTGACGAATCTTTTGAATGGCTTTCTGCTTTTTAGCGTATTGAGATATGCCACGTGCTGGGCTCTGGTTATTGTCAACGCCTTGATAGCAGCTTTCATTTCTTAAAGGAAAAATAAAGGAAAAATCTCGGTATTGTCGCTCGCTCTCTTTCGCTCTTGCTCCCGCTACATTTCTCTCTCGGATGAAGAAATTTGTCTCCATGACAAAGTTTTTCTTTTCTTGAGTGGAAATTTATGGGATACTCACGACGACAATCGATATGGCCGAAAGCACTTACTTACATTGAAAGTAGCAAAAGATCCCATGGGACATCAAGCGATTAATCCAAAGTGACTTGCACCATTTGAGAAAGACCGAAAAACGAGTCACGAGGACGTGCACAGGGCAATCGGCCCTATACTACTTAATAAGGGATAAAATAAAGAAGTTTTGTGACAACGACGCGAAGGAGGTGGCTTGGAACTTATCCCTAATTGAGGGTATACTTTATGAGTGGCCCGAACCTATCGATATGAGTCTTATAATACTCGGCTTAAGAAATTATTGCAAGAGTACTCAAGTATCACCCTTTTATACTCTTGAGGTTGCTACAGGGTATCTGTTTTTATGCCAATTTTATTATTCTATAATGAACTTTTTACAGAATTGTCTGCTTGGGTGGAGTTTTCAGTTTTACTGTCATTTCTCGGTTTTTAATAGTTTTATTTAAAACAAAAAAGTTATAATTCCTCTAAAACTATGAATTATAACTACTATTCAATTTATAGGCATATAGTTAGATTTTGCGTTAGAATTATGTACGTTGTTGAGCAATTGCAAAAGTTATTTTTTTTTCCTTTTGTGACATAAAAAAATTACAGCGGGAGACTTACTCTTCGAGGTAGAAGATACATTCAAGACATCAGATTGGATACCGCTTTTATGTCTTTTATCCTTACCATATACCAAGGTTAATGTTGATTTTGTAACTATAATCAGGCTTAGCTAGTCTCATTGCTGTAGTAGGTCAATTTCGATCAGATTTGTACAAAGACATGGCTTCGAAGATTTTGAGCCGTCTATAGCGTTAATATATAGATACTCACGCTTAATAATAAGGGACCTTATAGTAAACCATGTGGAGCAATTCGTATCAGTATACTTCACACGAACAGGTACATATTAATTACACATATAAGAGATCAATATCATTCAGTTGTCGACTTGGTCATCCACTGATATACCATCAAATATCCGTTGGCTTTGAAAAACGTTACACTCACCAAATAAGGAATCAGTCCCTATATTTTTCTAATCAACCAAAGAATGCCTTAAAGGAGTGTGATTTTTTCCTCAACCATCATCACTCTGCGGCTTATATCTATCCTTTTACACAGCATAATCGGACACATGTTAGTGGGTATAGCGATGTGACCATTCTTAACCTCTTTCGCTTCACCTGTCGCGCCATTATATTATATAAAGTATATCAAATTACTTGTTTCATTCTAAAAAACACCAAAAATTTTCCAATTTTGCTCTACTGCTTCTTAACGTATCATTAAGTTAACTTTGGTTTAAACGATCGACTTCCACTTTCGCCATCTGTTAAAGACTTCTCGGATTGCCTCACCATACTTCCTTTTCCAAAAAAGCCATGGAAAATCATTAAAGGCTATTGCCTGATACTTTGAATAGATTTTAATAGTAAAAGCTTGATGATATAAAAAATATAGCTAAGCAATTCAATTAGAAAATATTACCTTCAGCATAGCTTTATTATACATAAAATTGCTAAGATATCACTGTTATAATAAGAAAATTATGATATCTCGATTCTATAAAAACGCTAATGTTTTTACTCAACTTCTTTAAAACTTACTGCATCCATAACAAATCAATACGGATTTATACCTCAAACTTTTATAAGATAACGAAATCTTCAAAAGTCGACTTCATTTATTGCTCATCATTTTATTATTTTACGAATGTTCAAAATGGTTGCATGTATCGAATTATTTCAATAAAGTGAAAGTAAGAGAAACTCCAAATATCCTGAAAATTACCTCAATAAATCATGGACGTTTTCAATTTAGTCGAATTTCAAAGTTGTTCCCAAACCAATATCCTTGAAGAAGAAAAATAGTTGCCACTCCACCCTTTAGGACTAACTTTCCTTCTACATTTAGGGATAAACACTATACATAAGTCCTAAAAACGGAAAAGAACATGACAGGCCAAGGAATGATTTACACTAGAATTTCCTGGAATGTGAGGTTATAAACCGAGATGCTTCCGCATCTCCTATATTAGCAGCAACAAATTTCCATAGAAGAAAACTTTATTACTGTAAAGGAATGAGCACGATTTCTATTAGGAGGAATTTCTGGCTTTGTTATAGTTTAGGTTCGGGTGGGAAGCCACTTTCAATACTTGCTTGCTCTAAGATACCAAAGGCTATCCATTCAAATGCAAAAAACCTTCTGGGAATTTCAAAAGATAGAGCTGAATGCACATGCTACCTGACGATTCATACGGGAACCATATATTTAATAAAATTTAACACGACAATACACGTCAGTATAACATAGAATTTTTCTCGAACCGTACTGGGTTTTTGACATTTTTACAACTGTTAAAGAAAGTTGTTTGTCGATGATTACATACGCCACAATATTCGGTAACTTTAATATGAGTTCACCCGAAGCACTCACCATATTTTAACCTATATCTACTCTCCACTGAGTATCAGTTAGCTTGGCAATTCATAAAAATTTCTATTTCCGGTGAACTCCTTCGTAGACATTTTCCTTCTATCTAGATCCACAGCGGATACATAATTAATGAAACTCCATGGGACCTTTCTATCGCTCTGAATATGTACGCCTACTCTAGAGAGGAAGTTTACAAAATTAGTTTTGATATAAGAGGTCCTTGACTCTGGGCGAATTCTATTCAAAGTGTCCACTTGTGGCAAATTTACTCAAAGGTCCTGGGAACGATCACGTTACTTGCGAAACTTTTTACCAATAAATTTGTGTACCCCTAAATGGATGTTCAACCTTCTAAGAAGTAGAATCGAAAGACTCTGAAGCAATTTGTGTCAATTATGTTAGATAAACCCGGGGTGCCCAGTGTTGACTGTCGGGATCAGTTTGGAATGGAGATACTGAAGTACTTCTAAATAGAGGGGGTTGGATGAATGATGTTTTCAGGAGCTTGGAATTTTATTGCAAGTGTTTTAAGCATGGGATAAAGGTAATAAATTGGTTTTTGTTACTAATTAAAAAATAAAAAAAACATTTTTAATTGTCATAAATATAGTGATAACAACCTGAAAGTATACTGGAAAACTAATTAGCATTGATTGGCGTTTCAAGAGAACCTTCCAGTGTGACAAAATCAAATGTCTACTATTGGAAGAAAATGGTAATAAAACTTGTTAACATATCCCCAGTGTAGTTTTAGGCTGCATACGATGCTAAGAACTTTTCTGGGAGCTGCTTGCCCCATACCATATACATTTAAGCCTATATATCTGAAAGGTGGCCGCTGAGGGCTTACTGCCCTCTTTTTTGGTGACTCCTCAACATGCGATATTTTTTATTGACAACATTATTTCTTCATGCCTAATGCAGTCTACCGGTTTGACTAATGAGTCTGGAAAATCTCTTGACCTGGTATTTTCGTCCGATCCCAATGGTGCTCTCGTTAAGCGTTGTTTAACTCATATGGTTCCTGAAACAAGTCATCATCTGGCATTACATATAGTTGTGTTTTTTGATCCTGTAACTTCATCATCTAATGTTTCTAGTAACTATTGTTATAACTAAAAAAAGCTGATTTTAATAAAATGAATGAATGGCTATCCGCTTGCGACTGGACCAGTGTTCTGGGGAGCTGTGAGCTTGTTTTATGACATTCATTTTCTTTGTTTTACTCACTGTGTACCACATGTTAGTTCGAATCGTACTTCGCATTGTCAACCGTGGATCAATGGCTCTTTGAGGCATCTTAAAAATTTGAAAAAAAAAGCTTGGAGGAAGTTATGTTCCTCAAAAAGCGATGCTGATTACGTAACTTATTCTAATTTGCGCACTCAGTACATTTCGTACTTGACTGATTTTTATAATGAATATATACATATAATGAGGTCGGCCCTGCGTACGGAACCTAAGCAATTTTGGAAGCTTGTGAAACATAGGTAGTGTTGCCAATCTTTTTGGTGACTTCTTTAAAACTTCCTTCTTTGATAACCACTGTGATATTAGTTATAACGTTTTTACCCATTTGACGAAGCTTCCGATGACTTAACTTCAACCTAAAGAGCTGTTGTTCGATGAAGCGTCCGTCTTCAAGTATATTTCAAGCATAGCTGATAGTTTTTCTATTGGTCCGGATGGCGTTCCTTCCACGCTCATAAAACATTGTGCTACGTCCATCTGTTTTGTGTCATTTATTTAATTTATCTTTAACCTGTGGTGTTTTTCCTAAACAGTGGAAACTTTCTTTGATTATTCCTTTTTACAAGATGGGTAATTAGTCCGACATATCTAACTACAGACCCGTCGCTAATTTAAATTTATGTTGTATTGGTAAGATATTTGAAGCTATGGTTTGCGATGCTTTGAACTTGCACTGCAAGCCTCTCCTGCGCTCTTTTCAGCATGGCTTTATGAAAGGTAAATCTACTACGACTAATTTGTTAGAGTTTACTAATTTCTGTATTTCTGCAATTGAAAGCGGAAAGCAAGTGGATTGTATTAACACGGATTTTAGTAAAGCTTTTGACCGAATCAATCATAAAATCTTGAATCATAAGTTGACTCTTCTTGGTTTTCCTTCTGTCTTTGTCAATTGGTTTCATTCTTATTTATCGGATCGTACGCAGCGAGTTACATTTTGCGAAGCTCTTTCTGACGTAATAGATAATACTTCTGGTGTTCCACAAGGCAGTCATCTCGGACCACTCCTTTTTATTATTTTCATTAATGCCGTATCTCTGATTTTGACTAATTCAAGAATACTTTGCTATGCTGACGATGCCAAAATCTTCCGCATTGTTTTTAATAAGAACAAGTGTGGAATTCTAAATTTGGACTTAGGCACCTTTCATAAATGGTGTGCTATTAACAAATGTACTGCTATGTCCTTTTCTCGTAAAAGGAGGCTATTGAACTTCAGTTATTCTTTAGATGGATGCTTATTAACTAGTCTTGACAAAACCAAGGATTTGGTTGTCTTCCTTAATACTCGTCTCTCCTTCGAGGATCATATTAATACAATCGTTGGCATAGCTAATGCTACTCTGGGGTTTGTAAAGAGTTTAATGATCCATTTATAACGAAGGTCCTTTACTGCACATTCGTTAGACCTGCTGCCAAGGACCACTAACAGGTTCATTGTACTCCATAGATTCATGGGAATCTATCCTATTACGAACAACCCTAGCTCCACTTTCGTACTCTAAAGAAACTGAAGAACTATCTAAACTCTATACCTTACAACTACCTCAGCTCCGAAAAGAATTAGGTACCAAGTAGACCTCCTATTTCAGTCGCTAGAGCTGGACATTTACAAAGTACATGTCGAACTGATTCAATTTCCTCAGGAGCTTTAAGCTATGATAGAAATCGTTTCACACTAGACCCAGCCTTCAGCATGGTCACACCTACTTGTTTTCTGTTATAGTATCTGCTTCCTCTCAGGAGCTATGTTCTCTTATTCCTTGCCCAGCAATACAACGGGTGTCCCGATTGACCCACCGATGACTGATACTGACTGTAGCACGGTAGGCAATATTGAGTGTCACGGCATCATACGATTGTACTGAAGATATTTTATTAATTTTAGCAACCATGAACAAAATATTAACACTTTAATGCACGGACTAAAATTTTTGTAATTCCTAATCTAATCGCTTGCACAAATTATTACTTTTCATAATAATCTGTCAGATAATTATAAATTTTTTTAAATTATTATATTTTTCATTTACTGTGCTATTATCCATTGTAATTTTTCAAACCTGTTACCAAATAATTTATTTTAATGCTTTTTCTCAATTTTTCATATAAATTGTGATGCCATAACGGCTCAGCTCAAGTGTCAAATTAACTCGTAGGTATACCTTGTTACTCCTGGCCGTGGTCTGAATGGTGATTTCGCATTTTGGAGTTCCAATTTGAATTCTCACATACGTTAATGCATATGAGCTATCCATTTCCGAACCCTTTTTTGCTAGTTCATCCTCATCTGCTATCTCTTTGCGCACAATATTTTCATGATCTATGAGCTGATAAGAGCAACTGACAGAAAAGAGGTTTATTATTAACCTCAATTCTTTGTAGAAGTTCTTTTCCATCTGTTCGAGTACGTTGGCTCCAAAATGTGTAACTTGAATTGTTGTAGCCCCGCGGAATAGTTCGAGACTAATAAAAGCAGATTTAGCATAATTCTTTCCAACGATATAAATATCAAATATAATTTTTTGATATCCACATCAAATGAGGACAAGAGTGTTGTTCTGCGACACTTACCTCTTACTTCGGCACACTCAATCTGTGAAAAAAAACTGACAAATCATATCGTGAGTATTTTTCTATAAAATCATAACATCCACCACTTGCTGATAAACATCCGAATGACATGTGACATTTAAGTATAATGTTTATGTATATTCAATATTAAAAATCAACCTGCATATATGGATTGAGTCTAAAGATGTGCGATCAAATTTTGGAAAACATGACTGCGGCGAAATTCCAACAGGTAACAATACTTTTTTCACTCATATGATGTCTCATTGCTAATGCTTTCAAGAAGCGGCTAAACTAACATTTTTTCTCTACTCTGGTATAAAGCTACGACATTTTCGTTTTACTGCCCGTCAACTTCACTTTAAGTATTTCGGAAATCAATCAACGAATTTTTTTTCGCTGTTGTATAAGTGACAGGAAGTTATCGTTTAAACTCTCACAGCATGCGAGGAAATCAGGCCTTAGCTCATAGAAAATTACACATATTAAGCTGACTAGGATTACGTTAAGCGCCCATTTCTCACAGATCAGAAAAAATAGACGTTAGTAGCAGGATGGTATAATTTGGGATATGCTTTAAAATATTCACAACAGATTGATTTGGATATTGCTTTTAAAAAAAAAAGTTTATAGAATTCCAGTGGACAGTTTTTCTGCTTTTTATTTGCTAGAGATGAGAATTGTAAACAATTACAGGGTAACTAAAAAGTTTTATAAACATACTATTTGGTTCTGATGTCACTGCTCTTTCCGAACTTCTTATGAAGCAGTTTTATTCTCTGTCTGTGCTCCTAAACCTCTCTTATTAGAACGCGTACATGAGTAAGTGCGTACTTTGTTACTTACAGGGTATTTAAGCTTATATATGGGACTGATAAGTACCAGTACAGTACCTGGACCTGTACTTCAACAATTTTTAAGTACTATAGTACCGGTACTTGTACTTAATAAAATTAAATCCAAGTCCTGGTACTGGTACTAGTACATATTAATAATGTACTTATGTACTTTACAGGTCTGCTGTATATTTTATTTTTACCTTGTAAATAGCATATAAAAATTATATTCCATCCGTAATTAAATTAAGTTAAATCGAATTTGGTATTCCAGAACGACCTTACATTTCCCACGGCTAGTTTTGAAAAATAAACAAATCAGGAGAACACGAAAGCATTTCAATTTGAAGTTAACCATCGTTATACCCTTTCAAATCGCTTTCAAATTACAATTAAGACAATAACAGCCATGTAGCGTAATATAAAACAGTTGTACCTATCAGCGGTAATTATTAACTTTATTTCCTATTCAAAAAGTGCTCTCGATAACAAAGTTATATTGTCAGTATCACGTAAATATACCATCATAACTCTAGTGTTAGGCTATAGGCTGGGCTGGTATGCTTGTGTTGTTTGGCATTACTTAAAACCAGCCACCAATTAGCATAACATGGCTTGGATAAAATGCAAAGCGTCGCAGTTCTTGTCAGAATATGACACGCATCCAGTTAGAATAGAAAAAGATGCTAAGAATGCAATTTTTAATGGGGCTTAAATGGCTTGACTGGCGCAACAACCCTGCAACTCTATCATTAAATAATTATTATTGTTACCTTCATGAGTCGACTAGAACACACAGGAAGTCTAGAAGGGAAAACTTGGAACATAAAAATATGATAATACGAGCACTCTTGAAAAGTCAAAATGAAGGAAAGAAATCTCCTCACCCGGAGATATTTATCTTTTCTTTTTACTTTTACGGGGACTATTTAAATATTTCAATCGAAAAATAAAGTTTTCCCAGAAGACCCATTCTCCAAGAATGATCCTAAGCTATACACAGTAACAATGAATATTAATTAAAGTAAATTTTCTTCCGGGTTTCGAGGAGCTGTGCAAATTTCATCGAGTTTTAATCAAATCCCAAGAAAAATGCACAATTAGTGATGATTGCAGTAGTTGCGTCATTTAGTGTAGAGCGAAGGGATTTGATAAGTGGTTTCAATTCAAAGATGGATTGAAATAAACTGTCAAAGACAAACAAGATAACTATTAATAGAGTACCAGTATGTATATCGGGGGCATGAATGTTGTCGTTAGAACGTCAGATGTATGGAGAGTCCTGCATTCTCTATGAAATACATCTTAAACTGATCACCAATTAAACTATGAAATGATCAGTGCTGGGCACCGTTAATAAAATAATTAACTTCGTTAATCGTTAATCCGTTACTAAAAAGGTTAACTTCGTTAAACGTTAAATCGTTACTATACGGAAGATTTAACGGGAGTTAACATTAATCGTTAACTCCTAATAGTAATCATAATCTTTATGGTATTGGATTAGTGAAATGAGCAAGTATATCCAACGTATTATACCCTAGACACACGAAACATATCAATGATGATTGGCGGAGCAATGATCATTGCATAGCTCGTGTGCTATTGCATCATTGGCGCAATGATCATTCGTTTCGTCATTGCACCAATTACGCCTCGACCAGCTCATTCGTTTGCAAGTATGCATTACTTGTCATTCCTTTTGGCGATAACTGTGCTTTTAGTGGTGAGGAACTGCAAGTTATTGGAAAACTCAGCTGATTTTTCAGCCATCACTGTCAGATGTCAATTGTGAAATTTGCGGATACATTCTTCGAGGTAAATTTTGAATATTTTCCAAAGCTAATTTTTCAATACAATTCTCACATTATATATTTATTTCAATTTTTCACAAATTACTTCACAATTCACAGTTTTTAATTTACAAAATTGAGAACTGTCCTCTGTCAAATCAAATTTCCGTCAAGATATCGGATATGAGCCATTGCCCACTAGGTCTCATTAAGTCTTTATTTTAATTAGTTTTCTAAAGTGCTGTATTATTTGTGAACAAGAAATGTAGCTCCAAGCGTTGCTTAGAATTCGTTGGGCTTTTTCGAAACACCAAGCGAAGTAACGCCTTAGCGTTATTATTTTAGAGCAACACGTCAGAATAGCAGCGATATTTAAAAATCAAATCCTGGCAAATTTATCTTTCATTGAACCATCTGATCCATTCATAGCATGCATTGCCCGCCACAATCACAAGAATTCAATTCAACACGCCCTTTCACCTCATCATAATGATGGTCACAGTCATCAAAACGTGAACATTCAATACATATACACAACAATCCTGGCAATCATTCTCTATCTTACATGAAATCCTAATGCATTCTTCCCAATTAATACATATTCAATCCATCCCACTTATCTGCCGAAATCAAACAACAAAAACAAGATTCCCTTTTCAACATAGACCGATACCCACAAATTGATTTTGAAGACGCTACGTTTTGCTCAGCGTCATATAGCAATGATCTTACGGAAACCCTTGAGTGTATATGAGTCCGATAAGTTGTTGAAAAGCCGCTGCCAAAATTTCAGCGTCTCTGCGGGGTAACTGCAACGACAGACCTGTAAAGAACTTTAGTACATTAATACTAATAGTACTAGTACCGGTACGAGGACCTGGATTTAAAATTTTTTAAATACAAATCCCTGTACTCTTGGGTGCACCGACAGGGGGACGAACGGGACCGGTCCCCCTCCAGAGTTTGAGTTTTCTGAACATAATTTACAAATTACGTATAAAATGTGGTCTGTATATTATTACAAAGTCCGATTAAATAAAATAAAACCTTTTAATCTACAATACCAGTCCTGAGGTGCTCAGCTGGGTGCAGGACGCGACTTTAGAGCCCTATTTTCCGACTCGTTAGGACTTGGGACACCTATGGTCCCCCCCCCCCCCCCTTCCAAAGCCAAATCCTGGGTGCGTTACTGCCTGTACGGGTACTCAAAAAATTGTTAAGTACAAGTCTCGGTACTGGTGCTGGTACTCCTAAATACGCAATATATCAGCTTAAGTACCAAAGTGAAAGTACGCACTAGTGCTACTTCAGCTCTTGTAAATTATTTAACAGTTTGAATGCTATCGCTATCGCGCTCCTCTCGATTTGTGCTAAAAATGCGAAGAGTGCGATCGTGCTCCTGTTTGTTAGTATAAATCTGGAATTCATTATAGTTGGTTGTGAGCACAACAAGGTATGATTCGGTTTACTTGATTTTTGTTTATTGATAATATAAAATTTAGAAATAATATTTTTAACTTAACTGTTTCAAATAACGGTTATGGTAAAATGTCAAGTACCGTTTGAGTGCTGAACAACTTTCTTTGAGCTTATGCTAAAAATGCGGAGTACTTTATATCTCTAATTTGGATGAAACTCTCACAGTTTGTATGAAATGCAAAAATAGCTGACCCGTAATTTTTTGTTTTGCCATACCACGCCCCCAACCCCCGCCCGAACCTACCGCTAGGGGGTTACAAATTGCGTGATTTTAAGGTGTAACGACATTTTCAAAAAATTATATCTCGAGAAAGTGCAACCGATTTTTCTGATTCAAACGCCAAATGAAGCCTAAAAATATAATAGCACCAAACAGGAAAAAATGTTTATTAATAATAGTATTTTTTGCAAAAAAAAATAGATTATTAACTATTGGCGACTTCTAGCAGTGTTTTTATGTATTTTTATTTTGAAACTAGAAATCTTGTCTATATATGTGCAGCACATTGTAATGGTGTTTGGAGCACTGAACTGAGAGGCAATTATTTTTTTTCTGCTGCGGAGCTCTGGGACATTTTTTTTGTATTTTTATTATGAAGCTCTATGCCTTATTTATATAGGTGCAATCAATTGTAATGGCGTTTGGCTTCATTTTGAAGATATCAATTTTTAAAGTGGCCATGTATACACAGCCATTCCCCACGAAAACTATACATTTGGACTAATTCTGTACGAGACCATTTGCGTTTTGGATGCAATTTGCAGAATTTGTATAGAATACAAAAATAACTCAACCGTTTTTGTTGTTTCCCCGTGCGACGGGCGCGCTAGGGGGTTAGATATTTCGTGATTTTAAGTGGGACAGCATTTTCAAAATATCGTATCTCCCGATTTCTCTGATTCAAATGTTTCATATTTATCATAAAAAATACGGCAACAGCGAGCGAAACGGGGGTTGGGCGTGGTACATAACACAAACATACGGGTGAGCTATTTTTGTATTTCATACAAACTGTGAAAGTTTCATCCAAATCAGAGATATAAAGTACTCCGCATGTTTAGCATAAGTTCGAAGAAAGTTGTTCAGAACTCAAACGGTTAAATACGCCTTCTAATAATAGAGGTTTAGGAGCAGGGACAGTAACAGTCTTTATAAAAAAAAATTACAGTCGTTGTGCAGTGATTTTTATTTTTAAGTTCTTCAACAAATTGAATGAGTTAATCTGTTTTATTTTTTGTTAAATTATGCACTCCGTCTCTGATTGCTATGTTTATATCCGTTGTCGCCTCTACCTCCACTTCTTGATCCCTCTTCAACACTTCTGCAATTATTATCTGATGCGACAACTGGTAGCTTTTTGTACTAAAAAAAACTCAAATACTGTATAAACAACTTCCCGGAATAGAAATTAAAACAGCCAAAGCTTAAACGATTCTGCTTCATTTCTTATCTTTTTGAAACATATTTTATGATATTTCTTAAATGCAAACCTCATCCAGTCATTTAGCTGGCTATAGATTTTACATAATTTCTGATTTGAGTTCTCGCAAGCTCTTGAACCTCTATTATTAGAGGCATTAGACGTTAACAAGAACTTAAGTAATGTACTTGGTGGTATGGAGGTATTATGTGCGTTCTTAGGTACCCAGGGTAAGTCTGAGACGACTGCGAATTCATGTATACCACTCAATTATATGTAGTTTGTTGGGCGATAGGCCTTATTTAGACGCGGTAAATATTTCAGTGCCTCTGCCGTGTGACTGTGTTACAGTAGGTTTGAGTCGAAAACAAATCCATTCAATCACTCGATTATAGTTTGCTACCAAATCGAAGGTGAGTTGTTGTGTTGGATGGTATGATGGTGGGTGGAGAAAACGCTACGTTTTGTTCAGCGTTCCATAGGAATGCACATATTTACATATCTATGTACATTTCTAGTTTGTAAGAGATAATTTGGTGTTTCATATAAAACGTTTCCACCTGTATTTAATTCTGCCACCGAACGACATAATTTCGACTTTTAATACAATGTTTTTTTAAATATTCTAAAAATGCTTTAACGCAAACTGATTTGTTTTTTATGTTTGGAGTTTGCCTGTTTATCAAGGGAAGCTGTGCTTACTTTGCTTGCCACGAGGAATCGCTCCTGGAATTGACTAAACTCTAGAACCAATCTTTGATTGAGATTCCACACGCCGTTTAGGGGAAAAAGGCATGTTCGAGGTGGAGTAATATCTAGTGCTTCGAATTAAAGAGTAAGTACTCTGTAGTTTCATGAGCATCCTGGCAAAAGCTTCAAGATAAGGTCTCAGCCCAGCTATCTTGTGCAGGTGGTATACGGCATTTGGTTCATTTGACTTACGATTGTAAAACGTGCATATATTTTGTAATAAAAATCTGTAATTGAAACGACGCATATTCTTTTAGTACTTGTCAATAAAATTGGATGTACGCCTCTCCTCAATTTACATGTTTAAAATGAACTGCACAATTTTCTACGATCACGTAAAATTTTATATATCATTATTCTGTATAAGAAAAAACCTCAGACTCAATTCATGTTACATTTATTAATACATCAGTGATCTCGTCATGGCGATTGCATGACATATCGATAAGACTATGTGACGAGTCATGGATAAAACGTCTATAGATGGACTATTTTCCTGGGTGTGCAAAGCTTTGTCATATATTTTGACTCCAATAAAATTTGAAGTAGTTCGGTTATCAAAGTTCATTTCAAAATGAAATAAAATGAATTTACAGGAATAAAAGTTTCAATAAACGCCTAAAAGTAGGATAAATTTGTTCAACTACTTCCAAGGTTGTGACAAATGTTTTGAGCTCTGTCAGGTGACTGTTATTTATTTTTTCCCGGACGGGAATCGAACTCACACATGGTAGAATCGGTCAATGATGAAGAATAGAAGAATTTTTAAGAACTTTTGTTTTTAGCGATTCTAAATCAAATCATAAATACAAGAGGAAAAAACAAGAGCATCGTCCGGAGCTTGAAGCCGGGACCTTCCGCTTTCGGGGCGACTGCTCTTACCACTCAGCTAGCGAGACAGATAATTTTCCCTCTTGTATTTCTTAATTTATAACTAGCCTATTAAGCCCCAACACAATACAATTGTGAATATAGTGTTTCATGAATCAGCCATAATATCCACCGAAAGGTCTTTGAAACAGACTACTTAGGAGCAGGGGCGCATCGATGGGGTGTTGAACGCGACCCCCCATAAGTCAGTTTTTTTACTATAATTAACAAATTATGTATAAAATGTAATCTCTATATTATTACAAAGTCCGATAAAGTACAATAAAACCTTCAAATATATAATATCTCCTCTTAAGTCCTCAGATGGGCGAAGGATGCGACATTACAGTCCTAATATTCAGACTCCTTTTGGACTTGGGATACCTAGCCCTCTCCCACCCAGGAGTAAGTCTTTACTCAGAAAGTGGGCACGTAAAAAAAACAAAAATCTTGACGCATTGCTCCCAAAAACTTTCTCGAGCTTCAGTTAAGGCTGGGTCTATGTCATAATTGGGACAACTCGGTGCACAGTTAGCAAGATGGGCGGGCCGTTACGATTTTTGAATAAATCGCAAATTGATTAATGGAATATTTATTTAAACACCAAGGACAACAAAATAAAGTCTTCAAATTTTTAAATTTGTCCCTCAATTTTTATTGAAAATGATATCAAAATGAAAATACTATGATTTTTTTTTAATTTCTCTTGTTTTTTAACATAATCTGTTTGAAGTTAGTGAGCAGAAAAAATATTTTTCGATTTTTAAAATTGTACTTACTTTTATGAAAATTTGATGAAATAGATTGCTTCCTGAATGGGTAAAATGCAGGTAAAGTAATCTATTGCGTCAAATTATCGTAGCTATAAGTAGAATTTTGAAAATGGGAAAATGTTATTTTCTGCTTATTAATTTCAAAAAGCTTATGTTAAAAGCTTCTTTAATTTAGTTCAAATATGTAGCAGCCCCGCTCCGTAAACCAGAGAAATTAAAAAAAAAATCATTGAATTTTAATTTTTAAATCATTTTCAATAAAAAATGGGAACAAATTTAAAAATTAGCAAACGTTATTTTGTTGCCATAGGTGTTTAATTAAATATTCCATTAATCAATTTGCGATTTATTCAAAAATCTTAGCGCCCCGTCCATCTTGCGAATTGTCCAATTTAGCACAACGACCCAACCTTAAGTTGAAGTCAAAATAATATATTTTTAATTTGTCATAATAATTGAAGATGAATTAAAAAAGATTTAGCGGGCTTTCCCACTGAATTAAACATGCAGCATACAACATGCAATATGACACATAGCGCATGGCAGTACAACCTAATCTTCACACAAAATGTCACATGTTCTTATTTCACTTACAATGTATACGTTAGTAATGATGATTTGGTTTTGTTTGCAACATTATGGAGTCGAAGAAAGAAGCGACGTCATTGGGTACATCCGATGCCATTTAGAAACATTGCAAATCAGGATACATACAACGTTCTTTAAAGAAAACTTGCCCAGGATGCGGAAAACAATTTTTAAACTTCTTTTTCGCATTTTTTATCATTTGTCAGAGGCGAGCTTTCACTGCACTTCCCAAAAACTTCTTCGCAACTTCTGGCTCATGATACAAATAATGAACATGTTCAATTTTAACTACCGAGTATCAAACATGCTGCAACCTGCTTGTGCCATGTTTTATGCGATATTAAGGCTCCTATTTCATTTTAAGTGTTCTACCATTGATGGCATATATTTAATGGTGCAAGCTCTGTGTGCCATGTATCCAACACATGGTTAACTTTTGCTTCCACACACAAGGACTTTTATTCAGACTTTAGTTCAATTCTATAGCAAAGCGTGAGATTTGGTTGTAAACAATAGTTTTTGCTAATTTAGATAACTCGTCTTTTTAGGCGCGTTTGTATAAATACAATTCGAGCCTGGCAAAATTTAGTAACTCAACTATCAACCAATCCGTTTTGCTTCTTTCTAAACTCGAACTCCGCAGAATTATATGTATGTACTTCCATTTCAAATTCAGTAATTGATTAGACTGCCTCCAGCTTTCAGATCGATCAATTTTCTTCATTGCTTATTTTCATTCGTATTACAGTGTCAATCGCTCTACCGTTGCTATTGAAATATTGCATTTGAACTACACGTACCCAAACTGCAGACCGTATATAGCTCTGTTATTATTAGACTTTAATTATTCATAGAATTGCGAAGTTGCAAGTGAATTCTCATTCGTTCGATATATGAATGTTTGTATGTTTGTAAGTTTCATCCTTGCTTGGATGTTTACTCTACCCTACACAAGTTGTAATGCTTGTCTTTCGATTCAAAGACAGCACATAACGAAATAATGGAAATTGCGTTCTCTCAACTTTATCGTTACATTGTTACTAGGTGAATATATTTTATATTGCTAAGAAATAGGAGGAGACAAGACCCACCCTCGTTCGTATGTTCAGAGCTTTCTAGCTTTACTCTTTTCATGGATTGTGGCAAGGACCCCGCGAGATGTACAAGACCGCAATGAATGTTGCATATAAATCAAGAATAATACTTCTTCCCTGTCGATTATTTCACCGGGAATAGCTGCTATAAATATAGTGGGGATAGGTATATGGTAAATTCACTGTGCGAAATGAACCCGTGTGGAGTGTTGCAGATCGATTTGTTCGCTAGGAATGAAAATCCTCTTACATCACTCACGATTTTCATTATACAGATACAGATGCTTGAAAGTAGTAGAGGGGGAATATTGATAGGTATATGCTATTATATCATCGCAACACTCTAGTGGGTAGCATTATTTATCAAGTCAAGAAACCTTAAAAAAGATGACGTAACTGAGTTTTCCCATAATTGACTGAATAATATGCTTCTGGCTGAGTTTCTAATGTGATGATGGAATCTCAACAGCTCTTTCCTTAATACCTATGACCCAATTCTACATACTTTCAACAGATATAGAGCTTTATGCAACTGTATTCTTCTCGGGAGGTTTTAACTTTCCGCGCAATTTAAATTGCGCGCTATTCAATATTCTACAAGGTGACCGAGAAAAAATATTCATCTACGTTTTACCTTAAGATTCAATGCAATGGATATCTTAAAAGAGAATTCCAAGTTGTCAAACTAAGATTTAATTGTAACCCACTGCTACAGATAAATGTAGATAACTAGTACCAAATCCTATGACAAATAATTTTTTAAAGGGACATTGGAAAAGAATTGTTTAAATACTCGTACACACTCATGTAATGTGTGGAAGAAAGTTATCCATTCAATATAAATAACAGTTTAAAATTTTACATTTGAGCATAGAAAAGTACCTCATAAATTTAGAAATCAGCTTTCCCTTGCTTAAAAGAGATATTTATAATTTTCGACTGTGAAATTCATTTCAAATATGTAAAACAGTAGCAGCATAGGTTCGTTTGCGTTTACGATAAAAAGTAGATTTACAAAGGTTTGGATTGCTAGGTATATATGATATTTCATCTATATTGCTTATACATACATACACACATACTCGTACAAATATGGATTTCCTAAGTTTCTGATGCTTCTAATTGTAGTTGTACAAGGCATACGGACTTTCCTATTTAATTTTTGTTATTGAAAAGAAATGCCTGGCAAATTCATGCTCAGCCAAATTAGTTAAGTAATATTTTAACAGATTAAAAAAAATGTTGTGTGCCTGTCTAGGGTGTGTTCAAGTTTTGACCAGCGCCGACTATACCCCGGTTATAACTTTTCTGGCTTCACGTTTAGAACACACACCTGCTTTTCTATGGTTGGCTATATCCGCGATAAGGCGTTCTGCTTTAATAATCTGACTTTAAGTTGTCAATCGGCCTTATTGAATCAGATCGAATATAGCGGCCTACAAATTCGGACTACCGCTGCACATACACACATGCAATTATCACTCAGCTGTGAGGTATTGAGCGTAAAATGGTAAGGTTACTTTGTAATCAAAACTATTTTATTATTTTGTTAAGTAAGGTATATAGGAAGTGTAGCCTTTGAAAAGGTAAGGAACCAAGCTTTAAATCAACACAAGACTATTTTCCTTTATGGATAGTAGTTTAGACTCTATAGCATATGTAAAGCCAATGTTTAGCACTTTTCCATAAGTATCAATTTAGAACATTTTAGAAAACGTACTAAGCACGCACACATATAGATTTCTGTTTCATGGTATGGGAAGTATTCTCGAGGGTTTTATCTACCTGCAACGAACGACTTGGGACAAAGCCCTCGAGAATATTTCCCAAGCCATGAAACAGAAATCTATATGTGTGCGTGCTTAGTCCGTTTTCTAAAATGTTCTAAATTGATACTTATGGAAAAGTGCTAAACATTGGCTTTACATATGCTATAGAGTCTAAACTACTATCCATAAAGGAAAATAGTCTTGTGTTGATTTAAAGCTTGGTTCCTTAACTTTTCAAAGGCTACACTTCCAATATACCTTACTTAACAAAATAATAAAATAGTTTTGATTACAAGTAACCTTACCATTTTACGCTCAAAACCTCTCAGCTGAGTAATAATTGCATGTGTGTGTGTACAGCCGTAGTCCGGCAGCTAAATTCGATATCATCATCCCACGGCATGCCATGAAGGCACAGCGATATTACAATGATTACTCAGCTGAGAATTTTTGTTTGAGGAATCGTAGTGATTTGGTAAGATAATTTTTATACCCTAGATGAAATCTATAGGGGTATACTAAGTTTGTCATTCCGTTTGTAACACCTCGAAATAATGATGGTAGAGCAAAATGGATTGGACACTCATTCATAAAATTAAAAGTTATTTTGATTTTTGCATGTCCGTCCGTCCGTCCGTGGGCACGATAACTCGAGAACACGTACACTTAGAGAGCTGAAATTTTGTACACGGACTTTAAAAAAAAAAGTCAAATTAATTTCGAAAATTAGACAAATCGGGCAACTTCTTCGTGGGGTTGCCATATAAAAATTTCGTTTTCCGCTATATATTTGGACACTGCCTGAGAACGCGTCGACGTAGAGAGCTAAAATTTCGTACATGATGTTTTTACTACATTAGCAAATAAAATGTTAAAAATGGACTAAATCGGGTAACTCCTTCTTGGTGTTGCCATATAAAAATGTAGGTTTTTTACGCATACTTTGAAAACGATCAGTCCAAGACATTTTTATTGTACCAAAAACTTCTCCAGAATACGAAATCCTATAAAATTGGTAATAATCATTTTTTCTGTGCAACAAACCGTTCTAGAAATATATGCGAAAAACAACTTCAAAATCAAACTTGAATAGATCGGTGACCATACGAAATTTAATACTGGCATTCATCTAGGGTATCATAAGAATTGGTCTTAGACCAATTCCAGCTTTTTTACTTGTTTTTAAATAATTTTGTTAGGAAAGGTATGAAAATTTTATTACGGTTTGGAAGATAAGAAAGCAAGCTTAAGATTAACAGAACGCCATTTTTCTGTATGAATAGTAGTTTAGGGCGGAGGAGCTATTCAAATTAAACTTTTGTCACTTTTACATAAGAAAACTACAAATATTTTAGAATGTAAGGACTACGTTGGGCCTCGCATGTGGTAGGGGGGGAGTCTGTTTCGTGGCTTGTGAAGTATTCTCGAGGGTTTTGCTTGGGACTTTAAGTTCGCACACATACTTATAGCCACTTAATTTGGATTTGTGTTACAGATTTTTAATTTTCATTTTCTTAAAGGGTTTTTCTTAAGAAAAAGTTATTTCTATGCCTAAAGAATGAAACAAATACAAATTGCTGCAGCACTGAAGACTGATTTATTTAATCATTCAGAGACTGCAGCAAATTTTCATTTGCTAAATGTTTGTTTTGAGGCCAACCAGGTTGCCTTACCATGCCACAGCAGTTGAGCAATTACAAAGTCGCGAACGGCTACAAAATTGATAAACCAAGCGCAGTTTTAGCTCTGAGTCTTGCTCTGGCCAATTCGGTGAGATAGGCAATATAAAGGTATTATGTAGATGATTACTCCCACCTTAATCAAATGACCCTAATGATCGAATCTTTTACATGAGTCACTTAAACTAAAAGACTCGTATGACCTGAGTGACCACAATGACCGATTTTCTCAATCACTAGAATAGAATCCATCACCCATAATGGTAAATTTCATGCAAAAATTAATTTTGAAAGGGCTTCATTTAATTCCTTTTCTTCTTTATGGTTCAATTTGTCCACAAAACTAGACATTGAATTCAAACTGTTTTTGTAGAACGATCCCTATCATTCTGTACTTTGTAAAAGTGAAGGAGATGATGGTGATATATTTCCAAAGTTGATTGTTGATGTCAAAGTTGATGAAAATTAAATTTTTTTTGAAAATCTATCCGTTGGATGCGCTTTTGGAAAACAAAACGTAGTGGCGGGTGATGAGGATGCTAAGGCCGATGAGCAGGAACATTTTCGCTAGACGTACCTTCGTAGTTTAAAGATTCCACATTATTTTAAATTAAATTATCAAATTTTTTTGGTGTACAATAAAAAAATAATGACTTAAATACTAAGAAGTACTCACCATCACCTCTGCATAAGCATTTAATAATGGATCCGAAGCTAACTCAATAATCGCTTCATTTTGTTGAACTGCTGCGTCGTCATTCAAATTAATATAACTGTAAATGGTTTTGTATTGCTCTTAACTCGTTTGCAATTGAGTAGTTTATTTGCTTCTATCTTGTTGCTTGAAAATATTGATGAACAAAACACAAAAATTTTCAAATATTTTGAAATACTATATAAAACCCAGAACAGTTTTGTATATTTTATCTTGTCCTACGTGTGCCCTCTTATCCTACTTTCAGCAGTATTAAGCAAATTCCTTTTGCTTTGAATACAAACAGCGCAATACTTATTATTAATTCTTACAATATCGATTCCGAGCTAATCGAAAGCTTTATTTTTTGGTCAGCCTGGCATTTTTTATAGTTATAACATCTCTTTTAAATTTATTTTATTCACTTAGCCTTGTGGTAGAGCGTCCCTCGGGGAACCCAAATCACCCCTATGTATGTTCTACGGTTTTTTGTAGTTTTCAAGTTATTACAAATTTTCGAGATTTTTCGCTAATTACGTGTTGTAAGGTAATTTTGGTCGTAGCGGTTGAAGAAAGTGAGATAGGCACTTATTTTTTTTCCGAAATAGCTTAACAGTGCACCTGTTCTGTTGTGTTTAAAAACATGTATTTCAATATACTTCACCATTGTCTCAAAAAGTAATGTTGATTTTTTTCTTTTAGCAAAACAAAAACTAACTTGAATATTCTATGGCAATTTTAAGAAAAAAAGTTCCATATTTTTTTTTAGAAACTAGTTCAAAAACTTCCTTAGTTCATCGACTTTACATGTCGCAAATTTTATCAAGTTATTCACTATTCCAGACCAAAGATTTACACTAAATTGTTCTTGGAAATTTGATTCACGTCTTAATTGCGGATTTTCAAGACTCCACGAATGATAATTGTGAATATTTAAAATACCATTGCGTCGAAAGTGTGATTCATCAGTCCACAAAATTGAATCGGAAAAGTTTTCATTCTCGGTCTGTCTTCTCAACATTTCTTGGCAAAATGTCACTCTTCTGGAATAATCCTCTGGTTTCAATTGTTGCACCTTTTGAATATGGCATGGATGATATCCCTCGCCTCTGAGTTTGCGATGTGCTCGTGATTTCGAAATTCCAGATCGTCGCTCCACATCCCTCACGCTGCATGATGGATCTCTGACAACTTCCTCAAAAACTGCACCCACTATCTCAGGTCTCTAATTCGGCCAGGCCTGGTGCCAGGGTTACGACCTTCCATGTAGGCGTTATGTACTCTCTCGATCATACGATAATCCGGGAAATTTTCGGGCTGAGGCCCACCTCTGCGTTCTACATGTTTCCTGTAGACTCTTGCTGCTTCCGAAGCGTTCCTTCTTGCCCAGCCATAATAAAGGTGCATTTCCGCGTATTCATTCTGTAAATAGCTCATGATTTCGTAGTCCAAAATTATCGCCAAAGTCACAATTCCAAGTATTTTCACTACGGCACTAATCAAAGTCTAAGTTCGTAAGCAAAACAAAATTCTCGGGCTACTACAAGGAGCTGGTTTATTGTAAAGAATGCAGACATTTGGCAGATATGTCGAGTAGATTAAGAGCGGCGGAAGAAAACATCAAAAGAGACAGACAAGTACTCAATCGACTGAAAAAGAATTTTTTCCGCCGTTGTCGGTTATGTGTCGAAAAGGAATGTAGACATTTTGAAAACTTTTTGTAATTTTTCCCAATAAAATAATTATTTTTATTTAATTTTCAGTTTTACTTGTTTTTACTTCCCAATTAAAATTGTTAAATTTTACACTTAATACAATCTGAATTGAAATTTCAGTATCATGGAAGTTTTTAAACTAGTTTCTAAAATAAAAATATGGAGCTTTTTTCTTAAAATTGCTATAGAACATTCAAGTTAGTTTTTGTTTTGTTAAAAGAAAAAATTCAACATCACTTTTTGGGACAATGGTGAAGTGTATTGAAATAAATGTTTTTAAATACAGCAGATGCACTGTTAAGCTATTTCGGAAAAAAAATAAGTGCCTATCTCACTTTCTTCGACCGCTATGACCAAAATTACCTTACAACACGTAATTAGCGAAAAATCTCGAAAATTTGTAATAACTCGAAAACTACAAAAAACCGTAGAACATACATGGGGGTGTTTTGGGTACCCCGAGGGACGCTCTACCTCCAGGCTTCCGATTATCTCTATTTTTTGGGACACCCTGTATAAGAACAACTTAACTTGGTGATGGTCACGTACTAACTAACTGTTTTGTTTTTGACAGAGTACAAAGTCTACATTGTCGACATTGTCTGCACTAAATAAGTTTATCTACTTTGACAAACTTTTACGGTCATATTTAACTAAACATGTTCACACATAAATTCGGTTTGGGTACAATCAAGTCAAATAAGCAACATCCCAAATTTTAATGAACATATCGTCAAAACTTTTAATGTATATTATCTACGCAGAAAAGTAGAATAAAAAAGATATAACTATAAAAAAAAAATATCATAAGAAAAAGCTTTTTGTTTTTTTTTGTTTCTATAAGAACTTCAATGAGTTTTTTGCAACATAAAAAAGGAAAAAAATATTAAAATATTTTTTTTGTTATATTTTTCAGTACGGGCAGTTATCATTAACTACTAATCCAGTTTTCGCGCTATATAACTCTCCACAACGAGCGCCAGCACAACAAAGACCCATATATACAGCACCGCCGCAACTGTTATCAACACGCTCCCCATCAAATATTTACACAAGGACTCCACCAAGGTCCTATCTCCCAACATATGAAACAAGAACATCATCAACATTCCCATATGGTTCAATAGGATGCACAATGCCATTGCTCAATGAGCAGGTTCATCAGCAACAGCAGGCGGGTCTACCATCACCACCACAACTCAGTCAAGAGCATTCTCAACTTTTGATCACCAGTAGTGGCGGAGTTTTAGGTAATTACGATGAGAATTCCTGAGGTCTAGCCGATGACGACATCAGGTATCAATTAGTATGCATCGGTGTTAGCAGTAACAGCTCTACTGAACGGACAACCATTGTTTAGAAAATACCTAATTAAAATTAAAAATTATTTATTGATTCAATTACGATGAAGACTATATAGTTGCTATCCACTAAAAGGAGACTTATACAATGAAAAGATGTTCCAAACAAAACGGAATCAAATAGTGCTTACAGAATAAATGTGTGTTGTTTTAGTTAGGATAACTCGAATAATGTTGAATGTACGTAATATGTCGAATATCCAGAAAATTATCGCAAAAAAATAAGGAAAGAACAATAAAATGTTTCTATTTGCTCCATCAGAAATGAACGAATTTAATCAAAAAATGTAATTGTAGTTAAAAAAAAAACATATCTGCAAACATACACATACTTATATATAGGACTACTTATTGAGCAACTAATAACGAGATGTTTTTCTCTCTAAATCTGAGCTTACTTTAGAAGTGATTGGAGAATAAATTTTATTTTGATAAGCGAAGGTTAGTTTGAGAGGAGTCTGGTCTGGTCGGCCCCCAAGGACAGATATTTGGAATGGATAGATATAAAGAATTTGTAAATACATATTTTCGTTTTTTTTTTATTCTACACCAGTTCCTTTCTCTTTTTGATTGATTTTCAGACATCGATAAAGGGAAATCGAATGCCTCTTGCCATATGCATTTTGACAGATTGTTAACACTGGAAAAATTTTGAAATGTTTTCATTTTTGATACACAACACTCCGGAGAATACCCATAGTTTGCTTTTTGTGCAAAATGACTGTTTTTCAAATTTATATATCATGGCTAATGCCAACAGTCAAAAAAGAGATTTTATTGATAAGGAGAGTGTTAACTGAAGAAACATTTAATTGTTAAAACAAAGACAACAGTCTTAGGATATTTTACTTATTTTAGATTTAGCCCTAAGTTTATTGTAACAACTTTTGTAACATATCTTTTTACTACGTTCTTTTTTCTATTAAATATAAAATAAGATATTTCTTTGTAAGATTTCGTCTTTTATTAATTTCGCAATGACGTTTTTTTAATTCATTTACATTATAGGTATACGTATACACCGGGCATTCTATTAGCAAGGGCGAACTTCTACCTAGGTCAACTAGACAATTGCCAGGGGCGAAATAGTATACATGGAGGACACACGACACCGGACACAAAAAAAAAGTAATTCACTTTATTGTTCCTTCATACAGAGCTACATTAATCAATTGGCGGAGCAGGGCGTCAAATTTTTGTGGGAGGCAAATTCTCAATTGTTCGCATTTTTTTCAAAAATTTTCTGTTCGTTGTATAATAGCACTGTCATAGAAACACAACAAGACTTATATGTTCTATGTTTACATAGGATATGTTTGTGTTCTACATTTATGAATTTTTCGTGGGAAATGAAAAAAGTCGGTTGTGTAAATTAAATGCGTGTTTTCAAAGACGCAAATCTTCAAATCACACCATGCTTAACGAAGCATTGTTTATGATCGAAGATATTTGAATACTCATCTCGAATGAATCGCTGATAAATTTTGGGAATGCCTTCACCTAATTGACCAGCAAACCACTTAGTTAATAAGGACATGTAACGTGAACAACAATTTAATACTAACGATTTATCTTCATTTGTTAAGACAAATGAACAATTGTTGTCACGTTTGACACGTTTTGTTCGTTAATAAAAGACAATTTATAATAGAGTTATGTTTGCGGTAGCAATAAGAGAAGGAAGCTTTTACTTTTTGGACGCACCAGATGGAACTGGTAAAACGTTTTTAATTTCCCCTATCCATGCCAAAGTTAGCAATTCCTTCATCTGGCATCGTTGCAACTTTGTTGGATGGGGGAAGAACAGTCTATTCAGCCCCGAAGTTACCACTAAATATAGAGACTAATGAAAATGCAGTGTGTAACATAAAAAACACTCAGGCATGGCTAAAGTACTGCAAAAATGTATTATTATCTGGGATGAATGTGCAATGACCCATAAACATTTACTGAAAGCATTAAATCGAACCGTTAATGAATTAATTGACAAGGAAAGGTTATTTGGTGGCACTCTATTTATATTGTCATGATTTCAGATAAATATTACCGATTATTCCACGTTCAACGTATGCAGATAAAATCAACGCATGTTTAAAATCATGTGTTTTGTGTATCCATATGTTCCAACTCACAATAAATATGCGTGTAACACTACAAAACGATCTATCCGCTGCAGTATTTTACACAAAATGTCTGAATATTGGTAATGAAAAAAATGATTTTATTAAAAATACACAATTAATTAAATTGTGTGAACCTTTTTGCAAGATTTTGCTATGATAGTGACCAGAGAATCGTCAAGCACATATTTAAAATTCCAAGTACCAGTACCAGGACCTGGATTTAAAGTATTTTAAATACAAGTACCGGTACTGGTACTTAAAAAATTTTGAAGTACAAGTCCAGGTACTGGTACTTATATAAGTCCCATACGTAATATTAAGTACCCTATAAGTACCAAAGTGCGTACATACTACAAATACCGCCAAAGCGCGGAGTACTTCAGCTCTATTCCTGCTCCAAGTCTCTATTATTAGGAAGCATATTTAAATTATTTACACGAACTGAAGTACTTGCCATTAAGTACCGGTACTTGTACTTGTACTCAGAAAAAATTGAAGTGCAGGTCATGATACTGGTACTAGTGCTTAAGTACCAATGTACTTAAGTACTTTTCAGGTCTGTCGTCAAGTGACTCACGAATGACTAGTTTGTAAAAAATACTACTACCGAGCTGATAAAGCAAGAGCAACAGAGATGTAAAAACAAAAATTAAAATAAATCGCTTTCAAAAATTGATCGGAATTATTATTCTCAATTACTTTGAAGTTTTCCCTCTGATGTGGTATGATAGCCAGTAGGGCTTACCAATAGCATTCGATAAACAATTATTAATTCGAAAAATGCATGAAAGAAAGTGTATTTCCTGATATACGTGACAATTGTCGTAAACATCAATCGTTTGTGAATGAGCGATTTTGGCTGCTAAAAATATCGATGTTGATGAAATCAACTTCAAAATACAAGAAACATTGCCTGGCGAATAAATTTCGTTTAAATCATTTGACACAGTGGTAGATGAAGATGAAAGCGTAAATTATCCCACTGAATTTTTGAATTCACTCGATTTACCGAAACTTAAATGCACTCAGACTTTTCAATCGAACGTTATTAATTATTTAAAAAAAAAGATGGGAAATGTCATTGAACCGACCATATTAAACGGAAAGCTCAGAGGAGATAATGATCTAAAGGTAGGTATTCCAATGGTACTCACTGATGCACCAATTCATTTCAAACGTTTACAATTATCCGTACGTTTGGTATTTGCGTTGACCATAAATAAGTTGCAAGGACAAACAATGGCCCGACATATTATGGTCATATTAGATCTAGAAATCTATTTTTTTCTCACGGATATTTATATGTTGCGAGTTCACGTGTTGGGAAAACATCAAACCTTTTTCTTTATGCACTTGATGGACTAGCAAAATATATTGTTCATTATTTAGCATTATTTATAAACACAAAATAAATAATATATCGTTAATCAACATTTAGTACATTATAATGTAATTAATGTTTCGTATTTAAATAAAAATTGTATAATATGAAATACATGTATTTATTCTTAACATATTTTGCATGAAATTATTATAATAAAAGTGGCAGCATTTTGAGCTTTTATTTCCAATTGTCAAAATGCTGATTTCGAGATTTCCATTTATTATGATTCTGTTTTCAGTCTACATGTTTTGAAATAACTTTTAAAAATATCAATATTGATGTGTCATATAAATCCAGAATTTTATTTTAAAAATTTAATGTGTTTTTATTTTCCTTCACTCAGATAAATTGCAATTTTCCGCGGTTCTACGCGCTTGATCTTTGGCACGACCATTTTTCGGTCCCTTTGCCTATCCTCTCTAATCGCACCAGCGGCCTCTTCTGGTCATACAGGGACATTAACCAAACCAAACTCAACGCACCCCGTTCCAGAAAAAGTAAAACTACGTCTGCCGGACCAGATAGAACTTTTATATCATGATACAAAGATTAACAAGGTATGGCCGAATTATCTGTCAATTGGTTGCTTGCCTCATTTGGCGACTATTGTCACACATTTGTTCGTCTCAATTTCAATCGTCCTTATTAAAGTAAAACAAAAATGTCTGTATGGAAATTTCTTTGCTTTCCCACTAGCATATAATTACTCTTGCCGAAGTGATTTAATGAAGAAACTAATGTTTTGTTAAATATTTTAATATAAGTATTCAAAACGTATTTCAGTCAATAAAATACGAAAAACTCAAAACAAAATCGCTGGAAATGACATTGTCAGCTCAAGATGTAGTAACACAAAAAAATCCTTTCGAATCGGCCATACCCTGTTATCTTTGTGTCATGCTTTTATATAATATACTAGTGGGAGTGAGTGTGGTTCGGTTAGAGATGCATTAATGCTATTACCTGACTCGATCGCGCGATTCCGTATTCTAGGGTCTCACTCGGTGTGCATGTGTGAGTGGGTGTGTGTGTGTGTGCATGAGTGGCGCGTGCATTCATTCATGTGTGGGACAGTGTTGCTCTCTAGATCGACGCTCAAGCAGTGCAGTAAAACACGAAATTTGTGTATGGCAACCGTACGAAGGAGTTGCCAGATTGGCCCATTTTCGAACTATATTTACAATTTTTATTTATGAAAACGCCATGTAGAAAATATGTGCACTCCACCTCGACGCCTTCTACACTCAAAAAAATATTTTTTCTGATTTAGCTGCAGTAAAGCTTTTTATACCTATGGCAGACATTTAAGTCTATAGCAAATATAATACTGCTCTCTCAACCATAGAATAATCCAATAAATTTATAACAGGCAAACTTTTACTGAGAAGACAAAAATGTAACTTTTACAAATATATTAAACTTTTGTATATCAAGCTTAGCAATATTATTTCTATATGAAATATTAAATATCCGCTGAAGATATAATATTTTTAGGGTGAACATGCAAAACAAATCTTGGAAATCGTAACTACAGCTCCAGAGCAATATAATTCTTCTAAAAGCTATTTTATGGCAGCTGTGCATATATTATATGTCATTCCGAAAAAGTAAGCAAGTGCAAGCAGTCAGTGGGTGCATCACGAATTTGTTGACTAATTTTCCCGTTAGACCTATTGCAGTTGTGTAAATGTACGGTTTTTTAAAATTTATATTGCGTAAATAAATTCGATGAGAATTGTACGCGGGTGCGAAAAACATTTTTGTTTTCAAGAGGTTAAATTTTGATGCCAATCAAATCTTTTACAGGTATGTACCTTCCAACTTTTTTATTATTAATATTTGGCTGTGTATTTAGCCCGCTCCGAAAAGTTTATTTTTACCCTTCCCTTCAACTGATATTAGTGTTTTCACTGGATATGCTTAAGAAAAAGGGCAACAAACGGTAAAGGGTTGCATATTGGGACTTTAGGCAATAATGTGCGATAAATCTCACATAACTACAAACATATATAACAAAATTAAGCAACTTTTCATGAGTTTAACTCATAACAAAACAATAAAATAGAACCAGATAAATTTGGTTATGGTGTAATGTTTTATTTATTTTTACATAGGAAACTATCAAATAATCAATTTTTCTTAACTTCACAGGTTCAGGTCTCGTAGAAAATTTTTATTTTTCAATTAAGCTTTAGATTAGGCTTGTATGCTTATATCGCATATAGTATTTAGTTGTAAAATCAACATGACAGAAAACTTAGAGTTGTTTTCTTCCTCCGGTATATAATTAGCGTAATTCAAGTATAGTTCTTTTATGTATCTGCTCGCTTTCAGATAATTTAAGTGACGAAGTTATCAATAATCCGGATTTTAATCAATCATTTTTAGTTATTCAACACACATTTATAGTGTTCAAAGATAGTTATTTTTCAAAAATAAAACGTATTGATCAATATTGATTAGTCAATTCCTGACATTGAACTATAGATAATAATAAAAAAATACAAGAAAAAGGAGAACTTAATTCTGGTGAACGAACTACGGTTGCAAAAGCGATTATTAAATATTTAATTATGCAGAAATATGAAAGAACATATAAGGCATTTTTGTTTAAAAAAAACAACAACAACAAAACACTTGCTCCGATTCCACAATAATTTATTTTTATTTTTTACAAAAAATGAGTAAAAACCTACGCGTTTCGTCTTATTAGGACATTATCAGGGCTTGCACTAAACCTAAATCTGGGTCAACTAAGCTGAGCTAGTTACATACATACATACTACGCTGACCAAGTTATGTACATACACTAACCGCTATATGAATAGACACAAACGTTACAAAAATAATAAGTTAACAGAGCCAGACACGAACAAGAGATCACAGATGAGTTGTATATAATTTGTGAACTAATATTATAGCTTAACTAACTAGGTTAGGATTTAAAAGGGGGCTTCTATTATAAAAATCAATCTGGTCATTCAGCAAAGTATAACCGTCGTCATTAGCCTTTCTGATTTCAAATATTTCATACCTATCCAATACTGGGCCTCCATTAATATTATGTAAAAGGCTTATATTTTGGGTAGTACACTTATGTCCGGTAGATTTTAAATGTTTGGCAAGACCTGAAGTCGGATTTTTTGTGTTGGATAAATTTATATGTTCTCTGAATCTTAGTTTTAGAGATCTTTTTGTTTTGCCTATGTAATGCCTATGTATGCATTTAAAATCTACCGGACATAAGTGTACTACCCAAAATATAAGCCTTTTAAAATAAGTAATCGGCAATTCACACAGAAAAACATAAAAATTGCAACAGACATTCTGACGAAAAACAACTATCCATACCACACAATAGACACATTAATCAAGAAAGCAACAAGGAATACTCATTATTATAACACCCAACATAATAGAACGATTAGCAACATAATAACATTAGACAACACTACCCCAATATACAGATCCATCCCATATATACATCCATTATCCCTAAAAATCGCCAGGATAATTCAAAACAACAATAATAAAATAAAAGTAGCATTCAAACCTATAACGCAACTCAATAGATGCTACTCAAAATTAAAGGACCCTATACCCACACAAGAAGCCAATAATGTTGTCTACAAAGTACCATGTGAAAACTGCACTACAGCATATATAGGACAAACATCAAAAAAACTCAAAACCAAACCATCACAACACAAAACATACATAACCAAGAAAACATCACGATCAGCATTAGCATCCCATACAATAAAAACAGGACACGTATTCGCATTTGATAATGGATCAATTATAAACATAGATAAAAACAAAGCAAAACGCGAATTCAAAGAATTATGCAACATCTACATGGAAAAAAGGAATCTAACTAATTTAAGACAAGACACAGATCTAAGAAATAAAGATTACCAAAACATACTTAAAAAACTAAAACTTGACATCACAACATGAGAAAAAACTCCGCACACCATTCATCTGTAATCCCTTAAATAAAACAGTCATTTAAAATTCACCTATTTATTTGTTTAAATTATTTATTTATTTATTTATTTTGTTTAAATTATTTATTTATTTATATGTTCAGTTAACGTTTTTATCATATTTTAATGTGTATTTTTTTGTGAAGTGTGTTCCAATCATATTTTTTAAAAAAAAAATTTTCATCATACCAAAAACAAAGGTGAGAACATCAAATATTTTAATTGTACGCAATACTATCTTATATTCTAATGTAGCTAACTCCTGAAGAAGGGTACAAATCAAGACCCGAAACGTCGAGTGAACAATAAAAAAGTATTATACAAAGATCGGAGTTTCCTTAAAAAAATATCCCAAACCTTATAAAATAAATATGTAGTATTACTTATCATTCTGAGATAGGTATGATGGATGACTTCTCGACACATTTGCTGTGTTCTTTTGCGTACCTTGATCTAGAACTCCTATATACTGGGGAGAAGAAATTGTTCTGTCGATTCAAGCGAACTATTTGTACCGTTCGCTTCATTTAAATCTTTCTATGAAAATGTAGGGGGCGTTTTTCTGTGTATGTTTTGTTCTGCTCTGTTCTGCGGACAAGAAATAACATGGCTTATATGTATAAAACACAAGAAAATTAAAAAAAAATCGTACACGACCATTCGAAAATCGTCCTGTTAAACTTTTACAAGTCACTCTACAGTCCAGCGCCACATTCAATTTACGCGAAGGTTGGTGGCGTCATTACCCGCGTGACCCTCCCCTGTATACGCGCCTGTGCTGAGTATTGTCAAGCTGCTTTGTCTTACTTTGGTACTTTGCACAAAATGATTATCTGCCCAGACACAACTTGTTCGAATCGTTTTCAGCCACCCATAATCTACACGAATCGTCAAGAAATATGGCCAATTGAAATTCTAAGAAAGAAAAACAAATGAATTGTTGCCTACACTGAAGAAAATGTTTACTGGCCGAATTAATGATATACATTTTGGTTCATCCCCGTGATATATTTGGCCGAGATCAATGAGCTATTGAGGTTTGATACGAGCTCTTCTCGTCCATCACTTCTTTAGTACACATCGATATCACCTGGATATTTTTTTATCTGTGACATTAGCAAAGATCGAGCGTGCCAGGATCATGCTGCTTTAGCAACGGTTTTGTATATATTTGGTCGACCTTCTCAACACGACAGATGCGACAAAATACGAATCACTCGTCGTATCTATCATTTCTCATATTATAGTCCACTCCGTAATGTACTAACAGTCATATAAAATTTGTATAGTCTGTTTTGGTATTACATGCAACATCAAGTTATGCTTATGCAAAGACAGCCTAAAACAGATTTTTTTACACCATAAGCTGATCCTGTTTTGGGTTTCTAGCCTGATAAATATGAAAGGCAATGAGATAGCGGATGAGCTAGTGGGCTCTGAAATGGTTACAATATTCTAAAAGACAACACCACCAATGACAGCTACGATAAAGCTAATGGGTCAACCGGGATATCAGTTGTATTCCAAGGCAATTATAGCCTATATACAACAATGGAGCATCATAGGGGGAGTAGAGCTGATGCCAGGAATCTAGTAGATGTGGTAACGATCCATTGTGCCCTAGAGGTAAATATGGTAGGAAGCTGAGTCTAGAATCAAATTATTTCTATCGAAACTGTAAATATCCTGGAAAAATCAAGTCAGTTCATCATGTGAACTGTGAGTGTTGGGAGAGATTGAGTTTCCTTAGGGTATCAGGGTGGATCAAGGGTTTCTTAGATGGAAAGACTCCCATATATATAGGGGTCACACTGCAACCAGGCATTTGTCTAAGTGACGCAGCCGAAGTCTTATCTTGGCGGCACCAACCTGACCTAACTTAACCTACACCATTGTGCACAGAAAGTACAACGTCATTATTCCTGCACTAATATGCTTAAAATGGAGCATATTGTATTGTACAAGGTTTGGTATAACCGCCAGCAGTGGATTGAGGAATTTGTAATTATGGTTGACAGTTTTTAGTATGATTTCGCATATTAATCAAAACCTTCCAGAGCTTAACTTTCAAGTGTAGTTAATATCAATCAGTATTATTATAGAGAACCAAGGTTGAAGAGAATATTTTAAATAATCCCATTATAATGCGAGTAAAACATGCTGCAACCAAAGGCATTAAGAACATGTTAGACACAAAAAAATTCCTTAAATAATGAACAATCGAATTAATTACGAAAATTTATTACAGACATACATTCTTCACACATGAATTTTTACATATCAAATAAAAATAAAATTACCATCAAAACAACCTTATTTAACAGTCCAACGTCCAAGCCACAAAATATTTTTCATTTAAATAGGGAAAAGAGCTAACAAATCCTTTCATGTAGAACGGAGTTTTGCATCAATAAATCACGATAACAGGTATGCGATAGTCAGAAATATTAAAATGATTACATAAAAGAATGTATAGACCGGAAGCTGCCCACCATCATTAGACCTCATTAAATTAATTCACAACCAATCAAGGTAGGTCCGGTACGGTCCAGTCATTTCAGGGATCATAAAAAAAATTTCCAACCTTGTTTTCTGCACGAAACATTAATTCTCCTCCTGCAATCTAAAAGGGCGGAAATTACAAAAAACAAACAAAGTACAGGTAATCATGAAATTTGTTCCCTGCTTCAACAGGGTGGGAATAACAGCATAAAGCGCCCTAAAAGTCAGCTCTGGGTTAAATGGTCGATTTAAATTTTTTTTTTATTGGAAACTTAGAAAATTCAGACTAAGCCTTCACATTATACCTGCGTTTAAATAAAAATGGACAGCGGTCTGCTAGGGAGTGGGGCATCGTCAAATTATTATGTAAATCATTTTACGTCCTTGGATTTGGATTCTAAACGAACCCTCTGTGTGAGCTCTTGCTCTGAGTGACGAGGCCTACCGACATCATGCAAATATAGAGCAACAGAATTACATTTTTCGAGACTTTTACTTTCACTGGGATGATACGTTCACAGCTGGATATTAAAAGAAATATTCAGTAGGAAACTTTTAAATTTACACGAGAATTTTATTTTGTTGTTGCTGATGCTTGTATTATAGATACATAGTTCAAGTTTCACTACAGTATACATATTTTCTTTTAGTTGGTACATATTACGAAATTGTCGAAAAAAATAAGAAGAATAATCCTCCCACCCCCTATTTTTTGCTCATTAATATTCCAACAGGATTGTGTTCTTGACTGCTTTAATTTTTTTATTTTCTATATTGTTGAAAAATATTTCGCGGACTGTTCAAAAATAGGAAATGCTTTTTGGAAAATTGCTAATGCATTCTGTTATTTTCATTGTAACTTTCATAACAGCATAGGTATATCAGAGGAATAAGCATTGGCTGGAATCAGCAAAATATTTTTAATAATAAAGAAACTTTAAAATATTTGTTAATGTAAAGTGGAATTTGAATTCAGTAAATTAGGTCAGAATTAAAATTTAAATGGAAAAGGGGTTTTTAATTATGAATAAAAGCTTTTCGTCGTGTTTTATAATTACCCTCATTGATGCAATTTAATTATGTTATCAATGAAATTCGTATTTAACTAATCGATCCTTAGCAATTGTGTACAGTAAAATAAATCTCTATAGATACAAAAATGAAAAATATATAGAAAATCCTATGAACATAGGCGAGCGTCTGATATCATTACAACTACAAAAATGTCTTCGTATTATTTTGTGTGCACTCTGCAAATATTCTGTAAAGACAAGTATTCTCCGACATTTGTTAACGAAACTCAACTATTACATATCACAGGTGAAATTGATTAATTCTACGAGAAAGTAACCAAATCTGTCTCGAACCGGTCGCAGTTCCGTAACCGTGTCGAATTAGGAAAATATAATATATCTTATAAGTGGGATTTTCATGTGTCAGTAGTGAGGCATATCCGACTCCGAATTGTGTTGTATGTGACGAAAAACGTCAATTAAGTTGGGACCACCATTTCATGGTAGAAAATTATTGAATATGTCAAAATTTAGGGCTCAATTAGGGCTAAGTTAATGCCTCTTCCCTGAATTTAATCTCTAGTATCTTTCATTAAAATCCATGTATAATCAAACTTTATTAAAAGTTAGGACCACCACTTCTGAAAATAGGTGAAATAAGTATTGTAACAATAGTGCGCACTGCATAATATTTTAGGGCTGAATTAGGGCTAATTTAATGCCACTTCCCCGGATTTATTCCTCTATTTTTTAAAAAATCCATTGATAATCCAACTTTATTAACAGTTGAGACCGCCATTACTGAAAGTAGGGGAACTAGTATTGTCGCAATAGTGCGCACTGCATAATATTTTAGAGCTCAATTAGGGATAATTTAATGCCACTTCCCCGAATTTAATGCTCGAGTATCTTTTATAAAAATTCATGGATAATTCAACTTTATTAAAAGTTAGGACCGTCACTACTGAAAATAGGTTAAATAATATTGTTAAAATAGCGTGCCCTGCATTTTGGTGCTCAATTAGGTCTACATAATTTATTGCCTGAGTTACATTCAGTATGTGCTAATTGGGTTGATGCATTATATACTATCGCCGTGCCGATGTCTGCAATCAACCATTATACTGTATTTTATCTTCGGTATGGTTGGAGTTTGACAATTTAGTACACATGAAAAAAAAAATGGGGAACAAATAAGAACTTGGAACCCCATTTGTTAATTTATGCGAGCAAAGTGTGAAATAAGGTTATCTTCTTTAATTTTAAAATAATTTAAAAGCTCAGCAATAATATTACCTTCCTTATTGAACTAAAAAAGTTTCAATTCTATTAGTCGATACCATACCAATAGGAAGTAAGGGGGTACAAATGTAGCAAAGCATATGTTACGTCGTGTTAAAATGTAAATAAAGTTTTTACCGTGGAAGAAGAAATGATAACCGCTTGTTTTCCAACGATGGTTGCAATTTTAAATTGGTATATTAGAGCCCAAAAATCGTAAGATATAATGCCTATTTGAAACAAATCAACAGCCAACCATGGCTAGAATTTTAAACGCTTTCGATACATGGTAATGTTAGACAAACAAATTTATTTTGCAGCGATCACTCTGTAAAGCAACGAAAACTTAATATTGTTGCAGCGTTAATTCATTTGTAATTTGACAGCTACCGAAAGGCCTTTGTATTTACTTCAGTGTTCTCTATATTCTAAGCTGGGCACCAATGTAATATCTACTATAACTGTTTAAAGGGGAATGCCCACTTTTCATACAACTTTAGGCCCGACTCCTCTGGAAGAAAGAACTGCAAAATATATGTGAAATGTAGTAGTAGTGTGTGTATATGACCCAAGTGCATGAAAATGGGTTTTCCGGCGGCAAAAACGTCCCGAGCAAGATTTCTGAATCCACCACCCGATAGGCGAAATCTAATTTAATATGAAATATTTGGTATTGGAACCTATTCACCTATTTTCAGTAGTGGTGGCCCTAACTTTTAATAAAGTTGGATTATCAATTGATTTTTTTTTAAAAAATACTGAAGGCCTTAATTCGGGCAAGTGGGATTAAATTAGCCCTAATTGAGTCCTAAAATATTATGCAGTACACACTATTGTGACAATACTATTTCACCTATTTACAGAAGTGATGGTTCTAACTTTTAATAAAGTTGGATTATCCATACATTTTTGTAAAAGATACTAGAGATTAAAATCGGGGATGTGGCATTAAATTAGCCCTAACTGAGCCCTAAATTTTGACGTATTCAAAACTTTTCTACCATGAAATGAAGGGCCCAACTTAATTGACATGACGAAAAGAATCAATGGTTACCAATTACCTAGAACGCCATTTTAAAGCACTCAAATTTATCTAATAAAAGAGCGGATTATTTTCAGAGACTGTTAAATCCCAAAAAAATCAAGCGAAAACTTTTTTCAAAATCGGAAAAATATCTGAGATAACTCAAGACGTGAGCTATCGTGTTGCCCAGATGACTGTAATGAAGAAAAAATCATATATTATAGCTGAGAGCCTTATTTTGCCCCCTTGTATAATAGGAGAGGAGATTGAGAATGAAATTAGGAAAATACCAAACACCATTATTAATAGAATTTTCAGTATGTCATAGGATATTGAGCAACAGGCAATTGAACTTATTACATCAGGAGAAATGTGTGCATTTCAAGTTGATGAGTCAACGGATATAAGTGGAAAAGCTCAACTTTAAGCATGTGTAAGATTTTTTGTTGTAAAGAACTAACAGAAACTACAACTGGTCTAGGTAACTTTAATGTTATTAATAATTACTTAGAAAAATATGGAATTTCATGGAAATATTGTAATAGTATTTGTACTGATGGTGCACCGTCTATGACAGGCTCACTAATGGGATTTTTAGCAATTGTTAAGGAACGAAACGCAAATATTATAACTACTCATTGCTTTTAACACCGAGAAGCGTTCGTAGCGAAATGCATTGTCAGGGATTAGAAAATTGTACTCGATCAAGTAGTAAAAATGATAAATTATATCAAGAGTAAGTGTTTTCGAAATTGTGTGAATCCATGAAAGCCGATCATTTGACCTGGCCCATCCCTACTGAGGTCCGGTGAGTCTCGAAAGGAAAGATTCTTTCACGATTTTACGAATTGCGTAATGAGATTCTGATCTTTTTCTTAATGGATAGCAGCGAATATTGTGATTTATTTAGTAATGATATTTGGTGCTCAAAACTTTTTGGCGTACATTTTTCCGGATCTTACATGTTTAAAGCCCAGCATGCAAGGAGAACTGGAAAAGATTCTCAGTTCTATTCATAAGTTAATAGTCCATTTATTTGGGGTTTTTGCTCGAAAAAAGGTGGGATAGTTCTGATTTTCATATATATTATTAAGCTCCGGACCCCGATGAAAAATCCAAGTTTCCGCTGGGTGGCGGGGGTCTGCATGGTCCGCCATCTTGGATTAAAGGTACAAAAAATTAGTTGATACTACGACAAAAATAAAGATGACTAAATTCCTTACATTTTTTGTGTAAACACTTTTTTTGTAAGTCTGGTCTGTAACGAGTTACAGCAACGGAAAAGTGAACATTCTTCCAAAAAAATATATACGTATGGTACCCCTTATACAGGGAATTTCGTCCTTGGTGGCCTTAGGACAGGAGGTGACAGTAGTCACATAGTCAAACAAAAAAGTGTATGGTTAGGGGGAGCGGTATCTCAACTTTTTAGGAGTTACAGGGTAATTAAGAAAATATGCTAGTCTTTCATAAAAGGCCCTGTATCTTAAAAAGTACAAGGTGCATGGTCACTTACAGAACTGATTGTATGCAGAGCTACGTGGCCTTTCCAATGACATGTCAAGCAGCCCCGTACTCCGCTCTCCTCAGGAGTTATGAAAGGCTAAACTAAGAATTTCTGATTTTCTTACCTTTTTATTGAGTTTGACTTCTTTCTTTTTACTTAACGTAATTTTTGTTTATAACAAGTAAAAAAGCTAGAATTGGTCTAAGACCAATTCTTTTGATACCCTCGGCTAGATGCATGCCTGTATGACATTTCGTATGAAGCGAGTGTGATTTTTGAAGTGGTTTTTCGCATATATTTCTAAAACGGCTCGTTGGGCAGTAAAAAGGGTTATAATAAATTTCATAGGATTTGACATTCTGAAGAACATTTCAGTACATTAAAACCGTCTAGGACTGATCGTTTTCACAGTATATGTAAAAATCCTACATTTTTATATGGGAATGCCAAGAAGAGGTTTCCAGATTTAGTCCATTTTTGAATTTTTGCTATTACTATAAAACACCATGTATTAATATTCAGCTCTCTATGTCAGCGCGTTCTCAGGCAATGCCCAAATATATAGTGGAAAAGGAATTTTTGTACACCAACCCCACGAAGGAGTTCATCTCATTTTCGAACATAATTTTATTTTTTATATTTTAAATCCGTGTACAAAATTTCAGCTTCTAAGTAAACGCGTTCTCGAGTTATTGTGCGCACAAAGGGATGGACCGACGCGACGGACAGACGGACGGACAGACATGCAAAAATCAAAATAACTTTTAATATTATGCGTGTTCGAGGTATTACAAATGGAGTGTTTAGGTTGCGCAAATGTCTGAATCTAAGACACAATAATAATAATTTTGTCTGATCTAATAATACACGTAAAATTTAGATATGATCTTCAATGATTTTATCTCAAATATTCGTTCCAACTTGATTTATATATTGTAGCAATTTATATTCTAGCGCCTAGAAACCATTCTCCCCCCAATCGGAAAGGAGAATCACTGTTGAAATTTTGACTGCCACTGATTGTGAGTTATTTCTGTTGAAAAATTTAATAGATATTGGAAAATTGAACTTTTCATGTTTCTTTGCAATGGTTTCATTTTAGTGATTGGTGCCTATACTAACACATACCCGCACCCGCTTGATTCATTAACATTTCATGTTGGGTTTATGTATTTTTTCTTGCTGGAGCGGATAAATAGTTTCTGTAATTTTTTTCATCTTTGTAGTTGACAGAATATTTGAAGATTTTTCTTCTCATATTGTGTTCAAATACCAAAAATATGTGATTTTTTAAGCATTTGTGTATTGTAGTATTGTGTTTTAATGACTATATATATATACGAGTACATACTTATGTGAGATTGAATCTTATTATATTTTCCAATAGGCAGTGCTAACAACACAGAAGTACAAAGCAGAGAACCAAGGTTCTAATTTAAATCACCGGCGACCAAATATGTTTTGCGATTCTCACATATAGAGGGTGTTTTCTCCACGGTGTGGTCCATAGAGCGGGAGGTAATAGTACTCACCTAGCCAAACAAAAATTTGTATGTCAGGTGTGGCCAACCGTTTCGGAATTCCTGGGTGATTAAGAAATTATGCCAGGTTTTTATAAAATATCCTGTATCTTAAAAAGTTCAGGGTGTACAGTTACCGTCTAAGAGCTAATAACTCTTAACGGCTACAGGTAGCACATAGTGTGTATTAGGCCAAATTAAAGAGGAGAGTTCAAAGTTTACAATTTTCATAAAAAGAGTTATGCTAACGACTTTTTGCAAAAACTGTTATATGTACCGCTGCTCAACGTAGAAACATCTCAAAAAATAAAAGTCCTTAAGGTTGGTTGAAGGAAGGTAACTGGGAATACTTGTGGAATTAAAATCATAACGCCGAGAATAAAATTCAACTGAATCAATTTTATTTCCTTCCTTTACTATTTAAGTACGAAAAGCTTGTGTAAGTATGGGTTATAAAAACCAAATACACGTTGAGAAATTAGTTTTTCTTACGCGTCGGAAAAAAATTTTTTACTTAGGGGAGCAGCAGTTAAATTATGCCGGCTGTGTTAGATAGCCAAGTAATGCCAGCAAAAGCTTTTCCCACCGACCATGGTGATTGGGGAAAACAGATCAAGTGTCATGAGATAAGATTAAGAACTTCTTCTTATGCTGGCCCTTGTTGCTTAGTATGGAAAAGAATTTGCAGTGATATTAGATATCAACTTAGATGCGTAAATTCAAGGTGGCACGAATTTTTTGCTGCAATCTTGTAAGAATATTTGTATTTTCATAAAATGATTTGGAGTTATTCGACATCCTCACCGCAGTTGTATGAGCATAATTCAACCTTAAAATGACTTATCTAGGTCTCATTTATTGAAAGATACGTTAATTGAAATAAATGTGATACGTTGTTTACATTTCTAATACCTATTTTGTTTGTGTGATTAATTTACAAAATATTTCAAACTAACAAACAATATTTCAAAATTTGTATTAACACTGGAATTTTCTTCGTGATTGGGATCTATGTCTTTGTCCTTATCACTATGATGATTTATTTTAGATCTGCTAGATCTGTCGTAGAATCCATCGCTTCCAGCTGAGATAGCTGATAATTATTGCGATGAGAAGGAGTCCAATATATCCAATGATGAATTGGTGAGTATCGTGCGTTTGGACCTTTGTTGGTAGACTGGTTGGTAATTATGCCAGTCGCTTTTTAGTTAAAAGACCCAAAATCGACCAGTTCAGATTGATAATGGGATGCTTGCGACGAGTGAAGTTTTGGCCTCTCCAGTAACACGAACCCCGTCAAGTTGCTTGAGAACACGTATGATATTCTTGTCCGGGATGGAAATATATTGTGTCCTCTTATTCTTATGGTGATTAGGTGATTCATTATCTCCGTGCTTCAATGGTTACTTGCGTTATATTATCACCACAACGATGTGGATGGTAGTTCTGTTGTTCAAGGCATAGATCCACTCATTCGGATTATTGAGTTAAATCCAATGAGGCCCATCGCCTGTTTTCATTATGTAGTATAAATATATACCACTAAACGAAACGTATTAGTATTCAGCACTAAACAACTAACATCATGTATGTACTTATAATCACCTTATTGGAGCACGTTAGAGATTAGATCAGTTAGTTTTAAGTTCAGTTTTTGTCCAGCTGCCACCAAGAATAAATGTTCATTGAAACCACAAGCACCCGGAGTTTATATTACAAAATATCGAATCGTGTTAGGTGTTGAAGATAAAAGCCTGCAAAAACGTTTACTGGAAGCAGAAAATTTCAACGCAGAGAAGGCGGTAGAAATGGCGCGAGTGGCAGAAACATCAAAGTCACAGACAGAGCAAATGAACAAAGGGCTAGGAGCACTTAACTTAGTAAAAAACTTTTACAAAATTAATTACTATAGAAAATATGATAACAATAATAATTCTAATTTTAGGCAAAATAGTAATCGAAGTAATAGACAGGATATGACTAAAACGGCAGACAAATCATCAGGAAGAAGTGGCCCACAGTCAAAGGTTATAGCATGCAGCTACTGTGCTGAAAAGCATGAGGTAGGAAATTGCCCAGCCTATGGAAGAAAGTGCAGAAATTGTCAAAGAAAAAATCATTTTGCGATTACTTGCAAAACAAACATAAAACAGGTACGTGAAATACAATTCGTGAGTGAAAATAACGCTGAACATGAATTCTCTATAAATACCATTGATTTTGATGTGAGTTCCAAAGCACAATCATGGTTTGAAAATATTAAAATACAAACACATTTAATTAAAATTAAGCTTGACACCGGGGCAGATGTAAACGTCTTATTTTTCAAATTATCCGAGAAATTTTTAAATGTAAAAATAAACAAAAAGAACCTAAAAATACAAGCATATGGGGGTACAGAGTTACAAATAGTTGATAGTACGATATTTAAAACAAAATTTAGAAACCAATTGAATTTATTATCATATCCTGGGGTTAGACACATGCGTCAAATGTAAACTAATTAAGAGAATAAACACAATTAGTACCACGTCAGTAAACAAGGCAGAATTTATTCGAAAAATACGGATTCTTTTGCGGGTTTTGGCACTTTCACAAAAAAGTTCAGAATAGAGCTTAAACAAGATGCGCAGCCTGTTGCTAAACCAGCTAGACGAATAGCGCTTTCATTAAAAGAACCCTTAAAAAATGAGGTAAGAAGACTGGAGAATTCGAAAATTATTGAAAAAAGTAATTATGCATCAGACTGGATCTCGAACATCGTCATAGTTGAAAACCCTAATAAGAAAATTCGTGTGTGTCTAGATCCAAACGATTTAAACCAAGCAATTAAACCATTAAACCACCCAATTGCTTCATTTCAATAAATTACCTCAAAAATAGCGGTGAAAACTGTCTTTACAGTACAAGATCTTAAAGACGGGTATTGCCAGGTTGAATTGGATGATGAATCAAGTAAGCTATGTACGTTTAGTACGCCCTTTGATACATACAAATTTAAGCGACTTCCATTTGGAATAAAAACCACGCCCTAAATTTTCCAAAAATACAACGAAGAAAACTTTAAAGACATAAAAAATGTAATGCTTTACTTAGACAACATACTAATTGCTGCAGAAAATGAAAAGGAACACGATATGACCCTCAATGCAGTCGTCGAAAGAGCTAGAAAGCTCAACATTAAATTGAATATGAATAAAATACAATATAAGACTCCACAAGTTAAATATCGAGGTCACATAATAACGAAAGATGGTATTGCAAGTGACCCGAATAAGGTAAAAGCTATGCAAGCACTTAATAAACCAAAAACAAAGAAAGAACTACAAAGATTCCTCGGTATGATCAACTGCTTGAGAAAATCCGTACCTCGACTGTCAGAGATATCGCAGCCTTTGCAGCAATTGTTAAAAAAGAATATAGTTTTCAAGTGGGAAGTGACTCATACAAAATTTTTAGAAAACATAAAGTCTCTAATATCGAAAGATCTCACACTTAGAATCTTTGATCAAACGAAGAACATAATGATACAAGCGGATGCTTCAAAATACGGTTTAGGAGATTGTATGATACAGGAAGGAAAACCTGTATAGTTTATTTCCAGAAGTCTCACTGAAACGGACCAAAGGTATTCCCAAATTGAAAAAGAGCTTCTAGCTATTGTTTTTGCGTGTTCTAAGTTCCACCATTTTATATATGGTAGAAATGTATAGAGAATGATGCTCAGATTAAATAATTATTATATCCAATTAAAGCATACCCCAGGCAAAGATATGCATATTGCAGACTTATTATCTAGAGATTATTGCACCGACGAAGCAATTCCTGAAATACCAGATTTAAACGGATTCGTACATACTATAAATGTAAGCGAAGAAAAGCAACTACTATTTAAAGTAGAAACTTCTAACGATCCTATATTAAAAGAACTAAAATCTGTCCTAGAAAATGGCTGGCCTAATAAAAAAACCGAGTTAAGACAAGAAGTAAGATATTATTGGAAAATGAAAAACGATTTAGTTTTAGAAACCGATCTAATTTTTCTTAATGAAAGAATCATTTTACCCCAATCGTTGCGTTCAGAAATCTTAAAAACTCTTCATCAATCTCATCAAGGTATTGAGAAAACTAAGATGAGAGCAAAAACCTTAGTTTACTGACTAGGTATAAATGAGGCTATTGAAAGCATGGTTATGAGATGTGAGTTTTGCCAAAAGAACCGAGCAAGTAACAGTAAAGAACCATATATTGCACACGACATTCCCCCAGTGCCATTTAATAAAGTAACTATAGACTTTATCGAGATAGGAAACAAAAATTTTCTCGTTCTCGTCGACAATTTCTCAAAATATTTTGAAATTTTACCCACAGGAAATAAAACAGCATCCGAGGCAATTAACAAATTAAATGGCGTTTTCTCAACCTACGGTATACCAAGAACCATCATAGCAGACAACAACCTTTTCCGGTCGTATGAATTTAGGGAGTTTGGCAAAAAATATGATATAAATACTGTCACCACTAGTCCAAACTACCTACAAGCAAATGGGTTAGCCGAAAAGTCCGTGCAAACTGCTAAACGAATCATTACAAAAGCAAAGGATTCAAACAACGAGCTTTGGCTGTCCTTGTTAGAATATAGAAATACCCCTAATAAAGGAAGCGATAAAAGTCCTGTCGAGCTTCTTATGGTAAGCAAATTGCGTACGTTACTACCGGTAAAATCAACACAACTAGAAAATAATAACATTCGAACTCACGATAAAATAAAAAAATATACTGAAGAAGAAACGAACAACAATTTAAAAACAAGGAACCAATTTGAATAAAAACTAAAAATTTTTGGGAAAAGGGAAAGGTAAGAACAAAACATACATCCCCTCGGTCGTATTGGGTAGAAAAAGATAACGGAGCATTACTAAGAAGAAATACACGTTTTTTACGCTCACGTATTGTACACATATAACAGCTCACGGAATTCAACGACAAGTACTAAAAATATAGGAGCACTCTTCCATATGCTGGTAATATCACTAGGGTGTCAAATTATAGATTTAACTAAGATAAGCTAAACAGAATAAGACTATGAATTCAGAGTAAAACAACAAAAAGTTCAATTTAATAGAATATAGTGAAACCGAATGAAGTTTCAACAAATCTAGACTAACAGATAATTGATTAAAAATATTGTTACGAGCGTGGCTTTAGTTCGTTATTTAAAACACAATATTTCAGATATCATTAAGAAGTTCCTTCTTTTATTTAACTTCACTATTTACTTTTATAACATTCACAAACAATTATCAAATAAACTCTTTATAGCTGTCGCTAGTACTGTACTTCTAATTATCGCAATAGTTTACTTCGTCATTTCACTGTCTGAAATAAGACTCCGCCTCCTGGATGTGTGAGCCGTATTTATTCTCTACAAATTATACTAGAACCTTCTTGAATATTCCGTTTTCCGAACCCAAGGCTTACTAAGATGTCACTAGCCTAAAGTTGTTTCCATTTCCAACAGATGTCGCTTATGTCCCTTTGTGGCACGTAACACTGCCCCCTTCTTAAAATTGTTCGTTCCAAACAACAGGTGATCCACGGTCTTCATGCTCGCCGAATTGACACAAGCGATCCAGATGAACGATTTTTCTTTTGCTTCTTGTACCGCGCTGAATCTTGTATACCATGTTATTAGTTCTAGTTGTAACTGCATACGGTCCCTCGCAGTGTTGTGGTAATTTTGGAGAACGTCTCGTGAACTCGTGCACATCAGCTAATCGTGGGCTGAGCTTCGCTACATAGTCTTCTGGTAACTTTTGTTTGCCTCTGGGTATACCCAACTTGAGGTCGCTAGGTAAGCGCATTTCCTTTCTGAATATGACCTTAGATGGGCTTTGTCTGGTCATATTGTGTAGAAATATAGGAATATGTCGACTCCAATTGCGCTGATTATATTTGAAGACCTTCTTGAGATGTTCGATTAATGTTCTGTTGAAACACTCTTCCATACTTCGATTTTTCTTTCGTCTCTTATCACCTTCTTCATCATTGTCTTTGATTCATTTGTCCTCAATTTGCTTGCCCTTTTTATCACCGTTGTCATCCTTGTCATTGCCGCCTTTGCGCTTCTTATCATCATCATCGTCAGAACCGTTGTCTTTACTTTTTCCGATCTTCATTATACCCTTATCATCGCCATTATCAGCATCTTTAGACCATTTACTATTCGTCTTTTTCTTTCTTTCATTGTCCTCGCTCTTGGATTTCATTCCTTTCTTCTTTCGGCTTTCGTCACCTTCATCGTAGTCATCGTTATATTTTTCTTCCATCCGTCCACAATGTTTCCATTCAGGATTGCATGGACGTTTTGAAAAGGCTTCTGCATTTCCGTAAATACGACCTTTGCGGTGTGGGATTTCAAAGCCGTGAGGTTGCAGTATAGTCTCTCCACGAATAGCTTGCTCTCTAGCTTGCCACCTTCTCCCTTCTTCTTCTGTTGATTGTATTCGTCCGCGTTTCCTACAGTCGTTTTGAAGGTGTCTCAGTCTACTACATATCCAGCATCGAAGGAGACCACGCGGAGGAGTGGTATATGATGACTGCATTCTGCTGCGAGTCTGCTGCCTAGCTCGATATCTTTGCCCATCGTCTAGCGCTTGCATTCGTCGCTGTTTTCTGCAGTCCGTTTGCAGGTGTCCCGGTCTATTATAATTCCAGCATCGACGAATATCGCGAGAAGGAGTGCTCTGTGATGATTGCATTCTGTTGCAAGTACATTTCTACACCGACTTTTCTGTCACGCGTACTGCACTCCGAGAAGTTTATTTGGCAGATTCATACGCGGCTAGCGCTTCTGCTGTTGACTTCTTTCCTGCTAGCCTTAGTGCTTGTTGTAAATTTTGGTCTGCAATAGCGTTCACAAATGCTTCCGTTGCCACTTCATTGAGGGATTCTGCATTTACGCTAGACTTTGAAAGATAAGCTAATCTTTCCACATCAGCCTGCAGTTGTTGTAGTGACTCGCCATGCTTTTGAATCTTGTTGGCTAATTGCAGCCGATATACTTGCTGCATGTGCTCATCTCCATAAAGTAATTCTAATGCCTGTACTAATGAAGTGTAATCACGTTGGCTTTCAATCGATATAGTTTGTAATAGCTCTGACACAGGACCCCGAAGTGCTAAAACCAGAGCTGTAGCTTTGTCTTCGTCATTCCATCCATTTACTTCGGAAGCTGCCTCAAACTGTCTCTTGAAAATATGCCACGAATTTTGTCCATCAAATATAGGAGGTTTCATTCTGCCTGCACCGGATATTTCAGTTCTTTCGTGACGAGGTTTTCGATGCTTCATTCTCTCCAAATCTGCTTTAAAGTTGTCAAGCTTCTCCGTAATATTTTGTTGCACTTCCGACACTTGTTGTTGCACTTCCGACACTTGCTGTTGAACTTCCAGCACTTCCTGCTGGATTCCTTCAATTTTTACATTTTGTTCGTGTAATGAATTTTTAAGAAAATTCTTCTGTTCTTCCCAACGGTCTTTTAGAGGATTCTTTTGTTCGTCCAAACGCGCTTCTAGCGATTCCTTTTCTTCCTCAAAAGCAATCTTTTGTTCCTCAAAAGCATTCTTTTGTTCCTCAAAAGCATTCTTTTGTTCCTCAAAAGCATTCTTTTGTTCCTCAAAAGCATTCTTTTGTTCCTCAAAAGCATTCTTTTGTTCCTCAAAAGCATTCTTTTGTTCCTCAAAGCATTTTTTTGATCGTCCAAACGGGCTTCTAGAGAGTTCTTTTGTTCATCTAGACGGGATTCCAGAGAATTCTTTTGTTCCTCAAAAGCATTCTTTTGTTCCTCAAGAGCATTCTTCACTTGCAGGGTTGAAAGCTCCATTTTGGTCATTAAAGTACCCAAAAGCTTTTCTATGTTCATCGCAAGCTCTTTTTCAGTTTCTGGTTCTTCCTCGAAAGCGTATGTCTCAGGATTCTTTTCTTCGTCTATCAAAGCTTGTCTAAGTCGCTCGACTAGAACATTCTTTAGACCTGTCGTTTGCAATAACCGCTTCCCCAACTCCACTTTCAATTCCTGTATGCAAAGCTCCTCTATTGCGTCCGATAACTTTGATAATTCACTCACAGTTTAATGTAAAATTATCTTTCGGAATTTTCACTTAAAGCAGGAAAGTTTCACACGACTTCACCAAATTAATTACTCTTTGAATTTCAAAGTCAAATGCCACCACTTTATTTCGCGATTTTATTTTACATCTGACACCAGTTGTTAGGAGCGTGGCCTTAGTTCGTTATTTAAAACACAATATTTCAGATATCATTAACAAGTTCCTGCTTTTATTTAACTTCACTATTTACTTTTATAACATTTACAAACAATTATCAAATCAACTCTTTATAGTTATCGCTAGTACTGTCACGATGTGACATCTTGTTCCTTGGGAGGGTAGTATAGATCACGATGTAGATTGATGACGATAAATGGCGATTATGATCTTATAGTAACAAAGCTGTCGTTAACTAGGCTGGCACAGGGATAACCATGAATAATTCAAATTCGTCCATTGTCAATGGCGAGAGTTTGATTCTAAAAATTATGGGTTTTTGCACTGTTGGGCCCTGAATCGTCATGAGATTGTAGTATTTCGGTATGTCGTCAGGAAGAAGGTAGGCTAGCCTTGATGTTGACCAATTCTCGTCATAATTGGTCAGTTGACATTAAATGTGGGCTAATTTTTCCATGGTGCGTGTCTCCAGTAACGTCTACAATAGCGATCTGCATTCTGTGAAAACTAGAGACTATTCGCATTGTTTAAATTACCAGTGATGTGAATAACTGAGATGATTTTTCTTGAAACAGTTCCTCCTTGATGATATTTATTTTATCAGTTCCAGCCTTCATGTCAATTTCGAAATCATGGCATTGAGTTATTGTTGCTTCTTCCTCTTTCTTGATAATATTGATGGTTGCATTCGTCTGATGCTTGATGAGATCCATTAGATCCATGAGATCATTTTTGTCAATGTTCTCTATTATTTTGAACATTTTTCGGCATATTCGGAATCGAAAACTCCGAATAGTGCGTTTTCCATTTTCCTATGAAATTTACCGCTCCTCTTCTCGCTCTTGTTTTGTCATCTGGTGGTGAGATCGACTCATTATTTTTAGATAGTTCTTCCTTGAGATGCTTGAATTGATTTACCATTTGGGAATATGATCGTCTGTTTATGAAAGCGTTGCATAGTTTCTCGAATTGAAAAATGTAATGGTTGAGTGCCGCAAACTCCTCCCAGTAAGGTTCCAAATTGTAATACGAAACCAAGTGCCACTCGTCGGACACAATATTCGTTACGCCCATGTTTTCGACGTATATCCCTGGATGTTATTTAAAAGGCGTTACTGTAAATGGTGATCATTTGGATGTCGGCATGATTAAACAGGTCAGCAGGAACGTGACCAGCACGAAGCCAAGAGTATTTCTCTGTTTGTTACGTGGACTTGCCGTTGCACTGTCAGTTGAGGGTTGCCCCTATCTAAGTTATGTTTACTGAATGTTTCTGGAAAAGCCTCTGGCTCAATTTCATCACTGAGAGAATCCTTATTCATAAGAGCTTCTTCAATTGGTAGTGGCGCTAGTTTGTGTATTGCTTGAAATTTGTATAAAGCAAACAACTAAATGTAAAGAAACTAAACATTGTTTGAATGGTATAATTGATTTAAATACAAAAAATTTTAATCCACTTTGGATTTTCGCAAACTGATAAATATGTATATGTAATATATATACCTAAAGTTCATTATCATATTGACAGTTACATTTTTTGCAGAGCTGTAACCTGGCACAGCTACAAGAATTTTGTAATCAGTTCAGTAGTCAGTCGTCGAGTAAAGGGAAATACTTGAGTTTTTAATAAACTTGCCAGTCAGTGAAAGTTTTCTTTTATTTCTACACCTACCTATCGACATAATGCAATAATTGTATGCATTAATAATTCTGCAAGCTGGAAAATCTATGAATGCTACTAGCTGGATAATACACACAATACCTCCTTTCGAGCTGGAAACACAAGCTCATCGCGGTAAATCACCCCTGGTTTAATCACCTCTTCAACCAATATTCACATAGTGACATCCAGGAGAAATATTTCCCTACTTTGGGACTTTTGAAACCAAGACTAATAACGCCTTAATGTTGGTTTACGGAAAGTGAACAATTTGTTGAAAATCACTAGGTATTTCAGGATCATGGAAGTTATGGCTCATTACTATAATCAACTTACCAAAGAAATGGAAATCGCGGTGCTGTGAAGTGGTACTAAAATATGTGCGACTGATTGAATTATCCATATTGAAATAAGAAATATTATCCGGTATATCCGCCCATATGAATGTCCTTGAAGAATTCATAGAGGACCCGATGGATAATCCCACCTCAGATGCTCTGCTGAAATTTATTAGGCATTAGGAGCAACGAAATTGCAGACCACCTTACACAGGAAGGCGCCAGATATCCGGTCTAATAGAATGTATTTTATATATATATATTAATTAGCCAAGCTCAGAGGATACTTTATGATGCAAAGCTCAGCAGAACTTTAATTTACAGTTATACGAGTACTCTTTATATTGTTGTGACAATAAGCTTCTTAAGAGGTTTTTTTGGGTAATTAAGATTCATCATACAGCCCTACACTATTAGTATCAAACTGCTATAGTGACAGATCGTAGGCGATTGTTTAAAGTGATGAAGAATATTCGAATTCTTTATCACTTATTTGTGGTACTCCTCAGTATACAATTTTTGAACCACTCTTATTCAGTCCAATTAACTAGGACCTTACTGATTCAATCTATAATTCGAATATTCAATTATATATAGACGACGCCACATTAAATTCCGATTTTCTCAGCCTTAAATCATAACAAACAAAAACGATAACATTACTGAGTACTGGGATATTTTTAACACTTCGTCATTATTTCTGCTATGTTGGTGAATCTAGTTGCAGAATTCTAAGAAGAGAGGAGAATTTGTCAACATGTCAGCAACTTACGTTAGTGGGTGGGTAGAACATTGTGTGACTAAGGGCTTTGAGAATAAGTAATGATGATGGTGGCGATTACGGTGGTGATGGTGATGGTAACAATGATGATGATGACAATAACTATACGCTACAGAAGACTACAACAACATCGACAACATCAGTATTTGATACAAATTACCCCTAGGCAGCAAAAGTATTTTATTCTTAAGCATTTCACTTTATGCCTATTCTTCGAAACGTTTATAGGTATTGAAATATAGCTTCTATAGGAGTATATTGCCATGATTTTTGTCTGTATGCGACCAGCGAAAGCACTTGTGAGAACATTTCAGAGGTTACCTTTTGAGTAATATAATATCCTCAGAAACTCCTTACAGCAGTGCTTTAGTATCCCACTACCAGCTTCTTTTCACATAAGAGCTCATAATCCTGTATAACCGCTC